>JAGXOD010001377.1:1210000-1715000 GCA_020368025.1 Brachyhypopomus occidentalis
GATTTATTATATTATTTTCTTTGTCTCGTTTCCCGTGCTTCCTACGGAGGTCTCTGTTTATTATAATATTTTTTCTTTGTCCCATTTTTTCCCGTACGTTATACGGAGGGTTCTGTTATATGGTTTTGTGTTTGTGGCACTTGCTTCCGCATTTCCCCAAAACCCACGTGAGCGGTCCTCCCCGGACAGCTCACGTTACAGAACAACTCAGCCAAACATGGATGCAGCCATATCGCAAGCCATAGGCGAGATTAAGAGTGCTCTGACCATTCAGGGTCAGGCCATAGGCAGGAACCAGCAAGCTCTACAGCAGGTTTCTGGTCAACTGCAGACGATTACCAACATGGTTAATGCTGCCAGCCAATCGAGCGCCCCGCCCAGTCCTACCGTGTCTCAGGTTGCACCGGCTTCTCCTCCCGTCAGTCGGTTCGAGCCTAATTTGCCCTCTCCCATGCGTTTCGGTGGTGTTGCCGAGGAATGTAGAGGCTTTCTTTTGCAATGTTCATTAGTGTTCGAACAGCAGCCGTCACGATTCCCCTCGGACCGATCCAAGGTAGCCTATGTGATGACGTTGCTCACGGGTAAGGCTTTACGTTGGGCCACCCCCGTTTGGGAGAATCAACCCGAAATATGTGCTTCATATGAGCGCTTTTCTAACGCGATGCGTCAGGCATTTTTTTCATCCCGCTGTTGGCGGTTCTATTGGGTCAAGGTTGCTCCGCATTAAGCAGGGCAGGTTATCGGTAGCCGATTACTCCCTGGAGTTTCGCACTCTAGCTGCCGAGAGTGATTGGAGTTCGGGAGCTCGCTTCGGTTTACTTTGAAGGTTTAACCGGTGAGATCAAAGATGAGCTCGCGGTGCGAGATCCGCCCTCTGGGCTGGAGGAGCTCATAGAACTCACTATAAAATTAGATAACCGTATGCTTTGACGACCAAGGGGTCAACGTCGTGCGCCCAGTAATACGACTAGCGCTGGTCCACCCATTCCTCATCGTGCGGCGGTCACTACTGAGGAGACAGGAGACCAACCCATGCAGTTAGGTCACACAAGGTTGTCAAGGGAAGAACGACAGACACGTATTCGGGAGGGCAGATGCCTTTATTGTGGCAATCAAGAACATCTTAGGCGAAACTGTCCCCTGTTGCAGGGGAAAAGAACGGGCCCGTCGGTGAATGGAGTATCACCGATGGGCCCTGCTGGTTACTCCCCTGCTGTAAGCTTTACTCCCCAGGTAATACTGTCGTGGAGGGACTCGAGCGAGCATAAGTTAGCGGCTGTCGTGGATTCAGGTGCCGCAGGTAATTTTATTGATGCCGCCCTAGTCGAGTCCCTAAATATCCCTTTAGTCCCGCTGGAAAAACCCCTGTCTGTATCAGCGGTTGACGGCAAGCTACTCACCTCCGGTGAGGTTGAACATCAGACGGTTCCTCTCAGAATTCAGATTGGTAATCATGTAGAGACTCTTACTCCATACGTTATCGCTGCCCCTCAGCTCCAGTTGATTCTTGGGTTTCCATGGCTACAACGCCATAATCCGGAAATAGACTGGCTCAACTTGTCTATTATGCGCTGGGGCAAAGTGTGCGAGGGATCGTGTCTAAAGTGCAAGGAAAACGAATCCGCGAAGAACCCTATGGAAGGTGTGGATCTAGAGAAAGTTCCGCCAGAGTATCACGATCTGAGAGAGGTTTTTAGTAAAAAACGAGCCAGTCACCTGCCACCTCACCGAGCACATGATATTGCCATTGAGTTACTTCCCGGTACGTCTCCTCCCAGGGGAAGGTTGTTTTCCTTAGCCCTACCAGAACGTAAAGCTATGGAGGAATATGTTCAAGAAGCCCTAGCAGCTGGATTTATTTGCCCTCAAGCTCTCCCGCCGGTGCAGGATTTTTTCTTTGTAGGTAAGAAGGATGGGGGTCTTAGGCCATGTATTGATTACCGAGGCTTAAATAAAATCACCGTTAAAGATCGCCATCCTCTCCCTTTAATGACATCGGCGTTCGAAGCGTTGCAACACGCTACTATTTTTTCTAAATTAGATCTACGCAGCGCGTATAATTTACTGCGAAGTTCGTGAAGGCGATGAGTGGAAGACAGCTTTCATAACGCCCTCGGGCACTATGAATATTTGGTGATGCCGTTCGGCTTGATGAACGCGCCCGCTGTTTTTCAGAGATATGTCAATGAGGTATTACGCGAAGCTCTGGACGATTCGCGTATGTTTACCTGGATGACATCTTAATTTATAGCCGACCCTCGAAGATCACGCCAGACATGTTCATAGGGTACTCCAGCTGCTGTTAGAAAACCAATTGTACGTCAAACTAGAGAATTCTCAATTTCACGCTCCCGAGGTGTCTTTCCTAGGGTTTGTGGTTGCTCAGGACAGGTTGGCACTGGACCCTGCTAAAAACCGTGCGGTGGATCACTGGCCCGTACCCACTCCTGTACGCCTAGTACAGCGTTTCTTAGGGTTCGCTAATTTTTACCGTCGCTTTATTAAAGGGTTTAGCACCCTAGCCGCCTCCTCTCTCAGCTCTCACCAGTAAAGCTATGGGTAAATTTGTGTGGACTCCTGAGGCTCAGACCGCCTTTGAGGAGTTAAAACAGCGCTTCGTGTCTGCCCCTGTGTTAAGTATGCCTGATCCTGAGACTCCCTTCGTGGTTGAGACTGACGCTTCCGATTTGGGAGCCGGAGCTATTCTCTCTCAACGTGTGGGACAACCGCCGCGCTTACATCCCTGCGCTTTTTACTCCCACCGGTTCACTCCCACTGAGAGTCGTTACGATGTGGGTGACAAGGAGCTATTAGCGGTTAAACTGGCTCTAGAAGAATGGCGGCACTGGCTTGAGGGTGCCAGACACCCGTTTGTCGTGTGGACAGACCACAAAACCTCGCTTACCTACAACAAGCTAAGCGGCTAAACTCCCGTCAGGCTCGATGGTCTTTTTTTCTTTGGGCGGTTTGATTTTACTATTTCCTATCGGCCCGGTTCAAAAAATGTCAAACCTGACGCCCTGTCACGGCAATGGGAACCGCCCGACACCCCCAGTCCTGCCAGCACCGTCATTGCCCCTGTCCAGTGGGAGGTTGAGCAGGCCGTTCAGCAAGCTCTGGTTAACGAGCCTGGCCCTGGGGGGGGGGGCCTGAGAATCGTTTATACGTCCCCGGCTGACGTCCGTCAGAAGATGCTGGAATGGGGCACACGTCTCGTTTCGTAGCTCACCCTGGGGCTAGACGCACTTCGGAATTTATTAGACGTAAGTTCTGGTGGCCCGATATGGACCAAGAGGTGCAATCGTGGTAAGGTACCGCGAGTCAAGCCTAGTGGTCTTTTGCATCCGTTGCCCGTCCCCTCCAGACCATGGTCCCACATATCGCTGGACTTTATCACAGGGTTGCCAGCCTCTAAGGGTCACACAACCATTCTGGTCATAGTTGATCGCTTCACTAAGTTCAGTAAGTTTATTTCTCTTCCTAAGCTTCCATCCGCTCGTGAAACGGCGTCGCTGTTATTGCAGCATGTCGTCCGCAACTATGGCTTCCCCCGTGATGTGGTGTCCGATCGTGGTCCGCAGTTTTCCAGCCGGTTTTGGGAGGCGTTTTTAGACCTCCTGGGCGCTAAAGCTAGCCTATCATCCGGCTTCCACCCGCAGTCCAATGGTCAAACTGAGCGCGTCAATCAGGATCTGGAACAGACCTTGCGCTGTCTAGCCTCTGCTAACCCGGCCTCATGGGCCGAGCATTTGGTCTGGGCTGAATATGCCCACAACACCCTGTGGCACTCCTCACTGGGTATGTCCCCTTTTGAGTGTCTATTCGGGTACTCACCTCCTCTGTTTGATAACCAGGAGAAATCGGTAGCGGTTCCGGGGGTGGCTGCTCAGGTTCGGCGATGTCGTAACGCTTGGGTCCGGGCACGCCGAGCATTGATCAAAGCGTCCGGTAATTACAGGCGTAGTGCTGATAAGCGCCGGCTCCCGGCATTGTCATTTCGCCCTGGTCAGAGAGTATGGTTATCGTCTAAAGACTTGCCTGTTCGTGGCGGTACCCAGAAGTTGGCTCCACGGTTTTTGGGCCCTTTTAAGGTGGAGCGTAGGATTAACCCTGTGGCCTATCGCCTGGTGCTGCCGCCTTCCATGAGAGTTCACCCCGTATTCCACGTCTCCCGTCTCCGGCCCTTTTTTGTGCGGTTCCCCTAGTGCTCCGGCACCTCCAGCCCCGCGCATGATTGATCGGGCTCCGGCCTACACTGTTCGCCGTCTCCTGGACGTCCGTCGCGTACGGGGCCGTGATCAGTTCCTGGTCGACTGGGAGGGGTACGGTCCTGAGGAGCGTAGTTGGGTTCCTTCCTCTCGTATTCTGGACCCTTCCCTTATTTCCGATTTTTATCGGGATAGGGCTGTTGCTTTGGGCCCGCGAGGTCTCGGGCCTAGGAGGGGGGGCTCTGTAAGGGCTGGCTCCAGGGTCGTTCCACCTACCACCACCAGAGGGGGAACGCGAGCCAGCAGAGGGCGTAACCAGTAATCAGCAGTGACGACCGGCAGCTGTCCATCCCCTTTCTTAAGGTGGATGGCTGCAGGCAGTCACTGCTGAGTTGTTCGGTCTCTCTGTGCTTCCCAGCCTTTTTTCGTCAGTAACGTTGTTTGCTATTCTGGTGTTTCGTCACCAGTCCCTATGCTTTTGATTTTCGAGTCCTTTACTCCTGCGCCCTGTTCTGGCCTTTCTCAAGTTTTCCTTGTCCTTTATATTTTCCTATCGTTTGTTATTTTGTGTCAGTCTCGTTCAGGCCAGATATTCCTTAGTTTCCCTTTTTGACACGTCGAGGCTTCTCCGTGTGTTTTTTGTTTCGCCTTTTGCATCTCTTTGGATTTATTATATTATTTTCTTTGTCTCGTTTCCCGTGCTTCCTACGGAGGTCTCTGTTTATTATAATATTTTTTCTTTGTCCCATTTTTTCCCGTACGTTATACGGAGGGTTCTGTTATATGGTTTTGTGTTTGTGGCACTTGCTTCCGCATTTCCCCAAAACCCACGTGAGCGGTCCTCCCCGGACAGCTCACGTTACAGGATCCTTAGAATTAATTCGGTATACTGTATCCTATAGTATTTAGAAGGCTTAGGTTAGTTTATATATGGTTTAGCACTTACCATGTAAGGGGTTAGTAGCATTTATAAAATTTGTATAATGCATACTGCAATAGTTTGAGCATTAAAATGAGTTTTCTTAACAGAATGTAATTATTTTTTTAATATAATAGAGGGCCAGAATCACTAAATGTATACTGTATTTTGAAGAGTTAGGGTCAGTTCAGTGTATACTGTATTTTGAAGAGTTAGGGTCAGTTCAGTGTATACTGTATTTTGAAGAGTTAGGGTCAGTTCAGTGTATACTGTATTTTTTCAGATTAGTGCAGTATGTATGTACTGTTTTGAGTGTTTGTCTCCAGCTGTATTCCTGGAGATCTGCTGCATCTTCCTGACAATCTCATACCCACCTAAACCAGCACCACATAGTAAACTCTTGCTTTTATCTTTTAAGTAGGGTTTTTTTTATATATATTTATATATATTACAGTATATATTTGAGTATATCTAGGCGTCCATACTGACTGTATCTAATAATATCTTTGCTTAAAGTTTCTTCCTGATTTTAGCCTAAACTAACTAGCTAGAGATTTTGTTCTGAGTAAAACAATGAAGCACTTTTTGTAAGTCGCTCTGGATAAGGGCGTCTGCTAAATGCCGTAAATGTAAATGTAAATGTAAACTTGATCATCTACATCTGCTGTGGCTAATATGCATCGGAGCTTTACTCTGCACTGCAAACACACTTTCCATAAGGAGGGTTGGTGACCATCTGACTTACTTTGTCCATGTTAGCTCAGTATAATCCGCTTGGTGTGCCTGTGTATCTGGAAATAACATGCAGTTTTGTGCATTTATGCATCAAGGAAACTGATGCTCACACAATTAAACATGAAGCACCTATTAAAACTCTCTTTCACACACACACACACACACACACACCTGCACCTATTAGGACCACATTGCATACACATGTCCACACCAAGGACATGCTTCTATATCATGTATATGTGCACTTACACACACACACACACACACACACACCAAGGACATGCTTCTATATCATGTATATGTGCACTTACACACACACACACACACACCAAGGACATGCTTCTATATCATGTATATGTGCACTTACACACACACACACACCACTGAATGTATTACATTTATTAAATTCCAATTACTGTAGATATTAATTTCACACAAACTGTCTGCTCTAACTGTGTGCTATGCATTCATGTAGGTTAAAGAACTCATAAAAAAATAATTTTATTATGTTGGATCTAGGACTTCACATTCCTGAAGAAGTAACTTGGGAAACAGGCTGTTTTATTGTGTTGAAGAAAAGATGCTGAAGGCTGGTTGTACCTTTAATCATTTTTAATATATATGTCATGCGATGTTTTATTTGGCCACTATGAGGTGCTGGTGAGCACGAGTGTATATTTGCAGGGACACAGGTAAGCGCTAGAGATACTGGGTGGTTTGTTTTGTTTGTTTTTTCAGCCAAACTTATAGAGATGTCTGATGTGTGTGCTCAGATTCTTTCATTTACAGCGTGAATTAATGGTCTTTAAAGAATTTGTCACCTAATCCCACTGCATCTAGGATAAAAACATGCGTCCTCGTGTTTTGCCACACTAATGCTTATCCCACCCCCATGATGGATCCTGTTGCGCTTCACACTCCTCCCGTCTTAGCGCAGCGCGTCCGTTTGATGCAAAAAGAAAACAGTCACCAGTCTTGTGCCTTTTAATCTTTTATTAAAGGAAGCATAAAATAAATGCAGAGATCTCTGGAGAGTACACCACAAGAGTGAAAAGCCTAAGCTATTCGAGCCGCTCGGAGTGTAACTCTGAGACAGTCAGCGTCTGTCACTATGTTTATAATCAGAACCTGAGTGTGGCCCCCACCCCTGTTGGAATACCCCGAAGTCTACCTGTTTTCCAAAAACTGCTTGTTTGTTTCTTCACAATAGATGGACCCATTCTATTTTCTCCAAACCACTACAGCGGTATTTCACACCTCGAGGTCTCACAGATGTGAAACACCCACACCTTTCTTACACAATGTTTTGCACCCCTCGTCAAATGCACCTTTTGCAGGTTGCATCTGACATTTGCAAACATAAAATACCCCTTTCTAGCATCCTGTGTCTGCAGACCCTTTTCCTGTTTTTGCAACTTTCCATCTACGCTCTTAGAATATGCTTGTCAGCTTTTTACTGTCTATATGACACTCTTAACACTAAGCAGTTTGATTTATAATGTAATAGTAAATTATAATGCATGATGCTAAGCAGTTGATTAGTAATGTAATGCTAGCAAAATATAATGGATTAAAATATAATTCCCAACAATCCCTGACACTGTTTTACAAAGCTGTCATGGAGAAATTAGTGAGTCAGTGAGGGCTAGTTCTCTGGTGCACTGGTTATTAGATTTAATTTGCTGGAAATAATTTGCTGAACACAATGAAACATCGATAAAAAGGAGGTCACATACCTATATGCATGCTAGGAATTAACCATGCTTTAACCAAACAATGCAATCACAAGCTTCTCCTATAATCAGGTTTCTCTGTATAAATACACAAGGCTCTGACAACACTAGTGCACTCTGTGAAGTGAATCCACTGCTCTTGGCATCTAGCAATAAAATGTAATGAAACTGCACATCATTTTGTTGACAGCTGTGAATATTGTTAAGGAAAAGGTCAAAGGTCAGCATGATGTGCATGGGCTCCTCTTCTTTCTCTTATTGAGGTCAAAGATCAAGTGCTTCTAAAGGGATAAACCCACCACAAATCTGTATATATTATAGCTGGATAGGCAGAGAGAGATATTGACCTTCAAGGCAGCTTTTATATGGAAAGTGTTCATGTAATAGTGATCCTGTTTAACTAAAACTGACATACTTTAACATCATACAGAGTTATGATTTCTAGATCTAAAGTGTTAAAGATCAGGGTCAAAACAACCTGAAATAATGACGTACAGACTGAACAGTGCTTGATTAAATATTCCTGCTGAAATTATCACAAATCTCTTCTTATATTCCTAGAACACATTTAATTTCTGCTAGATTGAACACCAGAGAGGAGCTGCTGTTGTTTTTAATGGATGCCATGTGTTATGTATGGGATTGTATGGGTGTCTGTGTTTTCCCTTTCCTTGTCTGTGCCCATTCCAGATACACCCCAGGTTCTACCCCTGGCTCCCCTGATCCATTACATGCCGGGATCAACATAAAAAGGAAGAGGAGGAGAGCACGGGGGGAAATAAGGGGGCTTTGTTTGGTTGTGTTACGGCTGTAATTTTGTTACATTTCTGCTAGACCTTCTCATGTGACTTTGGCTTTCCTCATGGTTTATGATTTGTGATTTCAACTTTCAATTATGGTCTCTTGCAAAGTATTGTATATATCTGTATATAGTGGTGGTGTTACATTTTGGTGGTAGGGAGTGGCTGCCATTTTGTTTGGGTGTGTGTTTACCTCTGTTTTGTGAGTGTAGTTATAGATATTGTCTGTTTATTTCGTTAGTGTAGGTGTTAACTTTTGTTCATGCGAATTTTGTTGGTTATGTTGGCAATGCCACTCCTGAAGAGATGGCACCAGTTTTGTTCTGTTTTGTATTTGGGACACCTCACCTTCTATCAGTAAACTGGTGATATATTAGTAAGTCTTTTTTTTGTCTGGTCTTTCCATTCCATTCTTCATAACATACCTGTTCATATTCCAATACAGTGGTACGGCCTCCTAGCCTAGACGAGGTCGTAACACATGTCTGTCTTTTACCAACATTCACGGCTGTCTGCCCTGATTGCCGAGAGAGCAATGAATTCATTGTCGAGTCCATAAAACTACGGTCGTAAAACTGTTAATTGAAGCGCTTTCCCCTAGCTTCATACTGACCTTTAGAGACACACACAAATGCACACACACATCAATTCAAGTACGTATCAATAGCACTCACAGACTACCCCAGAGAAATGATATCATTACCAAAGCTTTGGTAGTCTAACACCCTCCATGTGCAGACATGTTTTATTGTGTTGAATCTATAGCACGGTTTTGGTAAATATATTTACATTTTAGACCTGCTGAGTCGTGTTTATCAGCAGAATCCTGAACTGGTTGGGGATTGACTTGGAATTTAAACTGCTGTAATAATAATAATAATAATCTTTATTTGTATAGCACCTTTCATACGTACATGTAACTCAAAGTGCTTTACAAAAAGCTATGCAACGTTTACATAGTTTATGGTCTTTGTTGATACAGGAGGGACATTTTTAATCAGGGCACACATCACGAAACATATTTTTAGAGACTTGCATCCATTATTAATTCTCTTTCTCTCTCTCTCTCACACACACACACACACACACACACACACACACACACACACACACACACTAGAATATTTACAGTACAACTGTAGCCTATGTTCTGCCACATAGACATTCCTCTCACATGCACCACTGAGGGACTTAAACAGAAACGAGGTGACTCTGTGTCACTGCTCCTAAACTCTAAACTCAGCCAGCAGGAATAAGAGCTGTCTGCATGGTCACCGCTCATCCATTTATCAAAGCATGACCTTTAGTAACACAACATTGGCATAAGAAGCAGGTTAATACAGGGCTCCATTATTTAATCACCCCCCTTGTTCATACAAATCCAGAGCCAAACGTGAGGAGCAGAATAGTCCAGCTTTCCTGGGGTCCACCACGTGACCCGCAGAACCCAGTACTACCAGTTCCTTCATACAAGCAGGGCAGTGTGCCAGGACCCTGTAAATTACTGTTCCTGTCTCTTATCATTGTTGTTAAAATTGTTGAATAATTGCTTTGTGTATTTCTAGAAATCTGATTTTTTAAGTGAAACAAAGTTTATTGATTTTGAAGTTCAAACTGTCCAAACCAAAATATTTTGAACACTTTGCGCATCATTATCCCCTCTTGACTGATCATGTCAGTGGCAAAAGCAGCAAGACGAACTCTAAGGCTGAATAGCGGAGTTAACTCTTCTTAAATCAACCCAGTAAATCAACCCAGTACCTCAGAACTCACTGGATGGGATTTCATATTGTTGACTTGAATCTGTTAGCGAGGCACCGCTGCACCCTTTATGTTAGGGCCTAACTTAGACCACGTCATAACAAAGAGCCAAAAACTCGAAAATTCAGGACCACAAAACAAAAGAGGAGAAACTGAAAATGACTTGCTGATGCTGAGCATCACCAGATGCTGACAGAGCATCACCATATTTAAATTCACTTTATTTAAATATTATGTATTTTAAATATTAAAAATTATCAATATGATACTTGACTCAGTTATTATATTTAAGATCATAAAGCGATATTTATGTTTCCTTTTACACCTTTAATCACATTAATACTTTGATTAATGCCAAAAATGACCTTTGCTTCTTAGACTGTTCTGTAGATGTCGGTGAAATATGTCTCCGTAGAGGTTGCCATTTTTATCATTTTTATGTTGGTTTCAGAAACTTTGAGTGTTCTGATATGCCTCCCATTTTGAAATATTTGATTCCTCATCCAGTGCCCAGAGTCGGTGACCTTTATCTTTTTATTAAATCATTAAAACGACCATACACCATACACCATTACCAGCTGCCGTTCATTACATTAGCAATAGACAAGCATCTCTAAGTCAAAATCTAAACCACTGAAAATAGCAGAGGAAATGTATTCATAATAAATTATATATCTTATGTGCGATATAAAAATATATAATTTGTGCTGTTTTTTATTAGCTTAACCAGATTTATTAGCTTAACCGTTGTCTCTGTACAACAATTTTACTTTACACCACTTTACTATGAATTAGTTGTGTTTCTATTTGATGTTTCTGCTTCTAAATATTTGTATGATTGACATTCACCTGAAAGAAAGAAAACAAGTGGAAATAAGTGTATAAGATGCTATCATTTATTTAATATATAATTTCCTATTCCTATCATAAGTCCTATTACCACTCAGTAAGTTCTTTTTGTTGTTTTTTAAAGTCTACTCACCCCCGCCCTATCACAAGTCTGAGAGCATCCAAGTTGCCGTGGTATGCCGCCCACAACGTAGGTGTCATCCCGTCTTCGTCCGGGGTATTTAGATCTTTACGCGTGGCCTTTTTTTGAGTAAGTCCAAGAAGCCATCTCGGGCTGCTTGTGATATTTGTCGTTCATCACGGTTAAAATATCAAGCCGGACTCATACTTTGACATTTGATTCATAAAGAAAACAGCACATGTACTTTTTGAGTCCAGGTTGCTCTTTCAGTGGAGAGTCAAACGCTAGTCAAGCTACAGTGGTGTGTGAAATCCGGAGGCAATCTGTGATGAGAAATGAAGTGCTTCTCAATTGGTCAGCGCGCTCAGATGGTAGTCCCCAACAGCGCGCTCAGGTGGTAGTCTCCAACAGCGCGCTCAGTTGGTAGTCCCCAACAGCGCGCTCAGGTGGAATTCTCCAACAGCGCGCTCAGGTGGTAGTCTCCAACAGCGCGCTCAGGTGGTAGTCTCCAACAGCGCGCTCAGGTGGTAGTCTCCAACAGCGCGCTCAGGTGGTAGTCCCCAACAGCGTGCTCGGGTGGTAGTCCCCAACAGCACGCTCAGGTGGTAGTCCCCAACAGCGCGCTCAGGTGGTAGTCTCCAACAGCGCGCTCAGGTGGTAGTCCCCAACAGCGCGCTCAGGTGGAATTCTCCAACAGCGCGCTCAGGTGGTAGTCTCCAACAGCGCGCTCAGGTGGTAGTCTCCAATAGCGCACTCAGGTGGTAGTCCCCAACAGCGCTCTCGCTCTCTAACGCTGGAATTTTACGCACAATGCACACACACACACCGATATAGGAAGGAAATCAACTAGCAATTCCACGCTCTGTAGTTCTGCCTTAAACCGATGACATTTGTTTAAGTCATTCTGACTCAGCTGTAGGTCCATTGCATTCTGCAGTGTCACAAATAGAAGAATCAAAATGCTGTACGATAAACATTTTAGCATCCGAGATTATTTTCTGTTGTGTTTTCTAATTCCTTCATATCTTAGCCATTATATTAACAACATGGGCTTGGTGGTTAGCACGTTTGCCTCTCAGCACTGGGGTCTGAGTTCAACTATCTGAGTGGAGTTTCCATGTCCAAAAACATGGAGGTTAGGTAAATTGGCTGTTCCTACAAAATTCTCAGTGTGAGACTGTGTGTCTTTCCTTGTCCAATAAAGTTTTCTGCGTGTCTGTGTATGAATGTGTGTGTTTGGATGCCCAGTGGTGGCTCTCTCTCCCCTTCCTGCACCCGATTCAGTCAATCCAGACAGAGGTTTCCATTAGAGAGTATGCTTAGTCTATCGCTTCTCCCAAAAACATCTTATGCCTGTGCTAATTATAAACCTCAGGGAGAGATTTACGGTAGAGAGTACGCTCAGTCTTCTCGCCAGTCTATGAATGGTCGTAAAAGCGTGTGCCATTCTGTGCTAATTGTAAAATGACTTTGGATAACTGAAAGGCGCGGTTGTAAGGGTGAATTTGTGTAGTAAATTTGTGATTTACTGTCTGTGAACCTCAGTCAGAACACAATGACATTCAGTTCACTCCCTTATCTGTGTGCCTGCTCCTCAGTTGGATCTTCTCTTCTTCTTCTCTTCTTCTCCCCCGTCTCTCTCTGTCTGTCTGTCTGTCTCTCTCTCCCCGTCTCTCCCTGTACTTCTCCACTACCCCTACATCCAGTCTACTGTACCTCCACTCCTGATAATAACACCAGTCATACATGTTTTATTATTCTTACCCAAGAATAAGAATACCCTGGCTACGGGACTCTGAGGGCTGAACAAATTTTTAATCCTGATTATGAACCCTGATGGGTTTGATCTACATCTAAAAGCAGATTCCAAAAAAACCCGTTACAGCGGTACAAATCTAAGTTTCAATCATTCAACAATGTAGCATTGTAAATAGTGAAATCATGTTACAGTAAATAAGAGAAATCCTAAAATTAAATCGACCAATGCAATGATCTGTCTAGTAGGCCTACTAGACACTACTGCAGGCAGCTGTACCGATAAGTGTCACGGTGAGGGAGGCTCCCCCTACCGGTTGCCTACGGTACAGCGGCAGTTGTCCTGTTGTTGTTGCGTTGTGTGCTTCCCTCAGGTGGGTGGGGCTTATTAGCTCCCTCACCTGATGGTAGTTTGTCTGTCTATATATGCCTTGTCTGTGTACCAGTTGACTGCTGGTTATTGTATCCTTAATTTGGATCAGTGCACGGGATTTTGGTTAGCGCACTTTATTTATTAAACCCCTCTTTTCCTCTGAGACTTGGCGTGATTGCTTCCTTTTTAGTTCGCACACCCTGCCCGTCACAGAATAACCAGCCACCTTTCGGAAGCCGCCAGTCTCCTTTACTTTCTCCTTCGTTTGTGGTCATGTCTCGTGGTAAGTGTTTGTCTACGTGAGATTCCGTTGTTTGAATGTATGTGGAGGAGAGCTGGGTTGCAAACCGCTCGTCCCGTCGTGCCTACGTGCTTGTTTGTTTGTGTGTTTGTATAGCACGTTGTGTGGCACGGCGGTGACTGAAGCGAGAGACCCGATAGCGCTCTCCTCCAAGGGGGGCGGCTCTTCCTCGCTCATGTGCTCGCCCGTAGTTGAATGTTTGTGCATATGTGTGTGTGAAAGGTGTATGAGGTGTGTGTGAGACTATGGGCTGGAGCTAGCCAGGAGAAAGCGCCTGCCGTTTGTTTTGTCTTGCGTGATGGGTCTTGTCTATGTATATATGTTGATGATAAATGTAATTCCCTGTGTGCTCCCTCCCTTTTTGTTTGTTAATGGTGTTTTAGGGGGAGGGGAGCAATGGAGGGTCCTGTGCTACCAATAGGGGCACAGAGGTGCGCAGCTCTGGAAGGAGGCCTGCCGGTGAGAGGGTATGTGTGCGTGAGGTTCTGTGCCACCACCTATGTCCTCTATGTGAGGAGTGGCACAGACGGCGCAGCTCCTGAGGGAGGCCCGCCGGTGAAAGGGTAAGTCTTGGCGTTTGTGTTGTCTGCGTGTATGTGTTGTGTGCAGGTTCCTCCTACAGGTTGGCAGTGGAGCCCCTGGACCTTGTGGGACCTCCAAAGTAGGCAGGAGCCCCCTATGTGATGGGGTGACCGGAGCACGGGTCATAAGTAGCCTCCCTGGAGGGGAAGGGCTCCCCGGATGTGTGGGGACCAGAGGGCTCCGGCCTGAAGAGCTCCTGCTGAAGACAGAGGTCCCCCCCTCGTGCTCGGGGTGGCTAGGAGGTTGGCCCTGGGGTGTGACCGGTCACCAGTGGGGAAGGAGTGCTTCCCCCCTGGAACCTCCGGCAGAGTGGAGGAGTCCACCCTGCTATGCACCTCCCCATTAGGGGCGGTCTCCCCGACCGGTTAGGGTTGCCCAGGGCCACACCCTGGGGTGTAGCCGGCCACCAGTGGGGAAGGAGTGCTTCCCCCTGGAACCTCCGGCAGGGTGGAGGAGTCCACCCTGCTATGCACCTCCCCATGAGGGGCGGTCTCCCCGGCCGGTTAGGGTTGCCCAGGGTGACTCCAGGCCCTGTGCAGGGATTGGCCCCGGGCCGAGAGGTAGGTCCAGGAGGCGTTCAACTATATGGTAGGTAGGTAGCCTGCACACACGCCCCCCTAGTGTTTGTGTTTGTCCTAGCGTGCTTGTGAATTGTTGTATGTAATTCCCGTACGCTCCTCCTCCAAGGGGGCGTTTGGGGGAGGGGCTATGGAGGGTCCCGTGCCACGGCCTGTGGCACGGAAGGCGCAGCTCCTACGGGAGGCCCTGGTCAGGGGTAAGTCTTGTTGTGTGTGTGTGTGTGCGTATGTATTGTGTGCAGGTTCCTCCCGCGGTTGACTGTGGAGTCCCTGGACCTTGTGGGACCTCCAAAGTAGGCAGGAGCCCCCCGATGTGATGGGGTGACCGGAGCCCTGGTCGTAAGTAGCCTCCCTGGAGGGGATGGGCCCCCCGTGTGTGTGGGGACCAGAGGGCTCCGGCCTGAACAGCTCCTGCTGAAGACAGAGGTCCCCCCCCCTCGTGCTCGGGGCGACTAGGAGGTTCGCCCTGGGGAGTAGCCGGCCCACGTTGGGGAAGGAGTAATTCCCCCCTGGAACCTCCGGCAGTGTGGAGGAGTCCACCCTGCTATGTACTGCCTCTAGTGAGGGGCGGTCTCCCCCGGCCGTGCTAGGGATGCCCAGGGGAACTCCCGGCCCCATACAGGGGTCTAACCCGAGCCGAGAGGGTGGTCCAGGAGACGTTCAACTGTGCAGTAGGGAGGTAACCTGCACACACGCACACTTTGTGGGGCCCTTGGGGCGTGAGGGCTCTGTGACCGACTGGGGCGTGGTTTTGTCTTGTTGACGGCCCAGTCGGTCCAGGGTCCCGCCCAGGGAGGCGGGAGCTAAATTGTGTTCTATGTTTTATGTTTCAGCCCGGGACCGCAGGAGGCGTTTCCCTGCCTTGTCCCCGCCTTCCTGCCCCTTCGTCTGGCGTCTTGTGTTCTGCCGCTGTGAACCGCACATCGGGCCGTAGTGCGGCTTGGTGGGGGGGTCTGTCACGGTGAGGGAGGCTCCCCCTACCGGTTGCCTACGGTACAGCGGCAGTTGTCCTGTTGTTGTTGCGTTGTGTGCTTCCCTCAGGTGGGTGGGGCTTATTAGCTCCCTCACCTGATGGTAGTTTGTCTGTCTATATATGCCTTGTCTGTGTACCAGTTGACTGCTGGTTATTGTATCCTTAATTTGGATCAGTGCACGGGATTTTGGTTAGCGCACTTTATTTATTAAACCCCTCTTTTCCTCTGAGACTTGGCGTGATCGCTTCCTTTTAGTTCGCACACCCTGCCCGTCACAATAAGTTTGTCAAACATGATCTACTGTTGGCCAATTCTGCAGCATTAAAACGACACTTGTACACTTACGAAAAAAACAGTGTATAGCAGTTGTCTGAATGTCTGTGTGCATGAATGTGTATGTCTGTATGCCCAGTGGTGGATCGTGCTCTGTCCAGGGTGTGGTCAGGGCTGCAGTTTAGAAAGTATCTCGGTGGTTTTCGTCGGTGTGTTTAAACTGAAATATCTGAAAGCAGAATCGCCCTTCCAACAGCCTTTCTACTGAAACTGAGAAATCAGCAATACATCCGTTCTGACTCACAGAAAGCATGAAAAACATGAAACTGTAAAATGAAGTCGCCCCTCCAGTATAAATGCTTGAGAAGGTAGTCTTCTCTTTTGCTCTTCTTTTAGAATTAAAACATAAGAGACGGGTAAGATCCATTCAGTGTTGGTGGTGTTTATGGCTGGCTACATTTTCTAACCATTGTACAATCTTTTGTTTCATTTCAGTTTTAAAACATGTTTAATGTTTAGATATTTTACTTTGTGATTTATTCTAGTATTCAATAGCACCAGCCCTTTGGGTCCTTAAGCACTGTGCTACCATCCTGTAGCTCAGCAGCAGGGTTCTGACTGTGCTCTAATAAGTGACACAGCGCCCCCATGAGTTCTACATTAGTCTACACAGATGTGTAAACAGCACTGTTTCCTCAGTTCCTCACAGGGAAATTATTAATATAAGGAAGCAAATTCCATTTTACCAAGTCCATCAGAACCACATGCATGTCACTTTTTTAATTTGAGACATTTAGAATTTACTAAAATTATAAAAACTGCTTTTATTGGGTTAAAATAGCTGTTTCTGAGGATATCATGAAATCTTGTTCCAATACAAAAAAAGCAAACAGTACTTTTTACACACCTGAACTTGAAAACGGGTCAAATTTGACCCGAACACAACATAAAGGTTAAGCAGTACACATTGGATTTCAATGCAGTACGTTCTTTCAGTAGGCGACTGGGCAGTATGCATTCAACCTCGGCCATACTACGTCTGCCATTTTACTATGTCATGACATATGTCACACGGTGTTGCGCTTGTTCTCCTTCTACCTAGCGCAGTGTGTTCTTTGATGCAAAAGAATATGTCACCAGTCTTATGTCAGTTGACCTTATATCGCAGCCGGTTAAATACAGACATGTCCGTATTTTCTAATCCCCGGCCGTTTCATCTCTTCCACTATTGCCACTTCCTTCACTGCAATCACTCAGCATCTGACTTCATCCAAGTCCCCTGTAATTCGCAGTTAACCCTTACTGGACGGGCTAGTTTCCCTTTTCTACCCTTATCCATTCTCTTTATTGTCTTAACTCCTTTCCTCATTTTGCCTAGGAAACTCGTTCCATTCTGGTGTGTTTGGCTCTTCTCCTTTTTTTCTACTCTCACAGTCAACTTCCTCTTTTTTTTTTGCTCTGCTATTTTAACGGCCCAACAGCACTTGTATTTTTGCCTGAGAGCCAGCTCACTCTCAGCTTTAATCACATGTTGCTCTGCTATCCCCTTCCTCAATCTGCCTGTTTGTATTTTTCCTTTAATTTAATCAATTTATCTTCAATCTCTTTTATTTTCTGATTTATTATTCCCCCCAAACACGCGCTGTCAGTAGCCTGTCTGCCTGCCTTAGTCACCCATACTTGTACATTTTCTTTACATTCCTTTTCATCATTTTCCCATTTTTTGGATTGTCATTTATCATATACAACATAGCGGTCGGTTGCTCAACCTGTTCCTTTAATGTCATCCATTCCCAATTACTTGTATTATCATGTCAAGCTGTTTATAAATCGTTTGCATTTCCTCACCAGACATGTTGCAAAATGCCAAAAAAATCATCGGTACTCGCATATTGCCGTCTTCAACCTTACTAATGATTTAAGGGCACAGTTGTCACCGTGCGGTTTACCACCCTCAATCAATTCAGGTCTCTTTTGGCCGAAACTGGTATTTAGGGATACCTCAGGTCTCAGGGCATCCAACCCAGCTTTTCCGCAGGTCGACGCTGTCACGGTCTGCTCCGCCCCCTCCTGTCATTCTCGTGTCTGTGTTGTTTTTGTAGCCATGTGTGTTTTAGCCCCGCCTCGTGTTTTGTATACACTGCCCCTCGTTAATTAGTTCAGGTGTCTTGGGTTATTTCGGTTCTATTTATATCCCCTGTCTGGTTTGTTCCTTTGCTGGTTATTTTGTGCACAGCCCTGGTATGTCTTGGTGCTTGTTACATTTGTCTTCTGCCTCTGTTGTTACTTTGTTCAGGTTCGTTGTCTACTGCCTTAGTCGTTACGTTTGTCTATGTACTTTGTCTTTAACCGTTGTTAAGTCTAGCTTCACGTTAGTTCGCTGTTTCTGTTTCGTGTTTGTTTATAGTGCCTTTTCGTATGTAGTTTGCTAGTGTTCCCCTGTTTAAATATGTCTCTACGTGTCTGTTTGGTCTCATGTTCTAGAATGTCTGCCAATAAATCTCACTCTCCTCAGCGTTTGTGTCCGCCCCTTAAACCCACGCCTCGCATGGCGTTACAGCCGCCTCTTTTACTGTCGCCTCATCAGACGAATGGGGGGGTTGCCACACCCAGGAAACCAAACCACCTTTTAGTACTTTTTGTATTCGTGGTTTTCCTTAAACCATATATTCATTTATTCCCTTTAAACCACATATTTTACCTTCATTTTTCCTTTCATACCATTTAACCAAAAGACTGGATTTAATTTAGTATCGCCCAAGTGCTGCCAGTTCATCACAATTTAG
The DNA here is from genome assembly GCA_020368025.1 of Brachyhypopomus occidentalis. NCBI lineage: Eukaryota > Metazoa > Chordata > Actinopteri > Gymnotiformes > Hypopomidae > Brachyhypopomus > Brachyhypopomus occidentalis. The sequence continues at coordinate 1,228,749 of JAGXOD010001377.1, forward strand.
TCATATTCAATGTGCAGAATTAGTTGTAACAGGTTTCTGCTCACCTTTGAATTGAGCGGCTCAGATGAACTAACAGTCTTTTGACGATGGTTCCAAAACGTTCCAAATTGTCTCTTGCATCACATCAGGGTCACCAAATTGTTGCGCTTGTTCTCCTTCTACCTAGCGCAGTGTGTTCTTTGATGCAAAAGAATATGTCACCAGTCTTATGTCAATTGACCTTTTATTGCAGCTGGTTAAATACAGACATGTCCGGAGAGTACACAGCAAAAGCCTGAACTAAACTATTCTGAGTTATTTGTGCAGCTTCGTGTGTAGCTCAGACTCTCTCCCTGTCTCTCTCCCTATCTCTCCCTGTACTTCTCCACTACCCCTACATCCAGTCTACTGTACCTCCACTCCTGATAACACCAGTCATACATGTTTTATTATTCTTACCCAAATGTGTAAAGACACATCTTCTTTATTCTGTATTTAACTACATGTATTATCATTAAACTTTGAAGAACTCTTTCCCCGTGTGTTGTGAATCTGTTCTCCCGGTGCTGGCTACGGGACTCTGAGGGCTGAACAAATTTATAATCCTGATTATGAACCCTGATGGGTTTGATCTACGTCTAAAAGCAGATTCCAAAAAAAACCCCGTAACAGTGGTATAAATCTAAGTTTCAATCATTCAACAATGTAGCATTGTAAATAGTGAAATCATGTTACAGTAAATAAGAGAAATCCTAAAATTATCGACCAATGCAATGATCTGTCTAGTAGGTCTACTAGACACTACTGCAGGCAGCTGTACCGATAAGTTTGTCAAACATGATCTACTGTTGGCCAATTCTGCAGCATTAAAACGACACTTATACACTTACAAAAAAAACAGTGTATAGCAGTTGTCTGAATGTCTGTGTGCATGAATGTGTATGTCTGTTTGCCCAGTGGTGGATCGTGCTCTGTCCAGGGTGTGGTCAGGGCTGCAGTTTAGAAAGTATCTCGGCGGTTTTCGTCGGTGTGTTTAAACTGAAATATCTGAAAGCAGAATCGCCCTTCCAACAGCCTTTCTACTGAAACTGAGAAATCAGCAATACATCCGTTCTGACTCACAGAAAGCATGAAAAACATGAAACTGTAAAATGAAGCCGCCCCTCCAGTATAAATGCTTGAGAAGGTAGTCTTGTCTTTTGCTCTTCTTTTAGAATTGAAAACCTAAGAGACGGGTAAGATCCATTCAGTGTTGGTGGTGTTTATGGCTGGCTACATTTTCTAACCATTGTACAATCTTTGTTTAATTTCAGTTTTAAAACAGGACTTTCATGCAAATGTATGCAAAGATAGAACTATTATATACAGGTTTTTGCATTATAAGATATAATCATTGTCATATTGTTAAAATGTGTTGCATGAGTGAATGCCAGATTCACACAATTTAAATTTCCTCTCAAAACTTTGCAATGGTATTAATGTATAACTGACTGACTAAGCAAAGTAAAATGTAAGATCAGAGGACTATAGTGTATAACGGTGGGTAAAAGGCTGCCTCTCCTGTGAGTGATCAGGCTTCAGTCTCTGTTCAGGCATGTGCTCCATGCTCTACCAATAAGACACAATGAGTAAGACTCCCAATACTCTACCTCTGTAATACGACTGAAAATTGTTAGTTGCTCTAGATAAGAGCATGTGCCAAATATGTAAAAAAATGTTTATTGTTTCCTTTCCAGTTACTGGAAGAACTGGAAAATGGATATAGGTAAGCCATTGCCTTTTACTTTCATATATCCTTTAATAGAGGTGTGTTGCAAAGTCAGCTATGTTGCATAACACAAACAGGGCCGACGCTGGTGGCGGGGTGCTGGGGAAGGCATTGCACCCCCAAGATCCTCTCAGCTCCACTCAAGCACAAAGCAAGCAAAGGCTATTTTTCAGGCTATTTTTGTAACTGCGGTGGGAAAGAGCGGAGAGATCCACCGCAATAATAAACAAAACAAAAAACAAACAAAAAACCCTTCCCAAACCAAATACCAAAACGGTTAGGAATAGAAAGCGTGTGGGAAAACTTGAGATAGGCCAGTAGGCGGCGCAGGAGAAAGAGACTCGAATAAGTAAAGCAGAAGAAGATATAAAGCACAAGGTGACGAGACACCAAAATCACTGGAGAAGTAAGCTGGCTAGCAAACGAGAGGCATAGGAACCAAACGACTCAGCAGTGATAAGTAGTAAGGGAGACAGCTTCAGCGGCTCACCACTGATTTTAGAACCCCGCCTAGAATCAGCCCGTGGGTTTCCCCTAGTGGCAGCCAGAGGAGCCGCACTGGAGCCAGCCCTGACAATTTTTCTATTTTTCCGCCATAGGAAAGAGTCAGGGGCTGTACCGTGACACTGGCAGTATAACTTTTAAATTAGCCTATTTTTAACTTTCATTTTAAACAATCCCCTAACACAGGAACAAATTTTCACACCCAAAACTTGATCATGCAAAAGATTCAGCTGCTTCAGCTGGTGTTGCAGAGACATTCCGTTGTCAGTGCTAATGCAGCACCGGGTGTCTTCCTGTTTCAAACATTCCACCACCCACAATTGCTACATGATTAAATAAGAAATTAAATTTCTAGATATTTGAAAACTGAAAGTGAACGTACTGGAACCACTGTTACACCTTTTTCATATCCATAAAGTGTTGGTGGCTTATTTTTTTTTATGTCTGGTTGAATTATAACTTTATTTGAACGGTGTCATAATTCATTATACATGTCAGATTCATGGTAAAGGTTACCAGCGATAGTGTTAGTACCACATTCAATAAGATGCAACAGCAATGTAAAATAAACAATGAGAGAATAACACCATCATTTCCCTTTCAGATTTACTCTCTACATATTCCCCCATCTCCATGATAGACCTAGGTAAGGTAAACAAGTCATACTTGCCTTGTACCTTCACATATCCTGTACTAGAGCTGTGTTGAAAAGACAAATGCATGAATTATTAATAATTAATCATTATGCAAATTATTACAAATGAACATTCAGCATAGTCAGCACTGTCTATTGTTAAATTAACTATTTAATGTTTAGATATTTTACTTTGTGATTTATTCTAGTATTCAATAGGACCAGCCCTTTGGGTACTTAAGCACTGTGCTACCATCCTGTAGCTCAGCAGCAGGGTTCTGACACGCTGAAGGGCGTGGTCAAAGAAGTCAAAGTATGAAAAATATACAATGTACCTGCACATCATGACCAATATCATGAGAGAGGACATCACTTCCACTGGGTCAGTGAATAGAGGAAGGACGTTGGATGCAGGGTTAATGCACCGAACTCCTTTAATTTACCAAACATACAAAGAAACAAACACAAAAAAGTCAGGAAAACTATTGGAAACAACTTGCTCTTTTCAGCTTGTTTATTCAGCAATAACAGCTCTGCTCTGACAACTACTGGCAGAATTCACTATAAATAAACTGACTAACCATGAGTATGATCAGGTTTATTTTTCATAATAAAGACTTTCAGCAACAGAAAGAAAGGTGGCAATGCAGTAAGCATTGGCTAAATAATGACAGCGAAATTATTTCCTTTACTGGTGCAGAGGATCATGAACTTGCCTGCCGTCTGTAGGGCTGGAATGCACAGCACTGATGGCAGGTATCTGTGGGTCTTAAATAGTGCTTGGGAAGGGAAAACCGAGCAAGCAACAGATGAAACTAATAGCAAAGTGATTGGGCTTGAGGTTTTGAGTGGATGGCTCAATCAGAAATGGCATACTTAAGCAGTACACACTGGATTTCAATGCAGTACGTTCTTTCAGTAGGCGACTGGGCAGTATGCATTCAACCTCGTCCATACTACGTCTGCTATTTCGCATGCTGTTTAATGCATACTATGTATTTGGACATACTACCCTTTATCGCATACTGCTTTGGCATGTAACGCTGGGAGCGGCGTCGATTTAAATGGTGGACACAAACGCTGAGGAGAGTGAGATTTATTAAAGGGTATTGCAAAAGAAGAGTCATACTGGCAGGCTTGGGTCAAATCCGTGAGAGAGTCCGACATAGAAACATAACCAAGACGTAGCGACATACTGAACACCAAGAACAAACTAAAGCATAAAGCAGAACGAAACACTGAAGCACAAACACTAAACAGGCTGTAAAGCAACACAGAATCACCAAGTACATGGGCTGTAAGCAAAAGGCACACAAAGTCACAAAGTCACAAAATGAACAGCAACATACCAGACCAAACATAGGCTATAAATACACCATAGCAAACAAGAAACACCTGATGTGTGTGGCCGATGTGTGCGGATGTGTCCTTTGTGCCTTGGTGTTGCTGTACTATGAATTATTTTGACTTCTCTTTTATTGCAGTTCTTGATGAGACTGATGACTGTGACAGACCACAAAATAATGGTTTGAATTCTGGCACCTGCAAACTTAGAAATGGCCTTGGGAAGAAAGAAGGGAAATCCATCCCCAAAGTTGGAGTAGGACGAGCTGAAGCGAAGAGGAGCACCTTTCAGACTGGAGCCACAGGGCCACAAGCTTTTGTACAAGATGAATTCAATCTGCAGGGGGCGGGTGCTATGGCCCAGTCTGGGACTGGAAACGCAAATCGTTCAGATGTTCGACTCACATGCAAGGCTTTTGTGAAAGGAAATGCCAACATTAAGTACCATTGTAACGTAAATGGCATTCTTGATTGCATTGATTACATTGACAGGCCAGGATGTGCATATACTAAAGGACTGTATGCCAACGCAGGCACATATGCAAGTGCCTTTACTGATAAACCAGGACAGCGCATCCCAAAAGCTGGAGTCATAGCTGAGGCTGGAGTAGGACGAGCTCGAGCAGAGTGGAGCGTCTTTGAAGCAGAAGCCAAAGGGCCAAATGCTTCTGCAGCTGCTCAGGCTAATGTCCTGGGAGTGGGTGCTATGGCTCGGGCTGAGGTTGGAAGTGCATCAGCTTCAGCTGGTCCACTTAGAGTGAAGGCAGGTCTGGGAGTGGACACAGGTGTAAAACTTGGGCTAGATGGGATAGAATGTAAGTTACTGGGGACTGGCTTTGAAATTGGTAAATCTACTGGTGTTTCACTTATTGGAAATGAAGTCGCTTGTGTAGTAATGTAACTAGAAAAACAAACAACCAAAAAACATGTTTCTTGTGCAAACCTGCTTGAAATTTGAAGGGTTTGGAGTTTTTGAATTGTTGTTAATTCTTGTTCCATTTACATTGTGTTAAGACAACCATTAGTTGTTCACAAAAAATCTTTGGAAATTGGATTTATTAATAAAACAATATTCATAAATATTTAAAACATTTTTAGATTCTTCCATTTTTGCAAATAATTAAAGCAGAATTCATGATTCATTTGTTTGATTTTCAAATTTCAAATGCATGTCATGTAATAATATAGCCTTGTTATTATTTCCTACACACAGAGCAAGGCAGCACATGATGCTCCACTCCTTCCATATTTACAAACAATAACACAATAACAATAACAGCAATAGCTGAGCGCGCTCATGCAGTGCCCAGAGTCGGTGACCTTTATCTTTTTATTAAATCATTAAAACGACCATACACCATACACCATTACCAGCTGCCGTTCATTACATTAGCAATAGACAAGCATCTCTAAGTCAAAATCTAAACCACTGAAAATAGCAGAGGAAATGTATTCATAATAAATTATATATCTTATGTGCGATATAAAAATATATAATTTGTGCTGTTTTTTTATTAGCTTAACCGGTGTCTCTGTACAACTTTACACCACTTTACTATGAATTAGTTGTGTTTCTATTTGTTGTTTCTGCTTCTAAATATTTGTATGATTGACATTCACCTGAAAGAAAGAAAACAAGTGCAAATAAGTGTATAAGATGCTATCATTTATTTAATATATAATTTCCTATTCCTATCATAAGTCCTATTACCACTCAGTAAGTTCTTTTTGTTGTTTTTTTAAAGTCTACTCACCCCCGCCCTATCACAAGTCTGAGAGCATCCAAGTTGCCGTGGTATGCCGCCCACAACGTAGGTGTCATCCCGTCTTCGTCCGGGGTATTTAGATCTTTACGCGTGGCCTTTTTGAGTAAGTCCAAGAAGCCATCTCGGGCTGCGCGGTGATATTTGTCGTTCATCACGGTTAAAATATCAAGCCGGACTCATACTTTGACATTTGATTCATAAAGAAAACAGCACATGTACTTTTTGAGTCCAGGTTGCTCTTTCAGTGGAGAGTCAAACGCTAGTCAAGCTACAGTGGTGTGTGAAATCCGGAGGCAATCTGTGATGAGAAATGAAGTGCTTCTCAATTGGTCAGCGCGCTCAGAGGGTAGACTCCAACAGCGCGCTCAGGTGGTAGTCCCCAACAGCGTGCTCAGTTGGTAGTCCCCAACAGCACGCTCAGGTGGTAGTCCCCAACAGCGCGCTCAGGTGGTAGTCTCCAACAGCGCGCTCAGGTGGTAGTCTCCAACAGCGCGCTCAGGTGGTAGTCTCCAACAGCGCGCTCAGGTGGTAGTCCCCAACAGCGCGCTCAGGTGGTAGTCTCCAACAGCGCGCTCAGGTGGTAGTCTCCAACAGCGCGCTCAGGTGGTAGTCTCCAACAGCGCACTCAGGTGGTAGTCTCCAACAGTGCTCTCGCTCTCTAACGCTGGAATTTTACGCACAATGCACACACACACCGTTATAGGAAGGAAATCAACTAGTAATTCCACGCTCCGTAGTTCTGCCTTAAACCGATGACATTTGTTTAAGTCATTCTGACTCAGCTGTAGGTCCATTGCATTCTGCAGTGTCACAAATAGATGAATCAAAATGCTGTACGATAAACATTTTAGCATCCGAGATTATTTTCTGTTGTGTTTTCTAATTCCTTCATATCTTAGCCATTATATTAACATGGGCTTGGTGGTTAGCACGTTTGCCTCTCAGCACTGGGGTCTGAGTTCAACTATATGAGTGGAGTTTCCATGTCCAAAAACATGGAGGTTAGGTAAATTGGCTGTTCCTACAAAATTCTCAGTGTGAGACTGTGTGTCTTTCCTTGTCCAATAAAGTTTTCTGCGTGTCTGTGTATGAATGTGTGTGTTTGGATGCCCAGTGGTGGCTCTCTCTCCCCTTCCTGCACCCGATTCAGTCAATCCAGACAGAGGTTTCCAGTAGAGAGTACGCTTAGTCTATCGCTTCTCCCAAAAAAAATCTTATGCCTGTGCTAATTATAAACCTCAGGGAGAGATTGTAAAATGTCTTTGGATAACTGAAAGGCGCGGTTGTAAGGGAATTTGTGATTTGCTGTCTGTGACCCTCAGTCAGAACACAATGACATTCAGTTCACTCCCTTATCTGTGTGCCTGCTCCTTAGTTGGATCTTCTTCTCCCCCGTCTCTCTCTGTCTCTCTGTCTGTCTGTCTGTCTCTCTCTCTCTCCCTATCTCTCCCTGTACTTCTCCACTACCCCTACATCCAGTCTACTGTACCTCCACTCCTGATAAGAACACCAACCATACATGTTTTATTATTCTTACCCAAATGTGTTAAGACACATCTTCTTTATTCTGTATTTAACTACATGTATTATCATTAAACTTTGAAGAACTCTTTCCCCGTGTGTTGTGAATCTGTTCTCCCGGTGCTGGCTACGGGACTCTGAGGGCTGAACAAATTTATAATCCTGATTATGAACCCTGATGGGTTTGATCTACGTCTAAAAGCAGATTCCAAAAAAAACCCCGTAACAGTGGTATAAATCTAAGTTTCAATCATTCAACAATGTAGCATTGTAAATAGTGAAATCATGTTACAGTAAATAAGAGAAATCCTAAAATTATATCGACCAATGCAATGATCTGTCTAGTAGGTCAGGCAGCTGTACCGATAAGTTTGTCAAGCATGATCTACTGTTGGCCAATTCTGCAGCATTAAAACGACACTTATACACTTACGAAAAAAACAGTGTATAGCAGTTGTCTGAATGTCTGCGTGCATGAATGTGTATGTCTGTATGCCCAGTGGTGGATCGTGCTCTGTCTAGGGTGTGGTCAGGGCTGCAGTTTAGAAAGTATCTCGGTGGTTTTCGTCGGTGTGTTTAAACTGAAATATCTGAAAGCAGAAACGCCCTTCCAACAGCCTTTCTACTGAAACTAAGAAATCAGCAATACATCCGTTCTGACTCACAGAAATCATGAAAAACAGGAAACTGTAAAATGAAGTCGCCCCTCCAGTATAAATGCTTGAGAAGGTAGTCTTCTCTTTTGCTCTTCTTTTAGAATTAAAACATAAGAGACGGGTAAGATCCATTCAGTGTTGGTGGTGTTTATGGCTGGCTACATTTTCTAACCATTGTACAATCTTTGTTTCATTTCAGTTTTAAAACATGTTTAATGTTTAGATATTTTACTTTGTGATTTATTCTAGTATTCAATAGGACCAGCCCTTTGGGTCCTTAAGCACTGTGCTACCATCCTGTAGCTCAGAAGCAGAACACTATGACTTTCTGTTCACTCCCTTATCTGTGTGCCTGCTCCCCTGATTCTCTCTCTCTCTGTCTGTCTCTCTATCTGTCTCTCTCTGTACTCCTCCACTATCCCTAGACTCTGTGCCTCCTCTCCTGATAAGGAGAACACCAATCATACATATGTTTTATTATTCTTACCCAATTGTGTTAAGACATCTTCTTTATTCTGTATTTAACTACATGTATTATCATTAAACTAAAGAACTCTTTCCTGACACCCGTGTGTTGTGAATCTGTTCTCCCAGCGCTGGGCTACGAAACTCTAAGGGCTGTACAAATTTATTATCCTGTCTATGAACCCTGATGGTTTTGATCTACGTCTACGATTTAACGAAACCTTAACAGCTGGTAGGCGAAAAACCAAATACCAAAACGGATAGGAATTGAAAGCGTTGGGGAAAACTTGAGATAGGCCAGTAAGTGGCGCAGGAGAAAGAGACTCGAATAAGTAAAACAGAAGAAGATATAAAGCACAAGGTGACGAGACACCAAAATCACTAGAGAAGTAATAAGCTGGCTGGCAAACGAGACGCATAGGAACCAAACGACTCAGCAGTGATAAGTAGTAAAGGAGACAGCTGTAGCGGATCACCGCTGATTTTAGAACCCCGCCTAGAATCAGCCCATGGGTTTCCCCTAGTGGCAGCCTAACCCTAACCCAAAAAGAAGAACCTTGCTTTTATCAGTCCACAAAATGTTACGCCATTTCTTCTCAGGCCGCTCAATGTGTTCTTTGGCAAATTCTAACCGCTTCTGCACGTCTTTTATTTAACAGTGGGACTTTGCGGGGGCTTCTTGCTGGTAGGTTGATTTCAACAAGACGTCTTCTGATTGTACCAGTACTCACAGTCAACTGAAGGTCTTCCTTGATCCTCTTGGAGCCGATCATTGGCTGAGCCTTTACCAGTTTGGCTATTCTCCTATGCATTCAAGGAGTTGTTTTTCTTTTTCTTCTGCGTTTTTCTGGTTTTTCTTCCCATTTCAATGCATTGGAGTTCATTTTAGCTGAACAGCCAATCACTTTCTATACTTCTTTATAGGTTTTCCCCTTTTATTAGTTTCTTGATTAAAAAACGCTCGTCTTTAGAACAGTGTCTTGAACGACCCATTTTTCTTGTTTTTTTCAGGACAAATGCACAGCCAGCATGTCAGTTGCCTTGCTCCTTAAATAAGGATCACCTGTTAACACCCTTTTTCCCCAGAATGCCCTCCCTAACTGACGGCCTCCCTGGTCTGTCTTGTATTTTTGCCTTCTGCAACCTTATAAAAACAATTACCAACACACCAACTACTACCTCCTTTAACATTATGCCTCTTTACATTTCTCTACATGCATAATAAAGTAACAAACTATACCATTTCCACATACTACACTTCTTAGCATACCGAGTGTACGTGACGAATTGATTTACAGAAAATGGATACCTCTCTACACTTACACTCATTTCACACCAGCAATTATAGCAAACAATTCCGCCACAGCTGCCCTCCATTACACAGTATGTAACATCATTTAAACTGTTTTTACTTCATGTCATCTAAACACTTCATCAGTACCGACGACTCCACACAACTTACCTTTTGTTGTAACTTCTTTCCAGCCCATGCAAGATTGCAAGTACAGTCGATTTAACTTCAGGCATATAAACAAAGACGACAATACAATAAGGTACAAATAAAACACAAATGCTTCACAACATGTTTTGCGTCTCATTCTGTCCCTTAATCCCTCTCAGAGTGAGGAGAGTGAGAATCTTCAATCTCTTCTTAACTTTCCCCATGTCTCCAACCAACTTGCACTGTCATTACCACGCAAACGCTTTCGCGTTCCTTGTCTTTTTAAATGCCACGATGCCCAGACATGTTCATACAGTGCTTTTATACATAGTTCCCGACCATCTACATTTAGTCCAAAAATTGGAATTTGGCTAAATATTTTGGTACTTGAAAATGCTTGAAATTGGAACTGTATTTCGTTTCACATCAAATAGCTATCTTACTGAATAGTTAGCTTGTATTTCGTTTACAAATACATTTACAAATAATACAGTGCAGCAAACGTAATGTCAGGAGATACACATTGTTACTCTTAAAAACGCTCTTCCAATAAAGTGAGCATTGGCAAAATGTATTGTCATTTTGTCCTTGTCAGCAGCTGCTGAATGTAAGGAACTAAGTTACTTTTTAAAGGAGTAATCAGAAATCAATTACTTTTTCAAGGTAACTAAGCCATCACTGTGTCACTGTGATTATTCTATCCACGTGTCTCTTGTTTTACTCCCTGTATTTAATCCCCCCTGTCTCTTCCCTCCATTTCAGTCATTGATTGTAAGTAATTGTTTCTCTGTGTTTCCCGTCTTCATTGTTATATGCTCAGCTCCTTGATTTTCTCCCATATCATCCTGTACCCGTTTTATTTTGTTTGGTTCTGTTTATGCAAGTTGGTGTTCTTTGCTCCTTTTGATATCCTTGTAGTCCACGTGTTCCGATTTGATTTGTAATTCGTGGTTACTTACGTTTATGCTTGTCAGTTTGGAGTCCTTCCCTGTTATGTTGCGCCTACTCTCTGTCCGTTAATTCATTTCTAGTTCTGTTCTTTTGGAGTGTCCCTCATGTTAGTGATTAGATTGATGCTGTTCGGTTATTTTCCCTCATTTATGTATCCTAGCTGTGTATTGTTCCTTGTACTTAATTCGTTAACTTTTAACGAATTTAATACTTAACTGAGTGTTTGGTACTTTTGAGTGGGGTTATAGGAGTCTCCCCAGTCGTCTGTGTATTGAATTCCATTTTATTTACTTTCATTAAAGCTACATTCTCCTGCGCTTGCGTCCAGTCAGCCCGTTTCAATCATTAATCTAATGCGTGCACACTCGTCTATTATTTTTTTAAATTATTTTATTAATTTACTCCTCCATGGATCACCACCTTATCGTGGTGGAGGGGTTTGCGTGCCTATGTGATCCTAGGAGCTAGGTTGTCGGGGGCAATGCCCCTGGTAGGGTATCCCATGGCAAACTGGTCCTAGGTGATGGGCCAGACAAAGAGTGGTCCAAAAAAAAATCCCCAATGGAATTTAAAAACAGGACCCAGATACCCTTGCCCGGATCAGGGTTACCCCGGGACACTCCCTCGCAGTTCGATGATTGATTTTGTAATCGTATCGTCGAACTTGCGACCATGTGTCTTGGACACTCGGGTAAAGAGAGGAGCTGAGCTGTCAACCGATCACCACCTAATGGTGAGTTGGATCAGATGGCGGGCGAGGATGCCGGACAGACCTGGCAGACCCAAACGTACTGTGAGGGTTTGCTGAGAACGTCTGGCAGAGGAACCTGTCAGAAAGGTCTTTAACTCCCACATCCGACAAAGCTTTGACCGCATCCCGAGGGAGGCCAGAAACATTGAGTCTGAGTGGGCTTGGTTCCGTGCCTCTATTGTCAATGCAGCAGATCGGAGCTGTGGCTGCAAGGTTGTCGGTGCCTGTCGTGGCGGCAATCCCCGAACCCGGTGGTGGACACCTCGGGTAAGGGAGGCCGTTATGCTGAAGAAAGAGTCCTATCGGGCCTGGTTGGCCCATGGGACTTTGGAAGCAGCAGACAGGTACAGGGGGGCCAAGCGGATCACGGCTTTGACTGTCGCAGAGGCAAAAACTCGGGTGTGGGAAGAGTTTGGTGAGACCATGGAAAGTGACTTTCGATCGGCTCCGAGGAGGTTCTGGCAAACCGTCGGGCAACTCAGGAGGGGAAAGCGGTTCCCGACCAACACTGTATACAGTGGGGCTGGGGATCTGCTGACCTCGACTAGGGATGTCATTAGGTGGTAGAAGGAATACTTCGAGGATCTTCTCAATCCCACCATCACGTCTTCCATAGAGGAAGCAGAACCAGAGGACTCGGATGGGGGTTTGCCCATCACTAGGGCTGAGGTGACCAGGGTAGTTGTGAAACTCCTTGGTGCCAAGGCTCCGGGGGTGGATGAGATCTGTCCTGAGTTCCTTAAGGCTCTGGATGTTGTGGGACTGTCTTGGTTGACACGTCTTTGCAACATCGCGTGTACATCGGGGGCAGTGCCTCTGGATTGGCAAACCGGGGTGGTGGTTCCCCTTTTTAAGAAAGGAGACCGGAGAGTGTGCTCCAACTATCGGGGATCACACTTCTCAGCCTCCCGGTAAGGTCTATGCAGGGGTTCTGGAGAAGAGTCTGTTCGATAGTCGAATCTCAGTTACAAGAGGAACAATGTGGGTTCCGTCCTGGTCGTGGAACACTGGACCAACTTTTCACCCTTGCGAGGGTCCTAGAGGGTGCATGGGAGTTTGCTCAACCAGTCCACATGTGCTTTGTGGATTTGGAAAAGGCATTCGACCGTGTCCCTCGGGGATTCCTCTGGGGGGTGCTCCGGGAGTATACGATACGGGGCCCGTTGCTACGGGCTATCCAGTCCCTGTACAAACGGAGCAGGAGTTTGGTTCGCATGGCCGGCAGTAAGTCAGACTGGTTTCCGGTGGGAGTTGGACTCCGCCAAAGCTGCCCTTTGTCAACGATTCTGTTCATAACTTTTATGGACAGAATTTCTCGGCGTAGCCAAGTGGCGGAGGGGGTTCGGTTTGGTGGCCTCAGGATTCCACGCCTTCTCTTTGCAGATGATGTGGTCCCGTTGGCATCATCAGGCCGAGACCTACAGCTCTCGCTGGATCAGTTTGCAGCCGAGTGCGAGACGGCCGGGATGAGAATCAGCACCTCTAAAACTGAGACCATGGTACTCAGTCGGACAAGGGGGCAGTGCCCTCTCTGGGCCGGGAGTGAGTCCTTGCCTCAAGTGGAGGAGTTTAAGTATCTCGGGTTCTTGTTCACGAGTGAGTGAAGGATGGAACGAGAGATTGACAGGCGGATCGGTGCTGCGGCTGCAGTATTGCGGTCGCTGTACCGGACCGTTGTGGTGAAGAGAGAGCTGAGCCAAAAGGCAAAGCTCTCAATTTACTGGTCAATCTACGTTCCGACTCTTACCTATGGGTCACGAGCTTTGGGTAGTGACCGAAAGAATGAGATCGCGAATACAAGCGGCCGAAATGAGTTTTCTTCGCAGGGTGTCTGGGCTCTCCCTTAGAGATAAGGTACGGAGCACAGTCATCCGGGAGGGGCTCGGAGTAGAGTCGCTGCTCCTCCACGTAGAGAGGAGCCAGCTGAGGTGGTTCGGGCATCTGGTTCGGATGCCACCTGGGCGCCTGCCTAGGGAGGCGCTCTGGGCATGTCCAACTGGGAGGATGCCCCGGGGAAGACCCAGGACACGCTGGAGAGATTATATCTCGGCTGTCCTGGGAACGCCTTGGTATCCCCCCCAGAAGAGCTGGAAGAGGTGGCTGGGGAGAGGGAAACCTGGGCCTCTTTGCTTAGGCTACTGCCCCCGCGACCCGGACCCGGATAAGCGGAAGAAAATGGATGGATGGATTTATTAATTTATTAATGTGTTGTGTGTTGTAAATAATTCCCCCTTGTATCTAACTGCTCTTTTTCCTCCATTCTCCCATGATAGATGCTTATTTACTCTTCAAATTCTGGAACATGGCATCACTACAAAAACCGTCTTCACATGATCTGCAAGGATATGTGCATGATGTTTCACCACTCCAACATGCTGGTTCCAGCACTAAACAATATTTCACTGCACAGTTTCAAGAGGCAGACCGCACTTCACGTGTTGTGGTCTTTGCACCACATCACCACGAATTCTTCTGTCATGCAGAAAAGGACAAGTATTCTACTTTTTACCTGTTCATACATTGATCATTACATGACAGTACTGTGTTTATAAAATATACTGTTATAATACTCACTTGTTTGGTTTCCAGAAATCCAATTCTGCTCATCAATGTTACTTTAAGTTCCTTGTGACAACACGACGGCAGAAATGATATAATGGTCAACAGATATTCGCAGCTCACTTGCCTCAGAGCACTTGACTTTGCATAAGATGCCACCCCACCACATCACACTCCCACCAAAACCCTACTAGACATCCTGCAGAACCCAGTCCAGTATCAACGTGCAAGTCCCACTACACTCACCACTTACAGCAACTTGCACCCTTCTAAATGAACACAAATAAATTCCCCTTTATTGCTCAACAACCATGTCAATAATACCTTAGCCCTATGCTTTGCACAGCTTGGAACCATATGCTCTATTTGAACATATTTTCTCTACTGCTCCTTGTGTACATTTTGGCTCTAATTTGCACTTGTATTTACCTAATGCTTTGCCTTCTAATATTTTACTCCCCATATTTTGTTATTTTTTTAGGTTAACATATATGCTTGTGTAGTGGAGGAGAGGGAGCGCAGTCAGGAGTTTACAAAGAATAACACCATCACACCACTGAGCAAAGTGGTGTATGCCGTCTCTGATCAGACAGCATCATTGCTGCTCACTGTGTGGGGCACCCACACAGCCCAGGTACAAAATTGGTACCATTTCACTGATGTGTCTATCTGGATCTACATGGGCCAAACAACGGTGACTACCACAAAAGACACCACAATAAAAGCTGTACCTCACGCCGGCCCATCGGTAGAACCTATTGCAGAGGACGTCACAACCACTGAAGGCGAGATTTCAATGTTTGACTTCAAAGTACAGCACCTCTGCCCCAACAGACACCCTCAGGTATCTGTAAATTTGTCAACGTTGATGACCAGATGCCAGTCTTGTAAAGCCTTTTGTAAAACTGCAAAACTTTCTGCTGTGGCTCGTGGCAC
The DNA here is from genome assembly GCA_020368025.1 of Brachyhypopomus occidentalis. Taxonomy (NCBI): domain Eukaryota; kingdom Metazoa; phylum Chordata; class Actinopteri; order Gymnotiformes; family Hypopomidae; genus Brachyhypopomus; species Brachyhypopomus occidentalis. The sequence continues at coordinate 1,244,024 of JAGXOD010001377.1, forward strand.
CCTCACCCTTATAGATGATGCAGGCACACAACATACTTATCATTTGACTGACAAAGTAATAAGAGCTACGCTTGCTCTCGAGTCCCTTCCTCTTCCACAGCCTGATGAACTAGCGGCACAAATTTTACAATTTGACAGAGCCACTATCACCACCAAGGGCTCCAGAGTAGTTTCTTTAAAACTTAACCAACCACCTGAAGCCCCTTTGTCAGAAGATGCTGAGCTACTGAATTGCCTTGAATCTGACATGTAAACATTTGCTCCTTAGTGTCAGCACTTGGCCCTGACACTGTACTTGTTGGCTTTTCATTCTTTTCTTTGCCTTGTTGTATTACTGCCACAGTGCGACTCGAAAGGGGGCGTGACGCATACGCAGGAGAAACGGAGGTTTATTAACAAAACGCAAGCCATGAACAAGAAACATAATGCAACTAGGGCACGCAAAATAAACAAAACCACACAACCCGAGGTAACACCAAAACGAAGGAAGACAAAAAAACTAGGACACGGCAGCAATCAAAGGGTCACGGAAAGGAACCGGGACTATAGACTCAGGGCAGGACAGAATCGGACAAGCCAGGGAAACTGGGCTGTGAGAAAAACCAGGGGCAGTGGAACTTAAAAGCAGGGCAGGAAGGACAGGACGCGAGACCAGGGGTTCAACAGAGGGGAGAGACACAGTGGAAATGGGACCAATACTAGGGACTGACTGAAGGCTGGGAACAGGACTAGGCGGGAAAGGACTGGGGCCAGGTACAGGAGCCGGGCTAGTGATTGAGGATGCAGCAGAGGGGAGTATGTGATGGATGACGGACATATGCATGGGGACAAAGTGGAAAGTGACTTGGGGAACTGACACGGGGACAGGGACAGAAAGCATACCGCCAGACACAAACACACGGACGGGCATGCAGACACGCACAGAGACAACGACCGGGACAGGGACCAACAAAAAAACAGTGATGGAGCAGGGATTTGTCGGAGTTTTACTGCCACTTCAGCACATATTTGGCTATTTGTGGCATACGCTTGGTCATATTATGTCCAGGAAGGAGGAGATTGGTTGAAAATTAAAGTTTAAAATTAAAAGTTAAGAAAAATTTAAGTTGGTGTTTCAAGTTTATGTCCATTAGGAAGTTCAGTATTTTCTCTGGTGAGTTCTTTTCAAAAAGTTCTCTCATGTTCTTTACGTGATAATGTGATTTTCTGACGTGGTTAAGAGCCGGGCAGTCGGTGAGGATGTGTTTTATTGTTAGTGGGGTGTTGCATGTATGGCAAGTTGGTACTTCGTCCCTTGTTAATATGAACCGATGAGTTAAGTTCGAATGACCTACGCGGCACCTTGTGTAGATTGTCTGATTTGTTCTAGAAAAGTGTTTGTAGTTTGTCCTTTTATTTAATATTGGTTGAATTTTGTAAAGTTTGTTGTTGGGGTCTTGGCTCCACTCTGCTTGCCATTTAGATCTGATAAAGGTCTATCCAACAGAAGGTTATCTGATATCTTTCATTCAGGTTACTCACTTTTATTAGTATTTCAGCTATGATGGGATGGTCTGTTTTTAATGATTCCAGAGCTTGAAGTCAGGACTTTGAGTCTGAGCAGATTATGTAGTTGGGGTGGGTGTGTCCAAGTTCAGGCCCACCTGGGGGCAGTGTAGCATCTGCGGGGACTGGAAGAGGGCCGACAGGCAGCGAGAACGGGAGACAACGGCGACCCCCTCGGGCGCACAGGAAACATGGAAGACCCCCTCGGGATCGTAGGCGACGCGGAAGACCCACGCTGGGTCGCAGGAGACGTGGAAGACCCCCTCGGAGCCGCAGGAACAGGAAAGTCAGGCGACGACCCCTTCCGGGTCGCGGGAACAGGAACTGAAGGTGACGACCGTTTCCGGGTCACCTCCGGTGAACTAGTTGGCCCCTCCTGGGCCTCCGGTGAGCTAGTTGGCCCCTCCTGGGCCTTCGGTGCGCTCACAGGCCACTCCTGGGCTTTCGGTGCGTTAGCAGACTCTGCAGCGGCTCCTTGGCCGCTTGCTGCACTGTAGCATCCACACCACCACCCCCCTCCCCCCAAAAAATCCCTTGGCGTGTCACATGTCCTAACACCTGCGAATCTGGTCCGCATCAAATGGAAAAAGTTGGCCACCGTCCAGGGGCCTCATGTACTAAAGGTGCGTACGTACAAAAACATTGCGTACGCAATGTTTCACGCAAATGTACTAAATGTGACTTGAACGTGAGAAAGTGCGTACCCCCACGCCACTTTCATTTCAGGCGCACGTATGTTTTTTAAATGCGTATGCGACACTTAGAGGTGATGCATTGAAATTACAACTATTAAGATATCCTTTTCGCACACATTGTAGTAAGCCCTTATTGGGTAAAATTAAGTAAATTAGACAATTAAACAGTAAATTAATCAAACAATTTCATTGCCTTACTGTAATAATTATTCAACGTGTTTCCACTTAGCCTAGATTATATAAACATGCATGAAATGTTGCGCTGGAGTTCTTGGGAGATGGCAGCGTTGGCATTACTGGAGGTTATTGCTAATGGCGAATTCGCCGATAGCGCGTTTTCCGTGACCATTATGATTTTGGCCCATGATTATGACTGGCTTATAAGCCGTTTCAGATTTCCAAGAGCTGTCCTCTTGGAACTCTGTGCTGAGTTGGGTCCAGTTTTGGAGAGAAACGGCGAGGAGTCGCGCATTGCCAGTTCCTTTACAGGTGCTGACCATCGGCTTCCTGGCAACTGGCTCGTTTCAAAGAGAACTGGCAGACCGGTCAGGGATATCCCAGTCATCTTTGAGCCGTGCCATGCCAGCTGTGTTGGATGGGATCATATGCATGTCAGCTAGGTATATAAAGTTCCCATATGATGCGGTTGACCAGGCCCCGATTGTAATCGGAGCGATCGACTGCACACACATTGCTATAAAGGCACCATCTGAGGAGGAATTTGCTTATGTGAATAGAAAACACTTTCATTCCATAAATGTGCAAATAATCTGTTGATGCAAAAATGTGCCTTACTAATGTAGTGGCATTACAAGCTGGCAGAGTGCGTGATGGGTGGCTTCTTGGTAAGCAACAAATTTAAACCATTTGACATTGACATCTTAGAATAATTAATTTAAAACATGGGTAATTGTTAAATTACTTAGGAGACAGCGACTATGCGCTCAAGACGTGGCTGATGACCCCCACAGCAATCCACAGCGTTCCAAACAAACATTTTTTTCCGTGTCTCTACTTCATTTAGGAGCGTCTCCACTTCACATTCGATGAAGTTTCTCTTTTTCCCCGTTTTGACATGCTTTGTGATAGATCAGAGAGGAAACTCCTCCGGTGCAGGACAAGGGGGCGTGTCTCTCATGTGCGCTAAATTCCACGTTGATTGGGATGTACAAAAGAAACGTGCGTGGATTACGGCGTAAACACGGTTTGATACATCCGGATTTTTTTTGCGTACGCCATTTTCTGGATTTGTCCGTACGCCAAGTTTCAGTAAGAAATCCACGCAAGTCTTTGTACATGAGGCCCCTGGCTATCTCTGTCCTGTTGTTCAGGACTATGTCGGCCCATTCCAGCACTTTACCAGAAAGCAGGGTCCTCATGAATAACACCAGAGCTGGGTCCAGGGGTGTTGGGACAGTCAGGAACTGAAAGTAGTCACTGTAAAAATCTTTGGCAAATATTAAAAAATATATATATCCTTTTTTGTTTTGTCTGTTAATGCAAAGGTTGGTGACTTATTTTGATGGTTGTTGCGTCGCCTACTCACGACGCTACGTCGCGCATTTATTGCCCGCGAAATTAAGGCTTAAACAAATTGCGTGTGGTAAGGAAGGAAAGACGGATAGTGCCATCACAAAGGGAAAATTAGCACCTACAACGTGACAGAGACATAAACATCCACAGCGAAACACCAATGACATTACTACAATAACCTGCAAGGGACAAGAGACATACAGGGAATATAAATACAAACCAAAACGAGAGACAGCTGAGAATTATCATGGCAGGGCGTGACAAACAGAAGGGTAACCAAGGAGACGAGAGAACAGGGGGCGGAACTAGACAGAACACACAGAAACAGGGGCGGAGCCAACCGTTAAAATTACTGCTCTTGTGTACTACAACCACAGCCATTGCATTTTTGTACTTACTGTTTCTTTTAACTCATTTTGTTTAGTTTGTACAAGGACTACATTGCTTTATGCCATTATGTACAGTTTGATTTCACAGCTTATTGCCACCTTTTTTACAATTTTCTATTAATAAACATGCATATCGCACCAACTTTGTGATTTTTTTTTTGAGATTCTAACTTTGAACATTCTCTTCCTCCAAATTTTACTTTTTGTCTATAACAATCTTGCAGTCTGCACACCATTTTACTATTCTGCTCAATGTCTGCACCTCTCACTCAACACTTCCACTTTCTCACACCTACCCTTACTTACAGCCACAACCATACATACCTTTCAAATATCAAGGGCTTACCTGCAGGCCTCACATACACCCTGCCCTACCCATACCTCTGTCACTACCACGTGCATACAAATAGCTACTTTTGCACATTTACACTCTTTCACACGTGGAAACATGCATGCTTAGTCATGAGTATGCACCTCAGTCAAAGGTACAACAGTACACATTTCACAAGCTTTTCATGTCAATTCACATGAAATTTGCATGGTATGTTCATGTACAGACCCTCTAGAACATAATCTAATATCATGGGAATAGTAGTGATGGGCAAGTGAAGCCTCATGAAGCAATGAGGCTTTCCTAACAATTGTGCCAAAAGATTGAAAGCTTCAAGGCTTCAGTGATGGTGACATCTGGTGGACAACCGAAGCCATAGCAATCTCTAAAGAGCATCACTGAAGCAATGGCACCATTTCAATTCTATGACCGCAATAAAAGTTCAGAAAAATCTGAGTGCTCATTCAAGTGTTTTGTTCATTTATATCAATCAAAATTTATTTAGTTGACACAAAGCTTTACAAGTGACAGAGTCCAAGCCCCCAGTGAACAATCCATGGGTGACAGTTGCAAGGAAAAACTCCCTAAGAGCATGAGGAAGAAACCCTGAGAGGAACCTCAGGGGGAGAACCCATCTTCCTCTGGCTGACACTGGTCACCATAACAATTAGAGAGATACATAAAGAAAAGATGGGAATGATAATTCTCAACTTTGTGTGTATTTATATACATGTGTTCTCTATGTAATTCTTATTCAGTCCAAAACTTCTTGATGGTTGGTAATAGTAATCCAGGGCCGCGGAGATACAGCTATAGCAGAGGAGAATTCGGGGTTGGTGAGAGGGGCCAGGGCAGTGGGTTGATCCTTTATCCACAGCTGGTTAGGCAGGAAGTGGCTGGCCCAGGGTGGATCTCGGGAAAGGCTCGTCTCTCCTTTTCTCAGTATTTCTGGAATAGGCGGGTAGCCATTTGGGAAAAGAAAAGAGGGAAATTCGCTCTGTATGGGATTATATACAGGATTCTGGATTGTGGCAGCAACTCCAGCATTAAATTATTACAGCCTAGCTAAAAGGGCAGAACCAGAAGGTAACACAGACTTGGGAGCATTCTGAGACATAGGCATCCATCCACTACACTGTCAACAAACTTGACTGACCACGCGCAGTGACAGGATGACAGCACCAGTGTCCCAGTTTACCATAAAACCTTTTGCACATGAACCCCTGGATCTGTACCTTTATCTAAGGGGGAACATTAATTACCAAATGCTAACCTAAATAAGTAAGTTTTCAATCTAGACTTAAAGATTCAGACTGTGTCACAGTTTCAGACACATTCTGGAAGGTTATTCCATAGGTTATTCCAAAAAAAATCCCCATCCAATTCAAGGAATTAAGGAAATTAAGGAATTTTATAGGCCTACTGGTCATTTACCTTAATGAGAAATCTTAACAATATCTTGCAACATCTTTGTGTATGTTAAAATAAGTCCGCCATTATCATTGTATGCATCGTTAGCTAGCTAAGTAGGCTATTGCTAGTTCACAACCTGAAAACTGCCTTAGCAACGCACTCGGCATGTAGCTAAGTTAGCTAGCTAGTTATTTGTTTTACCATAGTTCATAGTATTTGTATCTTTCAGCTAAATGCATTGATATTGTGAAATAATAAACATTTGAACATAGGACTTTACATTCATTCATTCATTCATTATCTGTACCGCTTATTCCCGCTAGTCGGGGTCACGGGGGGGCTGGAGCCAATCCCAGCATCTCCGGGCGAAGGCAGGGTACACCATGGGCAGTTCGCCAGTCCACCACATGGCCAACACGCACACACACACTCACACCTACGGGCAATCTAGAGTGACCAATCAACCTATGATGCATGTCTTTGGACTGTGGGAGGAAAACGGAGTACCTGGAGAAAACCCACGCAGGCACAGGGAGAACATGCAAACTCCACACAGAGCAGCCCAGACCGAGAATCGAACCCAGACCGCCTTGCTGTGAGGCGACAGTGCTAACCACCACACCACCATGCCGCCCAGGACTTTACATTAGAAAACAAATTCTATTTGTTCTATTTGTAGGTTTTACATGCAGAGCATGGTGCTAAAACAGTTAGCAGGTAGCTGCTAGTTGATATTTTGTCTTAAAGTTTGTGCTTTTGCCTATGCTAAAACTATCTAAAGTATTCTGCAATAACTAAATTATTCATCATATTTGTATGGTGCATTAAAACACAGGAAATGTTTATTTTACTCATCAAATAGGAGATTGATATCTGAGTTTGCAATTGCAAATAAATCTTTAACCAAAATATTGCTTGTTCGCAAAAGGTTACTTCATAGCCACTTGGTGCTACCAAATGGAAATTACATGCCTTCTGTGTTTTCTGCTTATGATCATTTTAATAAACAACAAAACTAACACTATAAACACAGAATTAATAATATTAAAATATTTGTGTACAAAGAGTCGAGTCTGTTCACATAAATGAGTTGATTATGCAAGAGTCATACTAGATAGATAGATACTTACTTTCTTTCTTTCTTTCTTTCTTTCTTTATTGATCCCAGGGGAAAATTCTTGAAGGTCTTGATTCTTTACTATAGAGATAACAGGATATTAGAGCCTTATTAACGGTATGTTACTTTCAATACTTACGTACATTTGAAGGCCAATACTTTACTCCAGTAGAAGTCTAAAGGGAGGACTTCTACTTGTAGTGGAGTAATGTTTTACCTTGGGTATCTGTACTTTTACTCAAGTACGTGGTTTGTGTACTTCGTCCACCACAGCATATTTGTCTGTTTCATTTGAGTGTATTAGAATGAGAGGTGGGTGAGCAGCTACCCAGGCTATTCACTAGTGTAGAATAACCTCCAGCCACACAGTTAACAAACAGTTACGAACAGACTCAGCATTTGGCTCAGAAATCACCCATAACAGCGTATAAACAGCTTTAGGGTTAATCTTCTCATGATCCATAACCCTAGCATGAAAAAAGAATGCCTTATAGGCTGGAGTTTAAGTAAACCTGGCACAATGTGGAATATTTGCTTGCTTCACATTCAAATCCCCGTCAGTACACAATACACGCCTCCTCCATCACAATGACCATACTGAACCAGAGTGAGTCACCAAATACACTATAATACTTTCATGTTCTCAGTCAATGCTTGCCTCTCAAGAGGCAAGGAGCAAGAGAGAAGTAAAGGTATATACATCGACGAGTAGATAGATATATAGTTAGTTAGTAAGTAAGTAAGTATGGAGAGTGGAGGAACTAGAGAGGGAGATGGAGGAATAAAGTTGCCAGAGGGAAGAATGCATTCTGACACTGGAGAATGTGAAGAACTGGAGCTGACAGACTCTGAGTCCAAGCTGAGAGTGGCTGAGTCCAAGCTGAGAGTGCAGGATGACGAGGGACTGGATGGTGTGGCTGGAGATCGGGGTGATGGGGACTCGGTGCTGCTGTGGGTCCCCACTGGCCGCAGGCTCCTGTCCGGGCTCCTGGGGCTGAACGTGGTGCTGCTGGGAGCAGCCCTGGTGGCCGGCGACGCCTTCCACCCTGCGGGACTGCGCCACCAGGAGCCTGAGGTGTTCCTGCTGCTGCTGCTGGGACTCAGTGTGCTGTGGATGATGTGGTTCCTGCTGTGGGCCCGTCGACAACCCGGCTCACCACCGCACACTGACCACCATGCTGGCAGCATCACAGTCACAGGTAATCAGCTATCGTCTGTCTCAGATACACTGAAGCCTCTTCACAGTTGGGAAATGGCTTTGGTATTGGCATTTATTATGTTTTAAAACTAGTCAGTCTGATCTGCTCATCTCATATGTACTGTATGTGATTCTGACTTTACTGCTGATCTAGATTGTGTAACCAAGTACAGCCACAGTACGGTCTGTCTGCATTAAATTCTCTGATTTCTGCCTTACTAATTTACCTCTGACTCATGATAACTCTGTGTGTGTGTGTGTGTGTGTGTGTGTGTGTGTGTGTGTGTGAATACATGTGCATGAGACAGTCGTGCTGATTCTGTTTGCAGGGTTTAGTTTATTGCTCTGTGTGTTTGGCATGGTTTACAATTTGCTGATGAAAGCGTGTCGCCCATCGGCTAAAGTGCTTCTACCCTTCATGCAGACCCCTTTTCTGGCTCTGCAGGTAAGAAACTGTATGGTGGACTTAACTTCAGTGAGTCACAAATGAACAATGACCTAAGTATATCTTTAAGTAATCACCGTCTAGCCCTGACCTCTCCATAGCTTAATCTAATCACAATCCAACCTTGACTGAACGCTGCCCAATCGCTAATCATATCTTAGTGTAACTAGGAAACAGGAATCTTGTAGAGGCACTTTCATGTTGGAACTCAGTTGACATTTTCTGAACATAATTTCACTCTCCAGTCTTTAATGGCTTATTATTTTCCCTTAGGCCTATATGCTCTGGTCCCACTCTAAAGACTGCATTCACAAGCACAGAGTCCTGACCAGGTACCCATCTCTGCTGCAGGACACTCCGTCCTTCAGGACATCTGCCTGAAACATGCGGTTTCTCTGGAACCTCTGTGTACTCCACTACAGTGCACTGCAGTTACTCACCCAGAATCTTCTTTATCAGATAAATCAGATTTATCAGCTGTGCAGGCAAAATGCTTCTGAATTTCTACGAGGAGGAACCAGTTTTAGAAAAAAAGATTTTTTAATCTATCCATTCTATGGGGCTCTAAAGTTGTGTGATGTAATGTAAATCAGTTCTTCTTTGAGTTTCCTAATTATATTGCTGCCGTAGTAACAACTGGCAATGCAAATCGATATTAACTCACCTTGTGAAGTACTTAAGGTTTTGGAGAGAAATCCTTCATCAGCTGTGCAAACAAAATGCTACTTTGTGTACTACTACAACTTTAATGTCTTACCTCTCTTAATACAGTACACTGCACTCACCTGGAATATTCTTCAGATTTTTATATAATATTACATGATATAACTATTATATGAGATAACTGCTGCTGAAGGCTAGTGTGTGTGTGTCTGTGTTTTCAGATCTGGTCTAATGGTGATCTTATGCACAAATATTTTGTTGTGGTTGAATGCAGTAACAGAAGATTCTGTCCACATGGAGATAGAGCTGGAGAGACAGTATGAAAATCCAATAATCAGAAAAGAGACAGGTACACTGTGCCTTGTACAATATATAGGCTTGTTTATATTTGAAGACACCCTAGTCTCAAATCATTGTATGGCACAGTGCAAAACAGCCTGGTGGAGACACATGTCACAGCACCAGTGCTTGGGACACTAACATGTCATTTGTCTGATTGTACAGACCAGGACAAGGACAATGACACGGCGTGCGTGTGCAGCAGACAGCCGGCGTGTGCAACTCTGCGGAGAGGCTACGAGGTCCTGTACCCCTTTAACATGGAGTTCAGTCTGCTGGCAGGCTGCATGGTCTACATCATGTGGAAGAACGTGGGGCGTCACGTGACTGGCAGCCACTCTGGCCACGGCCATAACTTCACCCTGCGCATCATGCGCCACAGTGGGGTCCTGCTGGGGCCCGTGCTGGGTTTGCTGGTGCTGATTGCTGGGGTGGTCGTGTTCGTGCTCTACCAGGTGTGGGTGGGACAGCAAGCCCGGCGCTTCAGCGCCTTCCTGTTGTTTTACGGCTTCCACCTGGCGGTGATTCCCCTCATGGCGCTTTGCTCGCTGGTGGGAAGTGTGGTGTATCACTGCAAAGAGCAACTCCAGCGTGGGAGGAGAACAGAACAGGGCGGAGCTAAAAACCCAACGAGGAGCCTGGATGTGCTGTTGCTGGTGGGGGCGGGCCTGGGACAGATCTTCCTCTCTTACTTTTCTCTGGTGGCTGCACTGGCAATGGGAACAGGGGGTATTCTACAAAATCTAGATCTGTCATACTCACTCTTCAGTCTGCTGGAGCTGGTGCTGCAGAATGTGTTCATCATCCAGGGACTGCACGAGCACACACACCCCCATCTACAAGCACACTCCGACCACGTCAGAGCAGAGGGAACGAAAACCACTTCCTCTGAGGTCAGTTTGAGCCCATTGAATTTGCTTTCAAAGGATAAGCTACTTTACATGCTGCTAATTTAGACATTTCTGCTTAACCTTGTGCCTTTACATTTTTAAAAACTCAACGCTGGGGCTAATTTTAATCAAAGCACATGAACAAGTATCAGTTTGTGAAATATTTTTGTGCAAGCAGAGAGACCATTTAAAATGTTTTACATTTAGCATAACCTATTATATTTTTGATGAAATGATGTACTACTCTAAAGTTTGTGTTGTATTTCCATTACTATGCAGAGCATCCTAATGTTGTCCTAACAGAAATAAATCAATTTGGTCCATTTCCTGTTGTAATGCAGAAGGGGAAGAGAGCTGAGCACGTGAGGGATGTAGAACTGGCAGGAGAGGAGTTCTTACACAGAAGCAGTAAAGCACCAGCACCCTCTATTGGTAGATTTCAAAATAGCATTCATGCCTGGAGCAGAAGACTTATTCAGGAAATCTGTGCCTTTCTCATCTTGTCCAATGTTTTGGTGAGTGGGAGTAAATGAAGATTGAGGAAGGGGGGAAATGACAAATTATCTCATAGAGGTACAAAATTCTGTATTTAGACAATCTAATCTAATCTTTCTCACTAGCTTTCATAGCACTTTGCTCCTATATGTATTCTACCTCTTAATAGAGTTTTACTTATTTCGAGGTCTGTTATTTAAATTTCAAGTTTTTACTCAGGTGGCAGATTTTGGTTCTTTCAGATGATAAAGTGTGTGTGTGTGTGTGTGTGTGCACGCGCAGCTCTGGGTGATCCCCGCGTTTGGAGCCCATCCACAGTTTGAGAGTGGTGTGGGGAGGCAATTCTACGGTTTTTCGGTCTGGTTCGTACTGGTGAATCTGGGCCAGCCCCTCGTCGTATTCTACAGGATGCACTCTGTAGGAGCTCTGATGGAGCTGCTCATCTCTGCATGAATAGAGAACAACAACTCCCTTCCTCCCTGTCTCCCTCACACACGTACACATATGAACACACAAAAACTGCAGACTAGCGATTAGCATGCATGCACACTGGTACACAAATACACTAGATTTTGTTCACATCATGAGAAGAACTGTATTTCAGCAATGTGAAAGACAAGTAGTATCAGAAATATTTGATTTGATATGGTGAATGTTTTAATATCTCCCTTCTGGCCCTACATACTAAATAAGAACATATGAGTTAGGGATGACTAATATTTATGACATGACAATCCATCTGCATCCAGATAAAAATAACTGTAAATCATTTTATCTAAGTGATTGTTCTGCAGTGATGATAACTCCAGTGTCTGATCTTCCTAGTCTTATTTTATTACCCAAATGTGATACCGAGCCAAAAAAAAAAGAAGGTAATTTTAGCCATACTACAAGATTTACAATTTTGTACATCGGCAAACGTGTGCACCCCACACACATACAAAACACATTCACTTCACAGGCGGAACATTCACTTCGAATAAGCTTGCTGACTTATACAAGGCCTCCATTTCGGACTCCAGTGCAGCAATACTGTTCTGAATCTAAAATATTTACTTTTTTTTCTTACATCCATTATGTCATGCATTGCTTTAACATTGAATTTTGCCATTTCAAGCCTGCTCCGGAAGTCATGCAGTGTTGCTCTCATCTTCTGTATGTACTCCCACACACCTAAAAATAACAAGATATCTTTCAGAAATTACTGTTTGGAAACATACAACTCTAATCCCTTCTATCATCTGTGTTATACCGTGTTATAGATCAACAAATTAAAAGGTCATTTATAAGCATCTTACGTATCTCTAATAAAGAGACACCTTAATTAAAAGACACTTGGCTTCCTGGTTTGTATTCTATCAGTTCAGATGCTTACAAGATGCCTAGACTAACTTAAACCTTATATCAGCAGGAAAAGAGTAGCTTTCATCTCCTTCACAAGCTCAACCAGGTGTTCTCTCATGCACTCTCTCATGCACTGCAAAGCCATCACCAGAACCTGAACCTAGGTCCCAGTGATGAAGTTTAACTCTGTAGAAAAAGTAACTTAGCTGATTGTCAAAAGGGCATGTGCCAAATGTTGTAAATGTGAATGTAAATGTTATTTATAGCAGAGATCAAATCACAAAGCACAGAAAAATCATGATAGATGTTACAACTTTCAAATGAATACTTTGGTCTCCGTATATTTTGATCACCAATTTAATACCATCCTTATCATTAGGCACGCTAATATGAGCAAACAAACCTTTGCTGTTCCAGAATAGGGAGTTTATAGCATATTCTAGCTGCTCATCTATTCTTTTCAGTTCATTCTCAATCAGTGGAAACTCCTCAAGAGCAAGGGGTGGTTCAAGTTGAACTGGCAGTTCATGTCTACATTTTCAGTCCATTGTGAATAAACCCTTATACAGTAATTATGCACCAGGTATGATCATATTTTTGGAACACAAGTTTAGCTTCATCTGTGACCGTGCACCTAAAATGAATACCCGAAGTTATATCCACTTATATGTTCTATGTATTAAAATTGTAATTTGAAAAATTCTTACCAATGATGAATTGCCTTGAAGCTCTTCATTTGTATCTGTATTCTGTCCTGCAATTCCTGGGGCCATTTTAGCTGTCCAGCAATAGGTGGCATATTCTTATCAACTGGAGGGATTCCTTGACAAATTCCAACTGCTGCTATTTGACAATAATATACTAGCTTGGTATTATCTATCCTAAAGTTAAACATTTTCACCAGTTCTTTGTACTTTGATGAAATTTGGGACTGAATTTCAGGTCTTTCCAGAATGAAGCTGAACATATCAACGAGCTGTTGAAGTAATAGGAACAATGTAAAAACATGCAACATTAGTCAGTTTGAACCTCCATAATTAGCATTCTCAATTTTGATATTTAATAAGGAAAAAAATACTGGAGAAATTGCTGAAAGGGCAATGAATGGGCTGGAGTGGTAACAGAAGAGTTGTCAGTTGCCCTTTACAGCTGACTCTAGAGATGAACAGTCATCAAATGCCTGACAAAGGATTGTCCCAAGCCTTCTCTCATGGTCTGTAATTTGGTTCTGGAATTCTCTGAAGTCTGTATCAAAGCTCTGCAACATTAGAAAGAATTCTCACTCTTAACGTGCTTTACAAGCTTCATGACATTTAGCTGATGAAAAATGAAATGACTGTTTAAAAGGCAACAATATTCCAGGCTTACCTTATCATCTATGTCCATTGCGTCATATTTGCAATCAGCAAACATCTTGATGAGCTCAAGAAATTCTTCATAAATGCGATAGACTAAGGTTCCCATAGTACCTCCTCTTACACCTTGGATGTCCACCTTCTCCAATTTCAAAAACTCTGTAGAAACTTTGTAAACCTCCTAGAAAGCAAAGGGTTAATACTTAATGTTGAAACCTTTATCGATTTTGGAGTTTGTAGTAACCCTACTTTGTGAACAGCACAACACAACAGCAGCAGAAGACCACACTGGGTGCCTCTCCTGTCAACTAAGAACAGGAAACTGAGGCTACAATTCGCACAGGCTCACCAAAATGTAACTTTTTTAACAAATGGGTAAAAGTTAACTTTTTTAACAAATAATATGAACACAGTAGCTTTAGCTAGTTCATATAGTAATATTACACCCCCCCCAGAGTTTCTACTATTGTCACATGACACCTGCTAGATGATGCATGACAGTTTACAGGCTACTACAGTATATGAAACTGATGGAGTGAAGATGCTTGCATTGTATGGTCATGCAAGCTCAGGGCAGTTAGTTTGTGGTTTTAACTTTTTAGGCCACTTGATAAAGTCCTAGCAAATACCAAACCAACAGTAATATCACAAAACCAAATCTAGCCGAAGGCCAAAAAACATTCACACAGCTTTTGTGCAGTAAGCCTGGTGCCATCTGTATACCAATTTTATTTTTGCACAAGAAAACATGGCAATAGTTCTTTTCAAACTCATTTTTATACAAATGTACATTCTGACAAAAATAACAATTTATATTTTAAGTATATACAGCATTGATAAATTATCTTGGATGTAACTTTTCTCAGTTGTCAGTGCACTTCAATTGAACAAACAAACAAACTACTCTATGGCTTACACACCGAATTTGTACTGAACAACAACAAAACGTCTTCTACACAAATGTGATGATTAAACTTTTCTTTAAAAAAAAATGACAGCATAATACATATTTTGGAAAATAACTGTTTTGAGTCAATAGTTTGCTTTTCATCCATGAATAGATCCTAGATAAAAACAACCTTCCTGGATATCAACAGTCAATAATGTCTATTTTCTGGATTAAAGCAAAAAGCAGATAAGAGAAATAGCGCTAATTGAAACACATGACATTTCTTCCTTTAAAGCTTACTGTAGATTTTAATTGTAAGCATCACAATACTGTTATAATTTACCATTGAAACTTTGTGAACAGTAAGGAAAAAACCTGATGTAAAACTAGTACATATGTTATGCATGCAAACAAACCAAAACAGCTTGGGCACAAAAATGCAAATGTTTTAAAATTATTTTTAAGAAAAGAGAAGGCAGCTTTAGAGCAATATTACAGCAGATATTAGAAAAGCAAAATTGAAGGGATGTCAGTTGTCATTTAAATGTGGTTATGTAAACTGATACTGAAATTCAGTGGTTTATTGGAAGTTGTGGAAAATTAAAGAGTACATTTCCTTGATTTACATGTATTAAATATTCAGAGGAAAGGTTTGAATGGTAGCTAGGTTAGAAATGTTTGATTCAGGTGCCACATTGTCCGACGTGCTGATCAGGGATGATGTGTTCAAAGCTCCGAGAAGGAATTCATAGAAAAGCGCAAGAACAACTGACTAAATCAAGTACACAGAAAACAAGTATATGGTGCACATTCTGCCATTTTGTAACACTGTTTGAAGGCCTCTACTGTGTTTGAAGACACTCTGTTGTCTCTCTAGCTGCATCACATTCCTGATCTAGTCTTTGCAAGTCTGTAAGCACACAGTTATGTTCTCTTCAGAAACACAGAAGCAATTCTGATGAAGCATTCATGAAAAGAAACTAACACTTATGGCTCACACAAATTCCCAGTGTTGATAACATTTTCCTCAAAACACCAGGGTATTCCTGAGCAAGACGGGTCCAGTGCAGGCTTATGGGTTTGGGGTTTAATTTGTCCACTTCTCAAACCACAGGCCCATTTTCAGGTCCACATACATGTTCTTTGCTAAACATTAAACAAAGTCTCAGAGATGAGTGCTCCTACTGTCTCTTTATAGAAGACACCTTCTTCTTTCTGGCAGCAAGCATTTCATAGAAGGGGTCCCTGCTGATTGCAGCTCTGGCAATGAGATGGTAGAAAAGAGAAATGATTTCCCTTTCCTGTCATTATAGACCCTACATTTTTTTATTACGGTTCAGAAACTCTATACATAGTCATGTGACACTAAATCTTGGACAAAATCTCAAATTTGTCACCTCTGACTTATAAAACTTGTTCAATTGTTAATGAATATTTAGACCTGAAGTTACTTTTTCCAATGTCAAAAATCGCATGCAAGAAAGTGGAAAGAATATTTTATCAATCACTCATTTTAATTTAGGTTACAATTTAATTTTGTCTTTAGCGCACCTTCATAGATTTCCTTACATGAATATTCCATGTACGTAAACCATAAATGCTATTAATATATTAAAATATAGACTTTGAACTTTGAGTGTTGAGAAGACCACTCACTTGATACTGTTGATCCACTCCTCCTTCTCCTCCGTGGTTGGGGCTGAAATTCGGTAAAATGTATGATTACCTTCCACCACTCGCCCATCTGCTTCCGTCTTGCAGGCCTTGATCACTTGATCCTTACTGTCTGGGATGAAGAGCTCAAAGCAGTTCTGTAAGAAGAGTCATTCAATGGACTAAGGCAAAATGGCAACCTATCCAAAGGTGCAGATAGGAATGCAGTGCAAAACAAGATAATACAAATACATGACAACGAAAACATACTGGTTTCTTTGAATCCTCCACTTCCCTAATGCTGAGATTTTCCAGGGGAATGATCCCTCTCGGTTCTTTATCCTAAAAAATAAAATAATAATGAGCCTAAAAAAAGAAAGCAATTTACTGGATACAATCTAATTAAATACCAGGTTACTTACTGTTGTATATTCAAAGTAATAAAGACAGTTGTCTGTCAAGATGAACCATCTTCTTTTCCATGTTTTGACTCGTCCTCCTGTACAAAATGGGCAAGCAGGCAGGTGAATCAATGTGATCACGGAGTGGTAAGTGGAGCCAGGACTGGGTTAACGTTTGAGAAGCAGCTGAGACGGCAGCAGCATGTAGGATGAGGGTTGCGGCACTGAAGCAGGCAGATATAATGTTAACCATTAGTCAGCATTTAAAATGGCTTGCTTAGCACAGCACCAAAAAAAAAAAAAAAAAACAGAAACCCAAAAAATAAGCACAATGATAGCAAAGTATGAATGCAAAGATGATTTACTGACTGAAAAGGAGGAGGGGGGGGGGGTGTCAGTAAAATGTGTATTCTCATATTTATCAGTGGGGTGGGAAGCTTAAGCAGACATCCCTGTGTTTATCATAATGGTAAAAATTAGCATAAATCACTAAAAAGTTTGGTGGAACTAAAAAGCACAATGTTGGCACAGAATTACATCAACTCTTTCTAACAGAGCCATGTTACTCATTTATAACACATTACACGAGGCAGTAGAACTAGTATCTTCAACATACTTTACCCTAATTAAACAATATTTAAACAAACGGGGGCGGCATGGTGGTGTGGTGGTTAGCACTGTCGCCTCACAGCAAGGCGGTCTGGGTTCGATTCTCGGTCTGGGCTGCTCTGTGTGGAGTTTGCGTGTTCTCCCTGTGCCTGCGTGGGTTTTCTCCGGGTACTCGGTTTCCTCCCACAGTCCAAAGACATGCATCCTAGGTTGATTGGTCACTCTAGATTGCCCGTAGGTGTGAGGTGTGAGTGTGTGTGTGTGTTGGCCATGTGGTGGACTGGCGAACTGCCCATGGTGTACCCTGCCTTCGCCCGGAGATGCTGGGATTGGCTCCAGCCCCCCCGTGACCCCGACTAGCGGGAATAAGCGGTACGGATAATGAATGAATGAATTAAACAAACGGTGAATTAGCCCCCAAAAGTGTAAATGAAGAAAACTGCACCTATCCAAAAAACATCCAAAAAAACACCCTTGAAATTACAGTGATGGTGTTTTGTAAAAATACAAACAAGATACATTATCTCCTAGTCAACTTCCACTGGACTTATAACTGCATCAGGTTCCAGGTTCACTAAGGCTGTTTGCAACTACAGAGTTTAATGATGTCCTTTCTCCAGGTTATACGGGCTGCAATTTGGAATATGAATGACCATTTTCCCATGTTCACAGAATCATTTTGGAATGGAGTCATAGCTTGTCTGCTTAATATTAGTTTTAGTTAGCAGTGTTGAGTCTGAGATGGAGGCATGATCAAGTCTGTTGTATTTCACATTTGTAAAGCAATGTTTCTATGTTCTGTGGCCAGTGGGTCCCTTAGATCATATTGCACTAGAGTCAAAAGATACACACAGGCACCCGTTCACACCCCCCAGGTTTTTTCGGTAAGCTCACAGAGCTAAATTCTCTGGGACAGAGGGAGCACGCCAATATTGACCCTCACACATTGCAAGCACTGCCAAAATGCACAGGAAATGCCACATAACAGCCTTATGGGACAAATGAGATGAGATCAAAAGCAACATTTCATTTGAATAAAATTAAATAATTGTTAAAATCAAATGGTCAAAACAACAACAAAGGAGTAAATGATGAGCAAGGCACCACAAAAGCACCCAGAAGCATAGCTTTTTGGCTAATAAGAAGAATCTGTTTACATACCTCCTGAAGAAAGAATGTGGAAAACAAAAATAAATAAAAATGGAAGAAAAAAGTCAAATTATATGAAAATCAAAAAAATATCAATGCCTATATTTTTATACAACATTTATGTTGTATAAAGTTACCGAGTACTGACAAAAGTTAAACCCAAAACTCTCACTACTATGCATTCCCACTAGATGGCAGTATAATACTGAATAAGTTTCTTTGCAACTTCTTTTCTCTGACTCACCACACTGCACACTTAGCTGACACAAGTGGCAAACACAAATGAATGTTACTGCATATTGAGGTAAATTTTTTAACCCAGTTAATAAGTTCACTCTTTGTTAAACATTTTATAGGTTGTGCAATCCAGAGGTAATTGCTGAAATGGGAGTCACGTATTCATACAATTAGTTGTGGCTGAAACAAGGTAGATATGTTTCAGTCACTGTAGAATAATAAGGGGAGGACCGTTTAGTTGCATCAGTGGACATCAGTGGTTTTACTGTACTCAAATTAACTCCTTTACCGATTATTCTTTTATTCTCCCAATCATTACAGAACATCACTCAGCACTGAATTTTACATACCTACATATTTATTTAAGATACGGCACCAGTGGAGGACACAAAGACAGCATCTATGGGTGGTTGTTCAACAACCTTTCAGATGCGAATAACCAGGTCTGGAGCAGAGGGCACCCCCTGTGCTTAGCCTCAGCGGTGTGAGCCGACACACTCACCTAGTTTCAGCAGCCAACCCTCCCGGTCTGGGTTAAAGAATGTGTGCGTCAGATCATTGCCGTCATCCTCTGGTATCTTAAAGGGTTCATTCTTGATGCTCTCATACAGGTTCTGTAGATGTGGATGAGTGGTGGATGAATTTGTGCAAAATGTACCCACATCCCCCTCAAAACCCACTGAACAGGGGCCACGGGGGTCATTGCTACATATGCATAGGTCAAACAAATGTCTTATGTCTCAGATATCTATGCGATGAAGGCAACAGAGCACAAGAGGTAGTTATCACAAAGATCATTGCTATGATTGAATCTTACTCATAATCTCAAGTGTTTTGTTGCTTATGTACAATGGTCTTGTTTAAAAATAAAACAGAATATGTAGCTTTGTTTTTTGAAGGAAGAAAGTAATAATGTATAAAAAATCAAACAACAACAACAACAAAAAAAAAGATTAGCAGCAGTTTGTAATAAAGTGACGGTTGTTACTTAGCAACCAGTGGTCAAGAGCATTACTAAAAGTCAAGTAACCATGCTGTTATCAAAAATGCTTTTCAGCCAATCAGATTGTGTGGTTGGAACTAGCTGCCATATAATACACATTTGAATGTGAATAAGATGCGCATAAGAGGCCAGAGCAGCAGTGAGGAACGGACCCTGAGTAGATCCTCGGGCAGGTCTCCACCATCGTTGATGCCTCTGTTCATGGCAATGAAGCGCTCTGCTGTTGGCTTGTCCTTTACATTAGGGTTGTGCAGGCTCGTATTCAGCATGATGATGGCAAAAGACAGAACATAGCATGTGTCTGAAAAGAACATTGAAAGATAGGATTTAAAGTAGTGACATCAGCATTCTGTCAAATGGAAATTACTCAGTATTTGTGTTTTTTTTGTATTTATATAATAATATAAATAGATGTTAAGACTACAACCCCACTATAATGGATGTTAAGACTACACCCCCCACTCATTCTCTAAAGATCTCTCAAAATGCAAATGTTGGACCATGACGAGCCAAACAGCCCAGTAACGGGAGAGCACTGTAGTCAAGTGGTTCTAAAAGCTGTTTCTATTCTAAAAGCTCTTTGTATTCCCAGGAAGGACTGCTGCCATTGGCACTCGCAGGCCAGCGAGCACATTAGCCTGGCTGATGGAACACAGTGGTGGTGAGGGCTGAACGACAGGTCAGGCTCATGCATGAGTAACTACGTGAGTGGGCGTGAGGGACAGAACGCACAGGGAGGTTTGGGGCTAACGAAAGAAAATCTACCAGTAAGAAATGTAAAACAGAATTGCAGAATGATACTTCCGTCAAAGGAAAAACTCACCTGTGGACTGAAATACTCCAGGGTTGCACTGACAGTAACGTTGGGCAAAAGCCTCCATCATGCGATCTATTTTCTGAGCTTCACCTGGTAAGCGGAAACTCCACAAGAACTGTCTTCATGGTGCAACAAGGCAAATATACTTGATCGATACAGTGACAGTAATACATTACAAAACATCCAAGTTCCAACATCATCTTTATTTATCTATTCACTATGGGGTGCTGATATACTCCATTTGATCCAAACAAATAGTATGTATGTGTCTTTAAGAAATATTTAAGAGTAGTTAAACCTAACTATTAACCCTGCGATAAACCGTCATGCCCTGAAGGAGGAGACTAAATGGGTGTTCTGGTGGTGCTGCCAGAGAGTTGGATCTAGATTCATACCTGAGAGCCTGGACCAAGTTGAGGTCTGTGAATTCATGAAGTTCCACAAAGGCATGAAGGACATCAATATTGAACTCATCTCTGCAACCAAAAGGACAAAGAATAAATGATCACTGGCATAGTGTGATGACTCAATAGTAATTTATTTATGTTAATTTGACACCTGGAATATGCTCATCAACCATTTGCACTGAATTAAGTGAGATTAAGTGCAGGTAGTAGCTATGCAAGTCACAGGCATCAAGAGTATAACTGCTCCTAGGGAAAGTGAAAGACTTTAAAATTTTGCCACCTTAAAAGATAAATGATTATATAGACTGTACAAATGCTTTAACTTAACATGCATAACATAACTGAATTCAGAATTCAGAGAAGCAGTCAGCTTTGGAATTGGTGTCCATGGGTTACCAACCCTGGCCCAAAGCACCCAGAAAGAAAATGGGACACGTCAGTGATTTCAGTGAGCTGTAAATGGATTAGCCTACTTTGACAGAATACCCATTTGACACTCCAACACCCCCCGCTCCCCACCCCCATATACCCATCTCCTTCCTTCCTGCACGTGTCACAGAGTTGGGGGGGGGGGGTGTCAGCCTCACCAATCTGTTTCCTAAGAGAATAGACGATGTGATGGAGGAGTGAGGCGATGAAGAGAAGGGGATGGACTCAATCTCCAGCCTATCTGATGGGGTCGTTCTTTGAACACAAGCTTTGAAAAATGCTGGTTTGAGTGTCATTTTACAAGGTGATGTTTTCTCATCAGATTGATGCTATGAAACTATGAGTCTAACAAGTGAGTAAAACTTGTAAACCCAGATAGAACCAGACAAATAACAAAAAACTGGACACCAGGCTCCTAGCTCTAGTCACCCGGTGCCAATAACCCATTTGTAGCCATGAACAAATGTGCACTGGAGCTGTAACGCAAGATCCAGCAGTAAAAACAGAGGAAATTGCCATTCTGATAGAAACAGATCAAGGCTTGTGACAAACTGAAGTGCTTTTGGTGAGGGCAAACTAATGACAGCTGATGTAATGTTCCCTTGGGATAACACTCCAAGAACAGCGGCACAGATCTCATCATAAACCAGTGATAACAGAATTAGCTTGCTCCTGGTTCATCTCACACAATGCATTTCTCTTTGCCACTTCAACTTGTGCTAAAGGCTAAATATGCTATTCTAGAGTAATATGCTTTATGGCTTATGTATCTGATCACACAGGTACTTTGTGTTCAGCACACAACGTCATCCTCAGAGTGAATAATAACGCTTAAATATTAGCTTTCCTGCATTTGATGGAGGGACTATGACTCACCCTGATGTCAAGCACTGCATGCATAATGAAAAATGACCTATCTGGTGAAACACTGCCTCAACCTATTGAAGTTCTACTGAAGTCCACACAAGGACACTGGTCCAGTTCTCTTAAAATAATCCCAGAGGTCTTAGTAACACCTGGAGAGCACGAACAGCATTCAACTCACACCTTACACTACCGGTTCATCAGTTTACTCACCATCATGTCAGCTAAGGAAGGGAGTCATTCTTACCTTTCCCCGAGATAATCTCCTATTGCAGTCTTGTTGAGACCCTCGCCTTTGTAAAGAAACTGAGCAATGTCCTCACATGTGTTTTTCAGCAGGTCATTCTCAATGAGGAACTGAATCCCCTGAGAAGAGACACCACAGTCAGCTCACAGAGGCACTGACAGTCTTCGGTTCATTACCCGAGCTCTAACACACTGCTAATAATAATGACTAACAACTAATGTATACAAGTTATGACATACTTGCTATATTTATATGGGTATAATGGTAAAACAAAAAGATTTGCAACATACAACGGGACAGGTATTTAATTATGCATTCATTTGAAAAGTACACAGATGAACTGTACACCAGGGAAGTAAACCAGGTGAACTGTACATCAGGGAAGTAAACCAGGTGAACTATAAATCAGGGAAGTAAACCAGGTGAACTATAAATCAGGGAAGTAAACCAGGTGAACTGTACATCAGGGAAGTAAACCAGGTGAACTGTACATCAGGGAAGTAAACCAGGTGAACTATACATCAGGGAAGGTATTCAGTCCAAGAATAAGTAAAGGAATCTTAAAATGTCCTGCATGTCATACACAAAGGCAGATGAAAGAGGCATAAATTCTGGATGTGCAATTAAAGACACACACACACACACACACACACACACACAACACTACCTTTTTGGGATCCATGTTGAATTTCTTTCGGCCCATGGCCACCTGCTTATTCCTCTGCATGTTTTTCCTGCAAGCATGAAGGCATCAGAGCGGAATCAGAGATACATCTTTCCTCTTTAGGAATGGATGGAGAGAGCGCAAATAGCAAGAACCGTGACATGATGGACCTGACATACTGTCTCCTCAATCACCAGTCCCATGCCTGTCACACTTTCCTAATGGCTGCATTAATAACCTCAAGGGCCCAGTGGTATTGTGGGTTGGGTACATTACCCTCCCTGTTGCAAAAACTGCATTACTGTACGGCAACCCTCAATGCTCGTTCAAGAGGAAAAAAGGAAATGTTAAGAGAAAATGTTAATGTTAATGTCCACCCTAAGCTGCCTAGATGTCAGCCCCATAAAGTAGACTAGTCTTCAGTAGAAGTGATAACTGCAGTGTACAAACAGCAGCTAATCCATTAGAAGTGAGACTAATTACACATCTGACCACTTACATAACATTTGGTGGCCACGTATTACTAGATCATGTATGAAATTGGCTGTGCATGCAATGTCACATTAAAACATTAACAATCTTTGTATGGCTTTAGACTGAATTAACTGGGTTACATGTAGATCCTTTAAAGACTTACATGGTTTACATGGTTTAAATCTTATAATTCCAATCAACAGATTGTGTAATGTAATTCTAATAACTTCTCATTTTGAAATATAGCTTGCATATTAGTGATTAAGAATTGATCTGTATGATAAACCAGAATTTAAACAGGAATAATGATAATATAGATTTGACCTTACATTTCCCCTGTATGCCATGGGCTTACTTTTCATTAATAGTGCATGAGCTGATGCAGTATGTGATGTATGAAGTGACTCATGTTGCACTACACAGTCGGACAGTACAACATTAAAAGCACCGGTACATTCAAATCCTGCTACATATAATGTGTTCACTACAACAATACACTGCTTTAGTAGTAGTATGGCAGGGCGCAGGGATTTGCACACAAACCTTTAATGCAGGAACCAATTCTGAATACAACTGTGTAAACATCCAATACAGTGAGGCCAATAAGACACCATTTTCTTGTTTCTGTTTCAATACAATCTGATTGGTCAATGCTTACAAATTACACTAAGTGCTTGCATCACACAATGGTGAGTTTTGCCATGTAATGTATATTTGTTTTTTCTGCGGAAGCACTAAAAGCTTATGAAATACTATATCCAACATCAAAACTTTTATAAGCAGCCAAAAAGGAACAGTCAGGGGGTAGACACCACCAAATACACATCAATGGCATATAATAGTAAAACTTGGTGTAATATTAATATAGTATAGTAATAATAATATAATAATTGGTGTAATACGTCTAAGAAGAGTCAGAAAAGCAAAAACAACAACAAACCTTTCTTCAGTGGAACCCAGGTTTTCAATCTCATTCGTCACCTCTGCTATCTCATTCTTGAGTCGCTGGAGAAGTAAAGTGAGGTGGGGGGGACCAGGATAAGCAAACCAGAACAAGGAAGTGTAAAGATAAGAGTGGATTTGCTAAGACCTCTAAGGTTCTTCTTAAAATGTGACAAGAAATGCTTGAGAGGTCGATGGCTCAAAATGAATGTCAACATTACAATAATGAATGTGCAGGCATTAACCAGACATTTCACCACATCAGCACCAGTGTAGCCCTTGCATATAATCCTTGTGTTCTCTGATGCAGGGTCAGGTCTAATCCACTCACTGGTGAGGTCATCGAAAAAAAAAAATGCCATAGAGGATCAAGTGCCAAAAGGTAAAGGGGGTGGGTGACATCATGTCATCATTCAGGTGTGCTGTGGGTAACAGATGGGACTGTGTAATTGGGTGTCTAAAGTGTGGACTGTGGTTTGCATTTGTATATGTGTAAGCAGATAAGTGGATTACGGTGCATTTAATCCACTGCACTTAGGCACATCCTATTAGCTCCATCTTCCTTTGTATTGGAGATGTAGCTGTGCCTGTGAATTTACCATCTAGTTGATCGGGGGGGGGGCACAGGCAAGCTACCATCATCCAGTAGCCCAAGCCTAGATCAATACTACTCATATTACAAATCTATACAGGATACACACTGATGCATAAGTAGCCTCCCAACGGCCCATGCATTAACACATGCAGAGGTGAAAGCAAGCATGCTTTTAACACCTGACCCAACCCTATTACGACTGACCACCTCCCCCCTCCAGTGTGCGCGACCCAGAAACCTTCCTTCAAAGTCAGTGCACAAGCAGTAAAAGCCAGGCCTGTTCTCAGATAGCACAAAGGCCAGAATAAAGCATGAACCTGATAACCTCCAAGGCTCCTTGTTTGAAAGCACCACATGCATATATGTCATTAGAGATTAAAATTAAATGCACAATGCTCTGCAGTATGAGAGGATTTTTAGAGTTCATATGCCTCTGCTATTGGCCTCTCTCATACATTGAGCATCAGAATGCTGAATTCGGTCACAACACAGGCATGCAGGAAGATGAACCAGGCAGGGACCATGCTGTGGTTTGCTTTTCCACTTGAGGGAGCACATAAGGAAGAAAAGAAAGACATTTACGGACACTGAACAAAAAGCTCCTTATCAAAGTTGCAGCATCAGAACTGCTAGTCTGTGAAAGTTCTCAGGATGGACTCACTATCATCTTGAGCATCCATCATGCTGCCTGGGCTCACAATCCCATCTGAGAATGTGCTGATGTCTGTAGTGCAATCATGGATTCTAAGACACTAACAACCTGACTCTACGTACACAACCAACCAGCAATCATCGTAGGGTTACGAAGGAAAAAAGTTTACAGAAGTACTGGGCACATTTGAAAGCTCAATATTATCACAGCATTTAACCCAACTCTAGCTTGGCAATATTAACCATGCTATTTCAACCACTTCAAATGAACAAAAATAGTATTGGAACAAATTTTTAAGTCAAATTACAAAATGCCATATAATAATGAAAAGGTAGATGGAGAAAAATTAATATTGTTCTTCGCAGTCACTCATATATATATATATATATATATATATATATATATATATATATATATATATATATATTATATAACCTATATGCTATATATATATATATATATATATATATATGAACTGAAGGCCCCAGAGATCTCTGAAGGGACAAATGGCCAGGAAGCACTTAGACGATCAGTGTTAATCTAAGGATCAGAATGAATGGCCCAGAGAGGCAGCGTCAGATCCACAACATCAGTCAGCTCCAGTTATCCCCAAGTGGAAATGGCAGCAGCACTAGATACCATCAGTAACCAGAATAATCCAACAGCAAGCACAGATTATGAAATGACTGGGATCAATTTACAGTCTGACTACTTGTGGTTCAGTAGCAAACAACAAATTCCATTTAACGCAGATGGCCAATGATTTCCAATGTAGCTTAAAATCGTGTTGTAATATTTTAGTACGTCGTTGCTCTTGAGGTAATTTCACATCATGCACATATTTTGAGGCTTCAATATATTCAAGGTATTCAATATGAGAAAAGGAATTATTTCATATTTCATATTCATTGTTCAAAGTATACATAATTGGGACACTGTCGTACGAACTGCTTCATTAAAAACCTTGTAAATCCTATGAAAGAAAGTCATAGGAAACGGAGCATAACTGACAATCTAGTTTTAAACTGCAATACAATGTTCATTTTTTTTTTAGATTTTTTAAATGCTGTGTTGGAATCATCACTACCTTACTAATAGCTTACTATTTTTTTCAGCACTGTCACCGGCAATGCTCCGTTTCTGATTTAACGAGGAAACACTTCGATAACAAGCCCTGAGGCCTTTCTAACATGGAGAGTTGCTTAACTAATCCTAAGGAACCCTTTGTCTTCTAGAGCACTCTGTGGGTGGTCATCTTTCCCTTTTAAGATGTGGCAGATGGTGTAAGCAAGTGCTGGGGTTAAGGGTGATCAGGGAAAGACGAATGGCATTGTATTGGAATGCTGACCGAACCAGGTTGCCCCACCTAGAAAACGGCTCTGAAACAGGTTTCCACTGTAGCATCACATGGTTCATCAGCTTGGAACATCTCAAGTTCTAGATGCCTTCTGCCCTGTCCATTATCCCACCCAACACACACACACACACACACACACACACACACACACTGTCTGGGTGGAATAAAACAAAGGCATATCAAAACCTCTGTACATGGACTCCCTCACTGTAGTGCATCATGAGACTTCATGTGATTCTCTGCTGGCTCTTGTGATGTTTTCTGGAGGGAAACCAGCTAATAAAGCAGTGCTTTCTTCAGAATTCCTCAAATGTCTCTGTGGTGTTTCCCCAACATTACTTAGGAACACAGCCTGTGCACCAGTGATGCAGAGATCACTTGTGGGTCACAGTGGGAAAAAGGTTGAGATTAAATCAAAGAGAGGGAAGAACAATGAACAGACAAGCCAAAATGTCCCCGTCAAACTGTATGTTAATGACGAATTAGTGTTTATATTAAATTTCCAGCAAAGTTCCAGCACTGTACTGGTCTAGCCACCTGTATGGGTGGAAGGACATCATTTTTTTTACTGAAGGAAAATGACTTGGGAATGACAAACGACTCATGAGTCACAGGGTGCCTGCACTAATTCACAAAATTCTGTTAAGGTTTACTCAATTGATTAAGTCATTTGCGAAAATGAAGAGGTCAAAGAGTTCAAGCCCAGGAGGGTCCAAAGATCAGCGTTCCAATTGCATAAAACAGCAGCGTAACTGAGTTTGCAATACCATCTGTTCCAAAGTCCATCGTCCCAGGTCAGCAGTGCACATCGTACAGTCTTTTCTTTAGGCAGGCATGTGCCCCATATACAATAAGGCATGTGCCCCATATACAATAAAGTGAAAATACCACTTCCCTTTGTTCCACTGAGCATTTTGTTTCATGGCTCACTTCAAGTGCAGACCTAGACGCTGCAAACATTAATAATCAAACTTATAATCAAAATACACCTCTAACATTTTAACAGAGAACAGAAGCACAAAACTTTAAGTGCCATGGGCAGATGGACAGAGAGGAGTGTGGTGATTCTGGGTGATAATGACAAATTGGCTGGTATTTATACTGGAAACTCACATAGATGTGACCAATATACGGCTCATAGTGGAAAGAGAAATTAGCATGCGATTAGAAGATGCCATTTTAGTGATAAAACTCTATGGAGAGATGGGCTGAAAAGAGCTTTGGGTTAAGGCCAAGTAAGAGTCCATGAGTCATGAGTCTTTGAATCATCCACTCTTGCTCTGTATATACAGGTCACTGTAAAAGAGAGAAGCCTCACCTGTATGTCCTCAAGCAGCTCCTGCTTACGTCGCCTAATGTTCTCCAGCTCCTGCTGCTCCTCTGGGCTCAGATCATCTGGCACTGGGAAGGAGAGAGAGCGAGAATGACGGACATGTGACAGACATAGATTAGCAGCCAACAGCACATTCTGCTGGTGCAGGTACCTTGTAGGGATTCTGCACTTGAAGGATAGATAAACCCATACGTAGTCACTCTCCAAGATTGTTTTTTTCTTTTCATCTGCTGACTATGCAATAAACTGGGAACATACTGCATTTTTGAATACTAATACTACACACGGTGCTAAAAATGGCCATGTGTTACATACAATTATAGGCCTAATAAACCTTTTCATCTAATTACATGGTACAACAATTTTAAACTGGGCTTAAACATAATGAAATAAAGCTGTAAACTACTTCATCTCCAGCATAACATCCCACTTAGTAGAGGAGATTCTCTGCTACAAATAAGGAAAGTCACCTGCTTATTCACCAGTGTACCACTGGCACCTGTTAATCATCATCCATCACAATCCATCACAATAGTAGAACTATGACCCACGTTCTCTCCCATATGAGAAGACGGAGAAGGACGTGGTCTAGCTAGCCACATCTCTGCTTGTGACAGAACATAAACCTTTAAGAAGCAACAGAACACTGAATGGAGCTTGCTGTTTTTGAAACCAGGATTACTTCAGTAAAACCAAACCAGTAAAAAAATAATGGCATGTATAGCACGCCTGAAATACAGAGAGATCCTCTAATAGTAAAAAAAAAAAAAAAAAAAAAAAAAAAAAAAAAGATTATACAGCATATTCTAAGACCTTATTAATGGGAATCGAAAAAAGAAAACCAAATCTAAGTTGTTAAGAGCAGGCCAGGCATTTTCGGTTACAACTCAACCCCAACAGTCCGGCATTCAATGGA
Organism: Brachyhypopomus occidentalis; assembly: GCA_020368025.1. Lineage (NCBI taxonomy): Eukaryota > Metazoa > Chordata > Actinopteri > Gymnotiformes > Hypopomidae > Brachyhypopomus > Brachyhypopomus occidentalis. Next base: position 1,273,414 of record JAGXOD010001377.1, read on the forward strand.
GAGCCGTTATACGGGCCTCGTGCCCTCACGCCCTTTAGGTTTTATAAGGCTAAATCCATGAAGGCGCATGTCGAGTTATATCGATTTACTTTAGGCTAAGAGCACCATATTAGGCCTTATACTACAAATGAACAACAGTTTCCCATCTCTCATCTCAGTTTCTAGTAACCATTAGGTCATAAATCTTCTAGGAGTGTAGAAACATATTTGCAGCTTGTTTGACCAGCTAGGGCATTTTGGCCTGTTTACTTGACTTAAAAATCGAACATTTCTAACAAACACTACTGTATTCATTTATACTGGCCTAGCAGTAAACTGGATCCAGCAAATCATATTAAGCAGATATTTGTGCCAGACGCATCTCTCCTATCAAGAAAACCAAATACAAAACAATATAGTACTTAAGGTAGCTTTCTGACAGAATTCAAAACAAATAAAATACTCATGCCATTAAGACAATATCTTGCAATTGCACCATGAGCTGCTGGGACTAAAATCCTTAGACTGAAATTCTCTGCATGTTTAAAGCTACAAGAGAACCAGAGTGGTGGGATACAATACTAGTTGACTCCTTTCACATTCAACATAAAATGGAGCAATGTCTCAGGGTTTGCCCTATCAATAACAACTGTCTGAGTGAAGAGACCCCTGCCATCATTAGGAATTCCTAATTGTCACATGTGCACCCCTCTAAGCAAATACAATTTTACTACTAACACAAGCTAAATTCTTTCACTTGGTTACTGCTAGTGACCACGGTAACACGCTGCCTGCTCCACCCACTCCAAACCCCCTTTGCCTGGGAATGAAGATTCTTGCTGGTTGTAGAGAGGAATGAGGAGCTCCCCTCCCAAACTGCCCCATCTCTGCCCCAACAGGACATGTAGGAGGACAGAAATGCGAGTTTCCAGCTAAAAGAGACGAAATGATGAAACAAACTGAAATGAAACCAAACATAAAAATGCACCAAAAAGAACTAAAGAACAAAACTAAACAGGCTTATAAAGAACAGAACAATCTGAGCTAATGTGTTTAGTTTAAAAACTGGCCAAATAGTGGATATGTTTCATCTGGTCAAATAAGGGAAGTAGTTTAATTTACACATGCCATCCATGTGAATTTAATTTTTTCCTTTTTCATTGCATCTTGCACATGTCCATATTGCGATGACGATGAAAATATAATTCATAGGTCAGGAATAACTTGGTCTATCTATTATTTGCTATTACTGTCCCCCAAATGATATATCCATCCATATTAGTGGAAACCGTAACTACAGTTTCAACACTCCTATAGCAAAACGGTTTAAACAATAAGAATATCTTTAAATGACGCAATCCAAACACAATCCAATTTCCAACAATTGGCAACAAACCTTCCCTTCGCTCAACTGAACCTACATTCAAACCTACACACCAAATAAAACCACATGATCAAATAAGAGGTTCTCAGAGCTTTAGGTCTCCTGAGATGCTGCTCTGCTGGATGAATAAAAAGCTCCCAGACGAAGCCAAATGCTGATCAAGCCAATTCTCTCCATCACCTCTTCTGCTCAGCCTCCAGGCACCAGCTGACAGTGCAGTGCTTCGCAGTATTAGACAGGCGGCAGCCAAACAGGGAAACCGAGAAGAGTTGATTCCACTGAGGATTATTCATGTTGTCGGCTTAAACGTGTTAATGTGAACACTTGTCATATTAGCTTAACCAATTTTTTGTTTACATTTTAAAGTGCTTGAAAAATCCAAGATCTGGAAACAGTTTATCAAATAGGACATTTACGTGCCGCGTGAGAAATGCAAAAATAGCTTTTGACGGAAGTACAACTTACATGCTCAGCACCTCACAAAGAAATTTCCTGTTGTCGACTGTGAACATTATACAGGAGCACCGTAATACCCATGCTGGTGCCCATGAGGACATGCACCTCTGAAGCACAGTGCAAAACCTACCTGATTTCACAGGATAAGCTAATGGCTATATGCTAACATTACCGTTTCCAAATTACACAACATATTTTAAACAAAAGCATGAATAATGCTAGTTATTAGAATATTCTAATCCAACTCTGACAGTTTTGTGTTGCATAAGCAGGTCATACTGTATAGTCAGTAAAGTTTGGAATGAAAGATGTTAGAAATTATTCCTTGCTGCAAGTGAATGAAATAAACAAAATTTCGATATATGCATTTTTATTTTAATAAAGCCTACAATGACTAAACCACAAGACAGCTGATGGACCGTGACCCTAGTCTGGGTGAGCAGAAACACCAGCCTTACTCCTTCATGAAACCCCCTCCGCTTGTCTAAAGCTAAATCATTGCCTGTTGGACCTCTGCAACCCATCAGATCTACTGCAAGTGACAGACCATGAAACAGACTAGCACAGATCAGAAGGCTTTACCTTCTCTGCACACCGTCTCTGAATATCAACATATGTTGGGGTGAGCATTAAGAAGAGGAATTATTGTGGCAGTATCAGTTTTTAGTTCCTTGAGTTTAATTCTCCATTACCCACTCTATTACGCTCTGTGCAAGAGCAAACCAAACTCATTAACAATCATGTTCTGCCTAATAAGACACTGTTATTAACTCGAAGGAAAAAAGAAGCTGTGATAAACATTTGTAAGCCACGTGGCCTTCGTGTTCTGAGAGTAGGTGTGTGTGGTGGAGAGTCTGCTGCTGCCGTGTGCTGCAGGCAGCCCGAGTGCTACATCATGGAGACTCAGAGGGATCTTATTTCCATACAAAATCTGAGATGCTCAAATCCTGACTGTACTGCACAACCTTGCACACATTCACTTTTCAGCCAGGAAAACAACCAAAAGGCACCAAGAAGGTCAGATTACCAACAAAAACAAAAGCAACAAAAACACTAAAAATAATCTCTCGATATGCAGTGTAAGAAGCACAATTCTTTATCTACTCTAAATGCCATGAGTTGCTCTTTATAAGAGTTTTTTGGGTGAGAAACTGCATGGTACCATCAGGCCAATCAGCAAACTATGGTGGGGTGCATGCAGAAATGCCATGACAGCTACAGAAAAATCACAGGCACATCTTTATTTCTTTGCACAATTCATACTTTATGAAGGCTAGAAAAATATGCAGCTAGATTTTTAAGAGAGGTTGCAGAATATTTCTGTATTGGTGCATAGCCTTATGTTGCACCAAAGGGTCTGTTGAACCATACACAAGATACAAACATCTCAGCAGTCTTGACTGAAAAGCACACCATGCACCAGCAAGCCTCTGGGCAGGCTTCAGGAAATCAGCAGGGCACAATGTGGCTCACAGAGCAAGTTCAGGGTGGATTTACTAAGGCAGAACCAACAAGACAGGAGTACAGCCTAATCCTTCCATAGCCCTGGTAGCCTTCAAAAGACCACTGAATTTATGTTGCAGCAATATTACAAACACAAATGCACCACTGCAGTCTTTCATAAGAGCTGATACTTACAGTTCCCTTCTTACAAACTAGCCAATTGCATTAAATATTTGTTCAGGTCAAAATTGAAAGATGAAATATTATGCACTACAACACACACATACACACGCACACACAAACATAACTAAAGTTTTTTTTTTTAAACACACATTTAACCAGATGTTTTCTGATTTGGTTTGATCGATGCTGCGCTCAAAAAGGCTTGTACCATTGATCTCATTTTAAAATCAGATTAGAATAATTGTTTAATTGCTTATGTCAACTGTCACATCAACAATTTAAACCACAGATAGCATGAGTGACATTATTTTGGTGACTAGGACTAGATCGTAGTGTGCTAGAAAATTGATAATCCCCCCCCCCCCACCCCCTGCTGAATGTCCCCAGCAGAATGGCCTCTTTGCAAACTAGCAGCAGTAAGTGTACCCGCTGGTTAGTCTCACATTGCACAGTCATGTGACAATCTGAACACCATGCTTTTGGCAAGCTACATTCACACACCACCACTACATACCAGAGAACACTGAGCATCCAAGCCACGGTTGGTATGCACAAACACAGTCTGGTTCATTTGTAAGAAGGCTGCCTTGTGTTTGCTGGCCTACTGTCATTGGGCTAATCAACCATACAATGGAACTTTTCCAGCAGGCCAGTTTCTAACCATTGCATATTTGACCATTATGAAGGGATAAATGCTACAACCTTTACATTCAGGACAATGAAACAGGCTCCAAGATCAACATATTCTTCCTACTAATTGAGCATAAACCTGCATACCAAAACACACACAAAAACACACACATGTCATTATACATATCAGAGATTCACCACAATTTGCTGTTAACCGTCCTGTATCACAGAAAAGCTTGGTTATCTGTGAAACTTTAGGACAAAGCACTGAAGTTTTCAGAGGAAATAAACAATTTTCCAACATCTACACTGACTTTTTTTTTTTGGAATTTTTTAATTTCAACAAGGAATAAAATTGAATAAGCTGGTTAGAGTAAGTCCTACCAAAGTGAGAAAATTATGGACGCTATGGAGTTCATACTAGGCTTCTCCCCATCTCAATCAAAGCCCAACTTGCGAAAGACGCCAAGCAGTAATACTGCAACATTTGCAACATTTGTTCACATAAGCCAGAATTGCTGCAAATACACTGATAAGAGAAGAGCCAATGAACAGTAGCCAAACAGAACAACTGAGTCATCACAGACAGACATGCACAAAACCTTATCAAAACACAAAATGTGCTGGGTTTGCCCCAATGTCACTCCTGTAACCATTCATGCTACTTGTATGTGTGTGTGTTCGCATCTGGTGTAAATATGACACAAAACTAAAGTAAAGAAATAAAACAGTCAATAAAAACGAATTAAATTAATCTCGAGTTAAATTGAAGGCTGAAAATCAGCCCAAAAATTGTTATGCAAAGGGCAAGAAGGGCAAGAAGCACTTACTTCATTCTGTTATCATGAGATGTGAGCCAGTCAGTCTGCCTGCCAAGAGCAAGGGATAAGGATGAGCTTCTGCATCCCACTAGCAAAAAGGACCACGTCTTGTAATCCCCAGTGACCTGTGTGCTCACTGAGTGTGATGCCAGAAGAACCGGTGATCTCCAGTCCAAGAAAGAGCAGGATAATGGGAAAGGCCAGTGGAGAGTCCAGGACAAGCACAGGAAACCGGTACCACTGGCAGTAAAGCCAGTACAGTCGCTTCACACACACACACACCCTCCCCCCAAATCCCACCAATCGGTGCAAACCTCCCACTAGTCTCCTCCCCTTTCTCCTCCAGCCCAACCACACGCATTCGTATGCTCAGCTCCACCCTGTGGTAATTCTGTGCACTATCTATGAAATAATTTAGGGAAGGAGAACTAAAACCAGAGAAGAGAGTGATGATAAAAGAGAACAAGAGAAAAAGGAAAGCGGTAGCATATGGTAACTCACAGAAGTAGAACAGGTTTCAAAGACACAGCACAATGTCTATTGTGGGTGGACGTTTCACATCCACTTGGTCTAGCCTTTCCCCAAGTAGAGAACTGCTAAACATTAAATATGTAAATTCAGACAAGCGTACTATGTGAATTCAGGCATGTGCCTTCTTGTATTTGCTGTCTACGCATTGAAATGTACTGGACGCAACTGAAAAGCATTTCTACAACTAAAGCCATGGAGTCCCAGCTGGTATGTGAAGACACTGGGCAGTCAGACAGGTGCTCTGAAAGGCCTGGGCTGTGATCACAGATGAGTGTGAAGTGTGACACAGTATTTTACAGACGTCACTCAACACCCATCACATACCCAGTACTTTATCCACTGCACCACCTGATAGGTTCCAACCCACAAGTTCATTAGACATTTTACACCTCACTGAAGTAAAGGCCTTTGAGCTAGTATTGTACTTTGGACTGCTACAATGCAATTGAAAAGACATGGTTACTTAATCAATTTGCCAACACTTTCTCTCTGTCCTCATCTTCTCACGCGCTCCCACACATGCAATATGTCTGCCTTATGAGACGGCAAGAGGACCACAAGAACCCTGTTACACAAATGCAACACTGGAAAACTCAAAAATTAGGGGAACATTTAATCATCACATTATAACAGCAAGTCAATTAGTCTAAACATTAAGGGATAACAAATCTGTCCAATTAGTAAGCACAAGTGATTGTGAATCGATGTGACCTGGTTTGGGGAAAATGAAAGTGACAACAGGTGCACTACAGAGGCAAAAGCAAGACATTTCCCCAAAAGGAAATGGTTTTGCATGTGGTGGCCACAGACAGTTACTCTCTCCTTAACCGTCCTGACTTATTCTTCTCTACAGTACTGTAGTTTAGCATTGCGCTAGTGTCGTTCTCACTAATGGACGCATGAGCTGATGCCTACTGCCCATTCAGGTTGCGCAGCTAGCCCAGCTCCTCCAGGATGGTATATCCATACGTGCCGTCACGACAACGGTCACAGTCTCAAGAGCGCAGAGGAGATACCAGGACCCGGACCATAACACAAGGAGAGCAGGACAGGGCCATGGAAGGGCATCAACTATGAAGCAGGACTCGTATCTGCTCCACTGCGCTAGGAGGAACAGGAGGAGCATTGCCAGAGCCCTCAAAATGACCTCAAACAGGCTGCCGGTGTGCATGTTTCTGACCTAACTGTCAGAAACAGACTGCATGAGGGTGGCATGAGGGCCCGACGTCCTCTAGTAGGACCATGCAGGTCCGCCACTGGCACCCTGTTCTCGTCATAGATGAGAGAAGGTTTACACCAGGCACATTCGACAGACGTGAAAGCGCCTGAATACATTGTGGCGAAAGTAATGCTGCCTGCAACATCATCCACCATGATTGGTTTGGTAGTGGGTCAGTGATGGCCTGGGAAGGCATATCCTTGGAGCGATGCACAAACCTCAACGTGATAGTGAGTGGTACCATGACTGCTGTTGGGTAATTGGACTATATCCTCAGAGCCACTGTCAGACCTTACACTGGTCCATTGGGCTGAAGTTCGTCCTGGCGGCTTCATGTGGCCAGAGTGTGTAGGCAGTTCCTGGATGACGGAGGCACTGATGCCACTGACTGGCCCTCACATTCCCCAGAACACCTTCCACGATCTCATCAGGACAACATCCAAACATTGTTGGGAGTGCATACAGGTACGCTGCGGCCATACACGCTACTGAATCAAATTCAGAGTTGCTATGATGAAATTCACGCAAATGTTTCATTTTTTTAGATTTTGAGATTGAGATTTTGAATCCAGCCCTAAGTTGTTCTCAATGAAGTACACAATTTATATCAGAAAATATTTCCAATTTGAATCTTTCATTCATCAAGATCTGATGTGTGGTTTAAGTGTTTCCTTAATTTGTTTTGAGCAGTGTATATGGTTTCTTTGCTCTCTCAGGTTAGGGACACACCAAATTCACAGTGAAGAACTAATGTCAACTGCAGGTTGATCCATAATAGCCCTCTGTCAGTTCTCGGTCAACCCTTATTACCTGTATATTTATACCAAAACAGACCATACTACAGCTGATGAATGACACACGTATATATATGTGCTCAAAAGGAAACTACTGCTTCCCAAAGGTGCAGGCTTCATTTGAGTGTAGCGAGTTCTGAGAGACTCCTAACTTTTCTTGAGCTAAAATTTCTTCCATAAATTTGCATACGGTGATGTCAAGATAATGACAAAATGTTCCATCTGTTATCTCCATAGTTAGCACAACAAAATTACTTATTGTATGTAGCAAAATATGTTAGCAAAACATTGGTAGATCAAACCACAATGTGACAAAAATACCTCAGGCAGTTTAAATGATCTTGTTTAATATATTATTATCTTATAATCTATATTGTCTTGTTTCAAGTCAAAAATAAAACTGATCAGCCAATCAGAACACTTCCTCATGGATGACCACTGACACCATTTCAGTACAAGTAGACAAATAGGAGCTGACAAGGACTACAGCAAACGGTGCAGACCACACTGCCCAGGTGATGGATGGTCACCAATGCCATCAGACAGCCTGACATCATCCGACAGCTGATAGTGGGTCCCTATTCTCAGACATGAATCATCTTACCAAGAGATCGTAATTCGCACAAGGGAGAGTGCTGTAGCCCTTTAGAAGATCACTGTATGCTGGAAATACTCTCATCTAATGCCATCTTGGTCTGGACATTATTTTTGTAAGATTTTGTAATATCAAAACACTAACATTACCACTGTTGGTAAAGAATATAGGGGTAGACAAAAACCCTTTTAGGTCTGTTCTCATGTTTTAAACAATACAAAGACACACCAACAAAGCAATCTTAAACTATTGACCACTTTAGAGAAAGAGTCCTTGTTTCAATACCTTCACAGACCTGAACAGAAGGCGGCAAAGGGTAAACATGAAAGGCAAATACAAAATGTAGAAACAAGATAGAATTGTGAGTAGTAGATATGACATGTTAAGCACATAATCTATATATATATATATATATATATATATATACATATCATTTTAAATATGTAGGTCTAGCCTATTCCATCCATTCCAGAAAACCAACTGATGTTAGAAAGACAAGTAGTTTAAAGAAGTAATTCGTTATTAATAAATGTTATTTATTCCTCATCAGCGCTTAGCAAGAAAAGCAAAAACAAGTGATCATGTACAAAAAGGCATGCTTCTGTCTCAACAGTATCAAGTGTTTTTGCATCAACCTAATTTATGAAACTAAAGCACCCTAGCGATTCTGCCAGAGGTCAGTCGAAGGTTACTCTCTGGTGGCTACTGGGGTCGGATCAATGTACTCAGACAGACAGCCATGATAGCTAACTCACTCAGTTTGGAAATGGACATTGCATGCATGAGCTTTTATTGCTTTTCAATGTGAATTCTACACGACTACTAATTGTCAGACAGCATCAGTACACGTCCTGTGGTACCACGTTGGCGCACAGACGAACATTATTGAACGCATTATTGAGTTTGTGCGCATGCGCGTTTAAAAACCTGTTGCATTTCAGTGACCAGTCTACAGAGATTAGACTTGAAGAAAATGTAACTAAAAATAAACAAGCGGCATGTGAAAACTTTCCTAATAAAAAAACGAATAACAAAACACCAGCTATTAAGAAACTGTAACGTTAGCTTGCTGGCTAACAAAGTCTCAAACTACTCACCGCCTCCATCTTCCGAATTCAGCACCATTGTTGACAGGGCTTTGGTAAATACCCCAGCAAACTTGTAGTTTATATAGTAGTACAATTAGCAAGATGATGTTGTCTTCACAACTACTAACGTTTATAATGAAGGTAGCTAATTTCTGTCTTTCTATAATGACATAAAATGGAAAGAAGAAAATTGCTTCCAAATACCACTTCAAAAACTTTCGGCAGCTTCGCTAAAACTGAGGTCGGTGCTGACGTACCATGCTTTAGTGAGTTTCCACTCACTAATTTCTAGCAACCAATCACTTCCTTCCGTTCAATTAGTCCCGCCCCTTAGCGTGCAGGCGTGTACTCTGCACGTAGGCTACGCAACATAACCCTTCCCACTCCCCAACTTCCAGCATGTAAACAAAACATATGTTTATTTATTTGATCTGCTACTTCTGCTACTTACTTGACTTAATGTCAAAGAACACTCCAGAGTTTTCAGAAAACTAACATACCACAAATAGTGCGTCTTAGAAGGGTAATTAGAGAGATTTCTAGAAATATGCAGTATCAAAACAGTTCACTAGATGACATACTCTCTTTTGTAAATGCGTATGAAAACGTTTACATTTCTAGTACGCTTATAAAAAATATTTATCTCGAGTGTGGCGATCTTGATGGTGTGGCGTACACTGATGGTGACAGGGTTAATTTGAGCATTTTGTGAACAAACCGTAAGTCAGGTTTTTGTGTTGTCAGTCAAATTAGTGGCATATTGGTACGTATGGAGAGAGGTAACGTTAATAAAAGCACATGGACACAAGAAGACTGTACTAACCACTGTATTTGCAGCAAGTGAATAAGACACTGGATCTGCAATGTCCTCCAGTGGGCTAATTTGGTATTACAAATCATCTTGCTCGTTCTAAGTGATGCCTAGTAGTAGGTGAAGGTAAATAGTGTGTTGTCCAAAAGAACAATGACATCTGACCACAAAGCAAACACCACAGACAAATAATAACACACACACATAACTATATAATTACAAAACAAAATAAAATATAGGCAACAGCAGAAATATTGTAACAGCTTTGTTACCAAGGTGCTCACCTGAAAGCAACATACATCAGAAAGATCTAATAAATATTTTTTTTAATAAAAATTACATTGTGTACAAACAAAACAAAGTCTTCTGTAATAATTTGTTCTTATGTCATGATAATTGGGTTGAAATTTCTTTTCAGCAAACTACACTTGAATGTTCTGCCATTTATCCATTCAGAACAGATCACACAATCATCTGGAGCCCAAGAAGGCCTGGGGCACGTAGCATGGGAATTATGGTTAGAGCAATTACATTTCTTTCAATTATGATGCTAACTTCTGCTGGTCGTTCTTCAACATTCTGCACAAAAATAGCACAGAAGAGCACCTTATTGCTCTCCCCACTTCTTTTGCAGATAAAGTGGCCTTCCATCAGAAAGACGAGTCCATCAGAACAAGTCCATTATTGATCATCTCTTAAGATCTGACAAATAAGCCAAAAAACACATGTGCACTGACATCATCACTGACATCATCACTGACATCATGTGCACTGACATCATGTGCACTGACATCCTCAATGCAAACACTGACGGGCAAATACCTACGCTCTGGTGAATCATGTGTTTATAAATATGTGTTTGGATTATATCCTCTTGTGTACACTCTTGACAAATATTCACTAGATAATAAAGTATGACTAATCAATATATATAATAACAGGCAGAATGAATTTTAAGGATTATTCTGAGGACCTTCACATTGGCTTGGAGTCACCTCAACCAATCTCAAAGCAGAGTAAGATAGCCTAGCACACAATTTAGCTAGTGTTTCTGAAAATATACATACATAAGTACATCTAAAGCTAGAGTCTTTCTCCAGAGGTCCAGAGTACTGATTTGGACTCTGATCAGAAGGGAAAAACAGCAAGATTAATCCAACCAAACTGAATGGAAAAGAACCTTGTAAATATAAAAATAGCATGATAAGTGACCACAAGGGAGCATCTTTAGCTTGCCCTATGCAATTTACAGAGACCTCATGTTTTTCTAGCAATTTTGTGCCACTTTATACCTTTTATGAGAGCCTCTTCCTCTCCATGGCTGCAGTTACATTTATCTAAGAGTGTATGAGGTTTTCTGGTGCGTAGAACCCCACACTTCAGATGTTTACATCGGTGCTGTGGCATTATTAATGGATTATCCATAATTAACACAAGCAGTCAATAATTAATACCCATCAGAGTGATGTCCAGGAGGACGCTAAGATGACTAATGGTAGCTGGGCCTTTACAATCTTTTTAAAGTGACATGCATTACACTGTGGCTTGCCTGTTAGTTGTAACATTTGGAAAAAAACATTGTGAGTTACACTTGTAAGTTGGATTATCTCACTTTGCTCTTTCCCTCTTTCTGCTTAACATCTATCCAATATCCAGACATTTAATTTGTTACCTAATTTTAGAATATTCCCTAAGCAATCAGAGCAAAAACAATAAACCATGCGTCACATATTTTGTGCCTTTCTGATGCAAGGTATGGCAAGGAATGACAGTATTAGAGTATTAGGACTGTTTGTTGGTGAGAACAAGCTACACCCACACCAGAAAATTCAAAGTAAATCCTATTATCACCATATCAGAGAGGCAGCAAAAAAAGGTTCATTATTTTCTGTGAGATCTCGTCTCTAGGAGCCTTGCACTGAATACTCAGCCTTTTCCATAACTAAGGCAAACACGCCGGCAAGTGTGTGTGTGAGACTCTGTCTGGGGGAGCAAGCTATGCCAAAGCCCAATACACTGAGTTTTTTGTTTCAGTTCTCCCTAGCAAAGCAGATGTGTATCTTCATCAAAAGCTCTAGTGCCAATCTCTGAATAGCTTTAAATGTAAGCCAGCTCTCTGCTTGGATGCAGGAGTCATGCCACTCTTATGGGCCCAGATTTAATTTCAATGCAGAGACTTTGGCTTCACTTAAATATCCACTCCTGGTTCATATTGCAGGTAAAGTGAGAAACAAACAGTGAAATCTTACTTTCAATATTTTCCTTCCATGTAGTTTTATTAAAACCCACACAGTATTAAAGTCAGAGTGAATGAAATTTAGCGACTCTTCTCAAACTGTTTATATACAGAAGGAAGGGCTATAAACAAATACTGTGTAATACTGGTTAAGTAGACAATGGCCAAAATGTTAAAATATCTCTTTCACTCTTGCGTATGCTGCTTGAGAGACTATAATTCATTCACATCCAAAATCATTCCTCCATAGTTCAATGCAACAGTGCAACATCATCTTGTCTTGCTGAACAATGCTGCCTTGATTTGTGAAGTCTTTCTTTAAATGTACCATGCAGACACTCTACCCTGAAGGCAAATAAAGACCCTGAAAATAACAGTGCCTTTCAGCTGTCAAATGAATAGCATATTTGGTCAAAGCTCAAATCTATTCAAATATCTAAGTAAAAAGTAGAATGTGAAGGCGCTGAGAAGTGTGAAGTGGAGAAAATCACTCAGAGCCCGGCATGATCAGACAGTGGAAGTGTGAGCGTTCATTGCTCTTATCAGCATACAAAACATCTGACGTTAAAGGGGCAGCCCCAGCACGGTACGACTGTTAGAATTAATAATTAATGCTAGTCTCAATGGTTTCATGAAGACATTTTCACCTCTCTGGCATTTTCAACTTTGTTTCAATTTGTTGTATTTTTTAAGTGGAGGTTTACATAAATTTAAAGCACATAACATGCTCTACATCAAATAGTGTAAGAATTCTGTGATCTGAAATTTTGGCGTTCAGTGATGTTAAAAGTCCTGTTACAGTTTTAAGTCAGATGGAATGACCAGAAGAACTTTGTGACCGTACAGTTCTCCTGGTCTCACATCTGGAATGTTTAACATAATACTCAATGAGAATATGCAATAAGGTTCACTCCTAAATGTACCTTTCAGATGTAAAAATCATAGCCAAATGAATAATGTTAAAGTCTTGTCTATGCATATGAAAAAAAAAACAAGGAAACCTAATTACGATCAGCAAAGAGTTCTTGTGTCACCCTCCACCTAGAGCCCTACGTCTCTCTTTCTTTCTCTTTTCTTTCTCTCTTTTCTTATTTTCATCACCCCTATTACCTGACGACATATGACCTGGTGAACAAAAAACAGAGTAAAGTAGGATGAATGGGGAAAAAATAAGAGTTGCAATGTAAAATGGAGCAGAAAAAAGGAAGGATGGTTGTAATTCTCTCATACAGCCATGTTGATAATCTTACAGTTACACTTAGTTGGGCCCTGCACTCTATGGCTCTGTCTCTCTCTCCCTAATTAAGTCTGAGACACTGGCAAAAGCTTTTTCTCTAAACCATTTCATTTCTATAATGTGGACCAACAGGAGGTGTGAACACGATCTGTGCTAAACACTGGGCAACAGTTTTATTTTAGGTGAAACAAAAATAGGGTGAGCGACCAGCAACTGCTTGTCTGGTTTTCAGCACAAAAGCAGAATCTGGTCTGACACAGCTTTCAATATATTAATACACATGGCTCCATGAAATATAAGGCCCATCTCTAGGCTCTAAAGGAAATGAAAATAGTAAATCTGATTCCAGAATAGTCTTGTGTAGAGAAATAGAGCTAAACAGCAGAGGGAATGAGGGGGTAGGAGGCGAGGTAGGTAAAGGCACATCTTTACTGTCCATAATGCCACATAGCAAGAATCATAACAAAGGATAGTGCAATGGCGCTCAAACAAAAGCGCTCAACAGCACTGAGGACGGTGTCCGTTTAGTAGCTCATGCAGTGCGTATCATCACGAACAGTCTCTCCAGAGGAGAACAATGCACAGCACTGGATGGCTGGACCTGTGGGGTTAAATATTGACAGAGGGAAGGGGGAACAGGTGCAGATGATAATTGAATGAGTGCTAATATGTCAGAGATTGGGAAGGAGGGAGCTGTGAGGGAGATGTGGGTGTGTGTGTGTGTGTGTGTGTGGGCGTCTCCCTCTGAGACTGGGGCCGGCCCACCATGACAGCAAGGTTGCTTGAGGATCTTAGACACACTTCCCAGAAATGGATGACCTTGAATCCAGTCTAAAATGACTGACCCACACCAAAATAATCTGCCCAACACCAAAATTACTTTTAGATGTGGTCAAGGTCCTTTTTCTCCCTTGAAGAATTGCCTTAGGAATTTGAATTTTGCATCTAAAACATTAAACTGGTGAGTCCTGAACTATTTTTTGTTTTGTTAAACTTAAATTAGAATTTATTAGGCATCACTTAGTCTATGGCCTAGTTTTTTAACATATTTATGTAGGATTAGCCATTACACTTGACTACAATAAATGTTTGCCGAAACTTGATGTCAAACTCTTATCTAGAAACACCTGTTATCGCATATCAATAAAAGATATGCATGATTTTCCCCAAACATTCATGCTTTACATCTACCCCACGTTCTACTCCCTGTCTGTTGACACAGAAAAGTTAAGGTTATACTGATAACACTACAACAACATGAGGTTCAACACAAGCTTCCCCTCTGAATTAAAGCATAATAGGGTGAATTTAGGAGTTACACAGAGTTGCAGTGAGAGGGATGGTGAATTGCTCCAGGGAGCAATAGGTCCTCTGGTACTATGGTAACACATCATCTCACCCTGCACTGGTGATGACCTCACAATGCCTCGAACCTTAGTGAGTCAAAAAACAACAGAACATCTGCTCACCTGTGTGGTTTTGCACTAGAGATTGGTGGATGCTTAAGAGAAAACAGGGTAAAGAGAAAGAGAAAGCAGGGCTGGGATGCTGACAAGTTTCTCCAATAAAGGGCATGTTTGGAGCGGAGCAGCAGAGCCCCCACGGTGGCTCGTGCGTTTACGACCTCATCGCTCTGCGCTGTCAGGTGCAGCCGCAGGCCTTCACTACCTATGCTGCACAAAAGGACACGATTGGCCCTGTGCTTATCACAGCCCTGCACATGTACAACGGTAGAGTGCACTACATGCAGGAGAGGTGAGGCAGGACAAGAGGCGGGTGTTCATCGCTGATTCAAGCACACATATGAATGAAAAAAAGATGAATAGATTGAGGTGAAAACCAAGGGAAAGCAAAGCAACTATGGACCTTAATTCAGTTCAAGCATGCAATGTAGATTACAAGCCACTGGTGGTGAAAAGACTCAACACAACACAGATTGACAATAGTTGCCCCAATCAGTAATACTCAGTTTCAGGAAATCTTTAATTTGTTTGATCCAGTAGTAACACTACTGTAAACATTTCTCATAGGTTGACAGAAACACACATACAATATGGTGTCAGCCATGGCTTGATATTGGCCAGTTTTCAAGAGAGAGGCGGCTAGTATTGTATGTATCGGTGCAGCTGTAATGAATTGTGCCACATAGAGCTCGATACATTGTGAGAAATGACACAATGAAGAACACCAATACAAGATCACAAAGATCTACTACAGTGTGTGTGGTAAAGTGTGGCTGAGAACGAGCTATACACAGGAGCATCAGAAACATAGAGAAGCAAAAGATAAATGGCCAGTGGAATAAGGATGTTTGTGATGGTGCAATCGGTCTTCACTGTTTCTTATCACAAACAGTAACTACATCATATGAATGTGTGACTCAGTGGGCCTCTACACAGAGGGAGATCCATCAGTGGGCAGCATGCATGAGTAGTGTCTACAGAGGCTTGCAATCGAACCAGGTGTCACTCCAGGCACATGACACTTCCATCTCCTCATACATCCATCCCTCCCTCTTTCCAATTTACATCTCCTCAGTTCTCTTAAGAAAATACAGGTATTGCACTTACATGAAAAAGTCAACCTTTTGTCTGGGAAGCTACGCACCAAATGCATAAAATGCAGACTATGTTGATCAGTTCATGCTTAAAATCACCTTGCTATTTCTATTTGGTAATGTATGAAATCATGGGAATTAAGCTATGTCTTCCACCAGAAAGGAAACGTTTCTTCCTAAAGTTCAGGGATCTCCATATCCCAGTGTCATTGCCTGAGGAAGCTTCACATGTATATAAATATATAAGCCTTTCTGAAGTCTTTATCAAACTCATATAATCCATAATGGCTCCTGGCTCTTCTGCTGAACACTGTTGTGTGTGAGGTAGAAGACCAGGGAAAGTGGGAGTGGAATAGAAGACATGGCTTTGCAGCGGCATGCAATTAACACGCAGAAAGGGGATGGTAGTACCCTCTGACACATAGATGGTAGTTTGTGGAAATCAACACAGTCTGGCAATGAATGCTAACCTATGAATAGCCACCCAACCTTTATGCTCCTTATTTGCAAATGAGGAACAAAAATACTGCTGAGAGAGGTTAAGAGTAAGAGGCAGGCTAGGCAACATCACACATCCTTCATGCTGAGAAAGCATGAAAAAATGTGCTTTTAATCAAAAAGATCAAAAGGACAAAGTTATCAAAAGATCAAAAGGACAAAGTTCTCAACTAGGTATTGCCAAGATAAAAATGTAAGACTTATTTGCTTTAATGTTTTTGTGCATGTGTGTTAGGGATTATTCAAATTAGGCTATTAGGTATCCAATCAGAACGTGAATCAGAATGTCAATCAGAATAAGAATTTTCTTTTATTGGCCATATTAAATAGACTTATAGGAAATGTTGCTGACATTACACATGGTTAAAATGGACTAAAATGTTACACACCTATAGAAAATACAACATTTGCAGGCAAAATATGATTATTACGAATATAACTGTCACGGTACAGCCTCTGACTCCTCCCTTTGGGCGTGTCCGTTGTGTAACCGTCTGCAAGTCAAATAGCGCTTTGAGGAACTTTCTATTGAATAAGTTCTGAAGTCTGCTATCGCCTTGGCATCCTGCTTCACGTCCTGCACGCTACAATAAGTCCATTGTACCTAATAAAAGTTTAGCAAATTCAACCCACCTAAATATTTTTTTATTGCAATACAGTAATAATAAATATACAAATGATCCTCCAGGCTTGTGGACAAACTGGAGTTCATCACACCAGGTCTTGGACACATTTGTTCTTTCTTATTCCCTTCATGCAAATATAAATGCAAATCTAAATTTTTGGCATCAGCATTTGAAAACTGTCTCCCCACACTGCTAGTTTGTGTATTACAAAGCTAATTATCCCAACACCCCAACGTCACCTCAGTAGCCAAACATAAACAAATCTTTAATATAAAAGCTGTATTTTTAGGTAAGAAAAATGTCGTACAAATGGAACCTCTCAGATGGGTTGACAGCACACAAACACACATAGAGAGTCAGGAATGAGGAGGAGGATGCTAAATGCCACCTGCACAGAAAAAGACTGATTGAAATCTTTATTGACTCATCGCCATTACCATTAGCAAACCTTGGCTCCATCAGCATGAAGTCCCACAGCCTCTGAATCACAATCAGCTTGCATGCATGTTTGTGTGAGGAGGAAAGAGAAACCTCGACACCCAACACCTTTCACCCGTCACACCATCTTCTCTGCTGCTAGAGTTATGGGGTTATGTGCCCTTTATCCGTAGTTCTGTTTCTTTCATTTCTCTTTTAAGGACCCCTGTAAGCAAAGTATTTTTAAAATCTAGCCAGAAGTCATTTTTTTTCTCCCCAAGAAGGAATAACAATTGCACTGCAGTTCACTTGTCATAATCTCTCAAAGTCCCACCACAGGACACTGGAGCACACCCTCTGCCCCTACATTGTTGGACCTGTCCAGAGGAACACTGCAGAGGAGTTTCCTAGCAGAGCAGGTTACCGTGAACTTCACCTGATGTAAAGTGGCTCTAAAAAGCCATCAGTGCAGACTCAATTCCATGGAGACCAATAACGGAACATTATGAAAGATTTGGGTCACTTTGAGCTCCAGTAAAAAACCTTATAGCTTCTTATTCCCTCTTTTCTAAGCAAAATGCAGAATCGTTTTGTATCCCCAGTAAGCAGAATCCAAGATCTGCAATTAAAAAAGTACCTGTCCTTAAATTCAGTCCCAACAACATGAGCATACTTGTGCGAGGTCCACCACAGCATGTGACAGTACACCTCAGTACGTAAACATCTCTGTCATTTCCCTTTAACCAAGCAGAATTCTGACAGTAAGCAGAATTCCTGACAAAACGAGAACAGAAAACAGAAGCACTGCACTAAAAAGATCCTGACTTTCCTTTCATCTTAACCATGCTGAACAGAAATATTAATTATGCTAACTCATGGTTCCAACAGGTCATATGACCTTAGATAAAAATGATTGCACTTATTTCTACAATACAGCCCAAATATTGGTTACATTTGCATTGCCATGTATGCATTATTATAAAGAAAGCTTCAAAAGTTTCTGATGTTTAAGAGGTTTAGGTTTACATGCTGTACATTTAGTCGAACTTAAAAGGATCCAACAGCACATCAATTCATTAAGGTCTGTTCCCAGATGACTCTTTTGAGAAGGTTTTTAGCATGCTAGCTCAGAGGTACATATTTTTGTATCTCAGCAGCAGTGAAAGTAGCACAAACTACATTCCCATGTAAACAGCACACTGCCGCACTGAGGTGCCTGCGTGTGGTGGGAGCAAGAGCTGCAGGAAGCAGACCCTTGGAGCACATAAACAAGCATCTTAAAGGTTGAGTATGGGGACTGGTGTGTCCCTGGCACAGGATAACAGCACAGGATCCCAATCAATATAGGACACATTCCCACTATGGTCATCAAATCACTATGTGGACACAGTTAATGAAGGAGTTCAAATGCATGTTCAAATGGTGCTACAAATGTTATCTCCTTCTCTGACACCTACTACCAACCTCATCCTCACTGGTACATCATAGGTGCTACTACCAAGACTTGATTCCCTATGACTTGCTAATGCACTATAAAAAGTAACAGGCAAACTCCCGAATACGATGAGCATATACATTTCATCTATATGAATCCTTTTTATTTAAGTGGAGAGCAGTGACCATTAAAGCTGTGCCTTTTTACTTAATAACACATTATTTTAACATACAGGCTATTGACCACCATACAATAGTTCCATAATCTATGGACTCTGTTCATCACCACGGCAACAACACAAGACTGATATAACATTCTGTCAGAAAGAGTGATTCAACTGGGAAGCCACAGGGACAGCAAACATCTCCTTTTCTCACAAAGGTCCAAGTGCAACTGAGATTTTTCATTCTCAAAAGCAAAGTCAGAAACATTGATTTAAAGAAAAATTTTTTAGAACATCACAGACCTGTTGAAATACACACAAACACACCTACACACACACACACACACACACATACACACACACACACATATGTTGAGTGCAGAAGAACCCACCTGCTGATGCAGATGCACGCACAGAGGGGCACATGAACGCCTGGAAGCTGGAAGCGCAAAGTTCGCTCACCGTCCCCATCTCTGCCGATCCACTCCACCCAGCACGCAGGGGGGGACTGCACTGAGCGATGGGGAAGCCCGCCTCACACGGAGCGTACGCGAGCAGCACGAGAGGCGCTAGAGTTTCGTTTGTCTCTTCTTGTTTGTCCTCGTGGCAGAACAGGAAACTTGTGGAGATTAGATAGCGATGGTAGTAGTTCAGTGTTGCTGTTTTGTTGAACCGTCAGGCTTCCATTCAGCTGGAGTCAGTGAGTCCAAGCGAAAGCGCTCAGAGAGGAACAGAGGAACCGAGCAGTGATCTCTCCCCCAAAACCCCCCTCCACACTGCCGTGTGCCAGCCCTCTCACAGGCTTGCCGCCGCGCCTTGCTCCTGCCTCTTCTCCTCCCTCTTCTCCTCCCTCTCAGTAACTACATCTCCCTCTCTGTGCTTCTGACTGACACTTTCTCCTGTTGTTTCATTGTCCAGAGCTTCCTCCTCTCAGAGAGTTCCTCACTCCTTCTCCCTGTCTCCTTGTGCCCTTCACTCTGTGTTTATATGTGTACTAAGCCCTATTGTTATTCTGCGATCTTGCCTTGAAACAGTCTGGAAGCAGATAGGTGTCATGCACATACGCACTGAGCTCATTACCACTTCTCGCCACACCTCCTCACTTACACCCACATATAGCACAGAGGCCAGGTTAGTCAGTGCACAACAATGCTAAGCAACTCAGTCATGTTTAGCGATAGCTCCATAGGCTCTATATATTTAAACACTCAGGTCAAGGTTAGATATAGCTGTGCATATATATATATATATATATGTGTGTGTGTGTGTGTGTGTGTGACATATTACATATTATTGTACATAACATGTCACATATGCATGAATGTTTTTGTTTAGATTTTGTTTTATTCTCTTGTCTTAAAATGCAATAAAAGATCTATTCAATCAATACAGTAGACTAATGATATTTTAAATAATACTTTAGATTTATTGGAAATCTAAAATTGGAAATCATTCCAAAGTCCATGTTATACCAAAGAGTTTATTTATATATTCTTTGTGGCAAGCATCAGAGGTTCAGGGAAGCACCCAAAAGAGCATTACTAGTAAGCTCCAGCTAGGAAACTCTTAAGAGGCAGAGATGGGAGATCCTACAGGAAAACACACCCAGAACTTTCCATATCCCTCCCCAGCAATCCACGTTTACTACTAGACTTACCCTAGCTCACTCCCTTCCTGCTCTTTCATCCCACACTCTTACTAATCTATTACACCCATTGCATTAGCATCTGAGTGAGGAATCATACACAAACAGAATAATCCCTTTATCCCTTAATCGAACATGTTTACATCACATCAGTCAAATATCTGAAGTCAGGTACTTCTTTACATGGTCTTGTCTGATATTTAAAACCTTTAGTATTTACCAATGGTAGTCTATTATTCTACTTTCACCCCCCCCCCCCCTTATATGTTTTACACTCGTTTACAAGTCGTTCTGGATAAGAGTGCCTGTTAAATATGTAACTGTTGTGCCTCAGTCTTATCAGTATGGCTGCTGCTTATAAACTTGCCAATGTCACTGCTAGACCGAGTGGCCTGACCACTGATTACCAGTTAAGATGGTGTATAGGTGTAATCATACAAGGTGTTTCTAATAAGTAAATGTCCTAGTGTGGTATGGAGTTATGGTATCAGCACAATATTTTGAGGGACTGACCATGGCATCTACAACTCTTCTGCCTGACAGACTAGTCAACTCCATAAAGCACCTCAGTAGAAGTAGAAGGAGATTTTGGAATTATTTTTATTTAACCTGGCTGTACGCCCTGTAGATATAACTGAATGGGGACTCACAGCTGTGTAAGTATCCATATAATCACTACAGTCACACAACAAAGTTCCGTCTAATATACTGTAATAGGCATAGAAGCCAGAGATATATACATAAATATATAATATAACAGTCAGCACTAAAAACTGACCAATCAAGGTCCATATATTATTCGGGGACCCTGAGCTGAAAGCAAGTGTGAGCATTAAATCACCCATGCAAATGGAGGCTGCATTCAGCACTTTTGTTTTACGCTTGTTTTATTTCATCTGTCCTGTTTTGTAAGGCCTGGGTCGTGGGTGGAAAGGACGGATCCATTCGCAGGCTGAATAGATGGGTATTTTTAATAAGAATAAGCAGATATATAATACAACGTTCGGGCGGAGGCCCGACCAGAGCAGGGTAGAACGTCAGGGAGGTCGTGGAACAGGCAGAGGTTGGTACACCGTAGGACGAGAGATAAATCAGGCAAAGGTACAATAGAGACAAGATCCAAATAATCCAAGTCGGGGACAGGCAGAAGGTTCGGTACACAGAGGTAACAGGTAAACAGAGAAAACGCTTGGTAAGGTCGCATAGAATCATGGAGCAATACTTCGCACCGATCTAAATGTTCATGGACCTTAAGTAGCACTAGCAATCATAGTAATCACATGCAGGTGTGTCAATACTCTGGTGAGAGTGCCCTCTGGCGGTGCTGGGTGGTATGCGTTGTTGGCGCCCTCTGGTGGTTTTGGTCGCCACCCGCATCCCTGACATCACCCCCCCTCCTAGGCGGCTCCAGCCGTGCGCACCGGCCGGCGGCGGGGGCGTCCGCGGGGTCTCGGCGTCGGACGATCTGGGTGCGCATTGTGAAAATCGCGGAACAGGAGGGTCCAGTACATCATGGGCATCAACCCAGCTTCGCTCCTCGGGCCCGTACCCCTCCCACTCCACCAGGTACTGAAGGCGTCCGCCTCGCCTCCGGGGAATCCAGTAGTGAATCGACTAAGTAAGCCGGCGACCCGTCCACGTCAATCGGAGGCGGCGGCGGCAGTGGAGCATCTCAGACGGTCTGTGGGCTGTGCGGGTTTAAGCAGAGAAACATGAAACGTAGGCGCGATACGGTAGTGAGGTGGGAGCTGCAACCTGTACGATACCGGGTTGATCTTCTTTATCACTGGGAATGGGCCTACGTAACGAGGATTTAGCTTCCGGCAGGGGCTCCGAAGACGGAGGTCACGGGTGGAGAGCCACACCATTTGGCCTGGGGAGTACTCGGGAGCAGCGCGCCGGTGTCGGTCGGCATGTAGTTTTTGCGCTCGCACCGCTCGTCCTATCCGGACGTGGGCTGTTTCCCACGTCAGCTTGCTGCGCCGCAGCCAGTCGTCCACTGCCGGAAGATCGGAGGGTTCCCCCGACCAGGGAAACATGGGAGGTTGAAAACCTAGAATGCATTCAAAAGGGGTCATACCCGTGGATGAGTGGGTGAGCGAGTTTTGGGCCATCTCTGCCCAGGGTAGGTAGCGACTCCACTCTTGTTGTTGCCCACTACAGTATGAACGAAGCATCCTCCCGATTTCTTGATTTAATCGTTCAACCTGGCCATTACTCTGGGGATGATAACCTGAGGTTAAACTGACCTGTATCCCCAACTTCTCACAAAAGTTCGCCACACACGAGAGGTGAATTGGGGACCTCGATCGGAGACTATGTCTTCCGGTATGCCATATAACCTGAATACATTCGAGAAGATAGATTCGGCAGTCTCCATCGCAGTAGGAAGAGCCGTTAATGGGATGAGCCTGCACGCTTTCGAGAAGCGGTCAATTATAACAAAAATGCATGTGTGTCCATAAGATCGTGGCAGGTCTGTAATAAAATCAATGGCTAAGTGAGACCACGGTCGTTTAGGTATCGCGAGGGGTTCTAGTAGACCCATGGGTCGATTTCGAGGCGTCTTACTCTGCGCGCACACTGTGCAACCCTCCACGTAGGTCTTCACGTCTGCCGCTACCCCCCCCCACCAGTATTTCCGGAGTACTAAATCTAACGTGCGTCTCTCCCCTGGGTGGCCAGAGACAGGAGAGGTATGCACCCACTGTAATAATTCCGCACGCAAACTGGTGGGAACATAGAGTGAGTTAGGGGGGGCAGTCCGTAGGTATTGGCTCCTCCCTGTGAGCCGCTCGTATCCGCTCATCTAAATCCCAGAGGATGGGACCCACAACCATGGAAGCTGGGAGGATAGCCTTGGGGGGTTCTTGCGAATTAGGACCTTCATGCATACGTGAAAGGGCGTCCGCCTTTACATTCTTCGATCCAGGCCTGAATGTCAATGAAAAGTTGAAACGTGAAAAAAAGAGCGCCCACCGGGCTTGCCGTGCGTTTAGTCGCTTGGCCGACTTAATGTATTCAAGATTTCTATGATCAGTCAGAATCAGAAAGGGATGTGCCGCCCCCTCCAACCAGTGTCTCCACTCCTCTAGCGCGGCTTTTACCGCCAGTAGCTCCTTGTTTCCCACATCATAATTTCTCTCTGCGGCGGTGAGTTTGCGGGAATAAAAAGCACAGGGGTGGAGTTTAGGAGGCGTACCTTGTCTTTGCGAGAGCACTGCGCCCAGACCGGTGTCCGAGGCGTCAACCTCCACTGTAAATGGAAGTTCAGGATCAGGGGTGTGCGAGGATGGGTGCTGAACAGAATCGTCTTTTCAACCCTTCAAAGCGCGTCCTGGGCTTGGGGAGACCACAACAGAGATTTAGGTGAACCCCTCAACAATGAAGTGAGCGGCGCGGCAACTATGCTATAGCCCCGAATGAATCGTCTATAAAAGTTTGCAAACCCCAGGAACTTTTGTAAGTCCTTTACAGAACGAGGACGTGGCCAGTCTCGTACCGCCTGGACCTTGTCGGAGTCCATAGCTACACCTTGCTGACCCACTCTGTAACCCAGGAACTGCACTTCTGTATCGAAAAACACACATTTTTCATATTTCACGTAGAGATGGTTCTCCCGTAGTAGTTGGAGAACTTCTTTCACATGCTGTACGTGCTCCTCCCTATCTCGGGAATAAATCAGGATATCGTCAATGTATACGATAACGCATCTGTCCAGAAGCCTGCGAAAAACGTCATTCATAAAAGACTGAAAAACTGCCGGTGCGTTAGCCAGGCCGTAGGGCATTACCAGGTACTCATAATGGCCCGTTGTTGTGATAAATGCGGTTTTCCATTCGTCCCCCTCCCGAATACGTACGAGATTGTACGTACTTCGCAAATCTAATTTCGTGAAGATACGCGCTTGGCGCAGTTGTTCAATGGCGGCAGGCACCAAAGGTAAGGGATAGGAGTGTTTAACCGTCAGAGCGTTCAGTCCTCTATAATCAATACAAGGGCGTAACCCCCCGTCCTTCTTCTCGACGAAAAAGAAACCCGCGGCTGCGGGGGATACAGAAGGCCGAATGTAACCCTGTTTTAGAGCCTCCGTTACGTATTCCTCCATTGCACGCGTTTCAGGAAGTGAGAGGGGGTATGCCCGCCTCACTGGAGGGGTGGTCCCGGGCAGTAACTCTATTGCACAGTCTGAAGGGCGGTGAGGCGGCAGTTGTGCTGCTTTTGTCTTACTAAAAACATCGGCGAATTCTTGAAATTCCTTCGGGAGTGACGTGGTTTCGGAGATTGCGGGGCTTTCTATGCTCGTGGTGTGTACTGTCAAACTCATGCATTGTCCATAGCAAGCCCGGCTCCACTTTAAAATCTCCCCGTCTTCCATGAAATTGTCGGGTCGTGTAGCGCTAACCAAGGATAGCCTAACACAATCGGATGTTCTGGGGAGCGTATAACATAAAATGAGAGCAGTTCAGTGTGGAGTACCCCTACCCTCACTGTCAGAGGGCAGCGTGACGCTGGGTTACTGCTCCAGTGCCGATAGGCTCCCCATCTATCCCTTTCACTCTCAGCCCCTGTTGACAGCTGGTCAGAGGAATAGAATGTTCCACAACATAGTGTTAATCAATGAAGTTACCCGCTGCTCCGGAATCTATCAGGGCTGAAATCACAGATGTACAATCACCCCACAATATCTTCACGGGTACCGTCATTTTCTTCATGGGCACATCTAACGGTAGTGCTGCACTAACCTTAGCGGCGCTCTTGGTCCCATACAAGGATGGGCATTCCGTCTTGAAGTGACCGGCCTCTCCACAATACAAGCATAGGCGATCCCGTATGCGGCGTTGTCTCTCTGCCGTGGATAGACGGGTACGGCCCACTTCCATTGGTTCAGGCGGGGGTAGTGGGTAGTGATACGTGACTGGGACATGGGGAGTAGCGGGTTTACGTGAACTTAACAGATTGTCTAATCTTATGGACAGATGAATGTACTCCCCTAGGGGGAGGCCATCTCCCTTACAGGCCAGCTCAGCTCTGAGAGTGTCAGTAAGACTCTGCCGATAGACTGTGAGGAGGGCTTGCTCATCCCACCCGCTGGCGGCTGCAAGGGTACGAAATTTCAGGGCGTGTTCCGCGGCAGAGGATCTCCCTTGACGGAGACGTAGCAGCTGCTCTCCTGCGTCCAAGCCAGATGCAGGGTGATCGAATACTTCTTTAAAACGCTGTATATATTCTTGATAGGAACTGTAGGAGGTCTCCTGGCTCGCCACAGCGGTGGCCCATTGTAATGCCTTACCGATGAGGAGAGATGTGATAAATGCGATCTTCTCCGAGTCTGTCGGATAGGCGGTGGGCTGCATTCTGAAGTACAGGGAGACTTGTAGCAGGAACCCCTGACAGAGACCTAATGAACCGTCATATTTCTCGGGGAGGGCTACTCGAGCCGTAGTGCGCCGACTCGCTCCGGGGTCCGGGACGGAGGACGAAGGCGCAGGACTAGGAGGGGCTGGGACCGACGGTGTGCTAGCGAGGGTCAGGTTTTGCAGGCTAAGGGAAATGTTGTCCAGGGAGGTAGCGAGCTGGTTGAGAAGTTGTTCATGGTTGCTTAGCCATCTTCCTTGGTTCGCTATCGCCGCCTGAATCGCCGAAATACCTGCTGGATCCATGGTAGCTAAGTATTCTGTAAGGCCTGGGTCGTGGGTGGAAAGGACGGATCCATTCGCAGGCTGAATAGATGGGTATTTTTAATAAGAATAAGCAGATATATAATACAACGTTCGGGCGGAGGCCCGACCAGAGCAGGGTAGAACGTCAGGGAGGTCGTGGAACAGGCAGAGGTTGGTACACCGTGGGGACGAGAGATAAATCAGGCAAAGGTACAATAGAGACAAGATCCAAATAATCCAAGTCGGGGACAGGCAGAAGGTTCGGTACACAGAGGTAACAGGTAAACAGAGAAAACGCTTGGTAAGGTCGCATAGAATCATGGAGCAATACTTCGCACCGATCTAAATGTTCATGGACCTTAAGTAGCACTAGCAATCATAGTAATCACATGCAGGTGTGTCAATACTCTGGTGAGAGTGCCCTCTGGCGGTGCTGGGTGGTATGCGTTGTTGGCGCCCTCTGGTGGTTTTGGTCGCCACCCGCATCCCTGACATGTTTGTTAGTCCACGCCTCCCTCAGGTGGTGTGTGTTGTCCATCAGTAACTGCACCACCTGGGGGTTACTATAGCCTGTGTCGTCTTATTTAAACCTGTTTAGTTTTCGTGATCGTTTGTCGGTCGTTGAATATTAAGTAGGCCTTTTTGCTTCTTGTTAGTACAATTTTAAGTTCGGATCCATTTTTGTTCATTTTTTTAAACGCTTCAGTTATACAGCACACTGATTCCCTCCTTTTTTCTGCACATTCTTCACCTGTGACAACAGGTAAATAGGGAACTTTATGCAACACTCCTTTAAGCTTAATCTGTGTATTGTTAGTCCTACATTTAGGCTTTTTACACCTTTACAAAAGAAAAATGCAGGGAAAATAAATGATCTTTGAATTTAAATTTTAGCCAGCAGTATCAGCATTTTGTTTTGCCAGCATGGATTTCCTCTTATATACATTTGCTGTTACTGTGTTATGATACCCCAGCAACTGTCATTTAGTACTTTCACCTGAATTATATGGGCTTCAATTATATGATATAAAAATGGCTATACAACATTTGCTACACCAATATTATAGACATCACAAGAGACCTACGACCCAAAGGAAACAGATATAGTGAAAAGAATACTAATTCCGATGCTTAAGGTACTCCATACCTGATAATAGTAACAGGAGAAACACAATTTCCAGTACTGACTACAAATGTTATATGACAAAGATAGTACTTAAACCGGTTCAGCGCTTAAACCAGTTCAGCACTCAAGATGTTCAGTGAGTAGCGTTATGATCAACGGTGTCAAACACAGCACTGACATCCAGCAGGAGAAGAACGCTTGAATTACAAGAATTAACAACAAGTGAAGGTCATTGGTCACTTTAGGAAAGTTAACCTTCAACCATGAAGAGTTTAATAGCCAGACCGCTTTAAAAATATAATTTGATTCTGGTGAGCCCAGATTTGTGCAAAAAGTGCTTCATGCTTTTTGAGAACAGGCTGTGTGGTGGCATGTTTAACAAGTGTGAACAGAGCCAGAGGTTAGACGCGTGTGTCTATTTGGGACAGCAAGACAGGACTTGATGTCATTTATCACGAGGAGAAGTAGCATACCATATGCAGAACAAAACCGCTTTTACAAATTAAAGGGAGACTGGCTTCAAAACTTTGAGTCAATTTAGAGGGAGGTCACTGGCATATGGTGACATATTTTATCTAATTTCTCAATTTTTCCAGTAAAAAAATAACTTTTCAAATGTCTTGGTGCAATATAAGGAGAAGAGTTTGCATACCAATTTTTGCAGCTTCCTGGAGGGTGGGCAGCCAATTTATCAAATTCATGTAAGATATCTGGAGCCTGATTTTTCCCATATACCCTCTGTTATCAACTACTCCCTTCAAAGCACTCGTGAGGTGTCCTACAGCCAAGAGTGGAACCTGAACTTAAAAGGCCCGGTTTTAAAAAGTGCAAAAGAATCAAAGAGACTAGAAGAACATGTGGAGTTAAAAATAATGCCCAGTTCTTCATCATTGAATTAGGTGACGCAGACATCCTGCATCCTGGAATTAAATGTTACTTATATGAAAACTGTGAGATATATCCAGATCCAGGGGGCACTAAAGGACTATGCTAAGTCACGAGAGACAAGGAGCTGCATAAATTCATTAACCATAAGTTTAGAGGAACAACATATATGACAACATAACATGAATGTTACAATCTCCCAGAATCAGTAATCTGTTAGTGGTGCACACAATGAAGGACAAAAAAGGAAAATACATTAATACATTTACAAAGATTTTCCCAACTTTTAATCTGTCTGAAATATTGTTCATTTCTTTATGAGGCTGAATTTTGACAGCATGCTGGGATGTAATGGTTATTTTTTAATTGTTTGTAGGTTTAGAATCAGATTCTTAAAATAAATTACATGCTAGGACACATCAGACAATTACATTAATAATCAGGACTTTCTACAAAAAATAAGTCTACAACACAGTATAATGGGACTGTAATATGCCAAAGTTACATTTGTAAAAGCAGTATATTGGAACCGAGTCTTTGTGTAAGTCTTCTGGCTGTTTTCAGTGTGTACACCGCCTATTCTACAACATCCACTGAAACTGAAATAATGTTTTCATATTAGAAAATTGTTGACTATCAGTTTTACAGAGACCATTTCTTTTGACTGTACTGCTATCCCATACCTTGTGTGATGAGATCTGCTATTTCATCTAGATAGCTGATAAGAGCTTTGAAGCTATTTCTCTTTCTCTGGCTTAAAAATCAGTTCAGACTATGAGCAATGAAAAGACTCTTGAGAGTGTAAATGGGGAGAAACTATAGACTGAACGAAAAGCATGTAAAACCATGATGTGTGGCAGAACGCAGCATGTGTTACAGATACATAGCTTCAGCATCTACATAACTACCTTCATGCCAGGCATAATATTTTTATAGTGCATATTTGCAGTGCTTTATAGTCTTACAGATAGGTAACTGTCACGGTGAGAAGGCAGCGAGGCCACCAGAGGGCGCGTGCCCGGCCAGGTAGCGCAAGGCAAGTTCCTACGTCACACGCCCCCTCATCGCAAACCACTCCCGAGATCACAATCACTGCAGTACCTGTGCACTTCTCCCCGTCAGCATTCTTAAGCCCACAGGTTCTGCTGTTCAGTGCTGCACATTAATCGCGCCTGCGCCAGACGAGGAGCTATCCGGATCTGCTACGTCGGATTCTGCGTCACTGAACTGCTGTCGTGTGCCTAAGATAAGTTACTACTTTGTCGCTGTCCATTTTGCTTCTGAGTATTTCTGTTCTCTTTATGATGGAAAATAAAGATTTCGGTTCACAACCTTTGACTCCTGCTACTCACCTCCAAACGTTACAGTAACACTTGTCAAACTGCAATATGTACATCCTTTCCCCCTTATGTTATTAAATGCACACACATGCTGAAATCTAGAAATTTGTCTAGATGAGATTTCAAGTATGCACACTTCAGACTGAGGAGTGTCACAGCAGGCATTTTACCCCTCATATCTCCCCTAAGTGACCTCATCTGTTCACACAGTAGGTAGAGACTTCAACTCAATGGCTCATCCATCCCACAAAATAAGGATAGCGGACTGGCAATATGTCAGTAGTGCTTCTTCAATGGAAAACTCTCACATATAAATATCCGGGGAAGCCAATATGTCATGAAACGTGTAACACAAGGGCTTCTCTCTTTCTGTGGCCTCTCCTACCTCCTGGTCGTCGTAAGCCCAGCACACAGTAGTTTGGTGGACAGTACTCCAGCTGTGTTCACTGTAAGAGCCTCTCAGATGATGTGGAGAACATGTTTGTGCCATACGCTCTCACTGCTGTAGAGACAGTCTCCATGCCAACCAGTCAAATCTGATATGTCCGGCTCTCATTTTGTTTATCTGTTCTCTATTTTGTCTGTCTTTCTGTTTATCACTTCATACATACTTCCATATATGACAAGTATGTTTCAGCGATATCCCAGTTAGTACAGTACAAATATGCAATGATTCCTGTCTGCATTTCAGTACATTTCTCAACAGGTCTGCTCAACCACAGTTTTGTGGTGTAGGTCACCCCCTACTGTGCTTTTTAAGTAAGAGCAGGATTTGTGAAAGATCCCAAATGTTTACAATTTAGTTTTTAACAAATGCATATCAAGAAAACAACTCAACAATGAATGTGACATTATACATATGAAATATTGTGGAAAAAAATGTGCTCTGGTCAGATGTTTTTTAGAATGTGAGCAGTTCTAGTCAGTTATTCAGGTCAGCTGTGCTCAAGAATGCACTCAAAGGTAGCTGACAGCGCATAGCAACAGTGAGGTAGACCAAAATATCTATCAACAGTGTCATCTCCTGCGAGAAGATTACAAGGCAATTTCTAAAATCACTCTGGATAAGAGCGTCTGATAAATGCCGTAAATGTAAATGCGACAAAGTCTACACTAGGATATGCAAGTATTCCTGTACATGATCGTCTAACCAAAATAACGCATATACAAGCAAAAAACATCTTTAAAAAGTCAGCTTTTGGAAACAAAGCACATGAAACAATAACAGTGCTGTTCGCACGCGTGAGTGGGAGGAGGGGAGCGAATGCATGATCGGCTGGATGTGGTGAAACAAGGACGGGCTCAGAGGTTTCCTGCACAGCCCGGCTCCTTCCTGGACACAGCACACTGCCACGTCTGCAGCAGTGCTGAGAGGTCTCAGTCACCTGTGTGTGCACATGCATAAACACTCAGTCAACAGCGGGGTACCTAAGGGCTCTTTGTTGTCATTTTGGACACAATTTTAAAGATGAAAGACATTCCGACCCTGGGTAAGATCTGCTATGTTTATAAACACTCGGGTTACAGCAGCAGTAATTCTGTAAGCTATGATAAGAGCTAGCGGTGCTAATGCTCCCCATAACTGCAAGGTTGAACTTTCAGATCCCTTCATGACACCCAAAAGAACATTAAATTGTCAAACACTGTAATATTCACTGTACTCTGTTAGCAAGACAGCTGACTCATAGCCATCAGGGGGTGGCAGACCTTAAAGTTTAAGACTTCTAAACACTTTTTGAAGTATTTCACTAATTTTTTCACTGTATAAAATGCCCATTTTTAAATTAGTTCATTTTGTTGAAGGGTTTTCTGCTGTGGCATAAAGCCAACCATCCAGGGGGTTGGATTACTACCAGCAATTGATCTGAGGCAACAAATGAATACTTGAAATCTTGAATACTGGAAATTTGAACAGTTTGAACATACAGAGTCAAAACAGAGTTACAAAGATGTAATATACTGTGCAGTGATCTGGAATGAGAGCTCGGCATGTAGCTTGGCATGTAATTAGGATAAATAACTACACTTGCTACAGCAGCAAGGTGATGAGAGGTTATCGGTATGTGATCTGGAAGGAGGCCAAGCCTTTCAAGCTCCTTCTGCTGATTAAATGATTTTCCTTGTATATCTGGTTCCTGCCAAGTGTTATTCAAATGAACATAATTAATAAATATTGTAATCACTCTGACACAGGTAGCATTTGTAACAAATGTCTCTTCCATTATTTACACACGAACACAATCAGAGAGAGAAAGAGAAAATGAGAGAGAAAGAGAGAAAGACAGAAAGACAGGGGGTCAATTAAGGTAAAATTAGGACAGACAGGAAATCAGACAGGAAATCCTGTTACACCATTTATGTTTGTCTGATGCTTTATGAAGGCACTACATAACACAAAAGAAATAGATCAACCTAAACAACATTTGCAAACTATTTTCAGTACTGCCTATGGTTGTTTTTAGGTTTACACTTATGTTGAGGTGAAAAAACAGAGACAGAACTCTTTGTCAAACACACACATACGCACACACACAAAACACCATCTGGGAAGGCCTTCCTTATACGGGTTGGGGGTGGGGGGATTGGGGTCGGCGCAAACATGACAAGATACGCTATCACGTACATCTTTATAGCCGCAAAGAATGATATTGTAGTTCTTAAATTCTGATTATGCAAAGCTTTATAAGGCAGCCGGCTACTGCAGCACTACAGCACTACTCTAACTAGTTTTGTTGTCTGTGAAGAATTTAACACGAATTAGTTAAATAAACTTCATTTATCTTTTACCACTGACTGACACTTTAGAACTTATCCGTTCCGTTAATGTCACGTTCATATAGTCTAGTACTGTTATAGAGAACACCCAAATAACCGAATACACATGATGCTGTACGACATGCCATTAACAGTCACACCAGATAGGAAGTTCTACAACGTTAACGTTTCAAATCAATCCACACACCTACGGAAGCCCCACAAAGCCCCGCAGAAAGCGATTTAAAATAACGCAATTTACCGTTGTTTTCTGCGTCCATTCTTCAGTTATTCTGATTATATATCCTTGTCCGGTCTTTTCTCCACCACGTTGTGCTCATCACTTGTCTTGTCTCCTGTACTATTTTGGTCTTTCATTACTTCCATCCCACTCGCTAACACGTGGCCCACACATCCTCTTTTGAGTTGTTTTTTTGCAGGTGCGGCACCATAGCTCACCAATAACCCTCCAGCGAGCAAAGTAACAGGTCAAATTACGTAACAGGTCTAATTATGTCTACAGTATGCAAAAGCCTTGAAATCAAATACTTCCTTTATTCACATTGCAGTTTAAAACCAGCCTATATGGTCTAAAGAACCAAAACGGGATGAATGTTTTCGAAGTGCAGTACAAAAACGTTTTATCTTCAGTGGTTTCTTAATTTGCCCACCAGGAGTCGCTCCACATTTAAACTTATATTGGCATTGGATAATTCTACGTACCATTTTGAAAAAATCTTTCCCTTTAATCGAAAGCGATACGTGCAAGAATCTTTAACCTCGTGAAGGCTAAATAAGTCACTTGCTCTTTACTTTGATTTACAGTTCGAGTACGTTTACTTCTACTCACAATATTATGAATTATACTGTATAATAATTTAAAACAATGACATTTTATACGATGATAAACGTTATATATAACTAGATAATGCTTAGTTAGAATTTCAGAATAACCAGTTCCGATGTTTACTCACCAAACCTAAGCACATTGCAAACATGGCATGGTTGCGTATTTATTTGAAATACATATTCAAATCTGAAAACCAACAGGCCAGCTAAATTACATTTGGTGGAGCTGCAGTACAGCTAGTATTGATTGTTTGTTTGATTGATTGTTTCAGGCAACACAGAAATCACTAAGCACTCGTTCTGGGCAACAACTGCACATTTCCCACATAGTTTCCTTGTTAAGTATCTCCACAGACGTTAAATTGCCTTTGTGACACTCACTGATATACATACAAGCAGGAACGTACTTATAATATACAGATTCGCAAGGACACCATTTTTATACAATGACTCCTTTAAAAAAAACTCTTTAAAGCCACAATTCAGAACATGGTGATTTCAGCAGCCCTATTAAAACGAGTGTCAGGGACTTGGAAAGAAATGCACGGTAAAAAAAAAAACCCACAGCAAACTACTTTAGGATTTGAAATTGGCTGTGTTTTTGTTTTATTGCCGCTTCTGTTTAAAAGACTTGCTTACACAATGATGTAAGGAACTTGACCATGGTGTAAACTGTAGTTGAAGTAGAACTTGATATACTAGCTCAAGCGTTCTTATTCACTTTTGATATCATGGAGAAAAGATTAGGATAAATATTTTTTTGAAATGAGGTTCTGTGACTACTGCTGAGCCTACATTCAGATAAAAACAAGAACTATAGTGGAGAGGTGAAATTGGAAAGGTAATGGACGTATCGGCAGCGGCCTTTGCCAGGGATCTCTCTCTCTCTCTCGCTCTCTCTCTCTCTCTCTCTCTCTCTCTCTCTCTCTCTCTCTCTCTCTCTCTCTCTCTCTCTCTGTCAGACTAAATTGGACAGACTCACTGGGGTTTTTACCATTACACTGAGAGGGAAATAATACAATAAAATGGACCTCGGGAGGTTAAGAAATGAGAAGGCAAATTCCTCTTAGATTTGACAGTTGATGATGTTACCAATCCCTCATGTCTGGTGTGCTTTCGTCCATTTATGTGAATAGGAAATAGGCCTTTTACAGAACAATTTTAGGGTATTTAGAGCAAAATAATGTTGAAGCAGAAACCTGCCTAGTTTTGAAATTATGCTTTCCATTTATTTCATTGGTACATTGGAGTAACAGGCATACAAGATAATTGTCTATAATTATAGTCATCTAGCATTTACCAAAATTAAAATGCTTTTCTATATTGAGCTTAATTAACCCATAACATGTAATAAGCAACTTAGACACAGCAGATTTATCAGGTGTTTTTATGAAGCAATAAAAGTTAAAGTAAAATGAATAAATCTGTATCTTGATGGATAATAAATAAGGGCTAATAAGAAAATTAGAGCAGAATAACAATAAAATCATGCATGATTTTTAAAAGCTGTACGACTGGCAGATCCAAACAGATAAAACCTGAAATTAGTAAAGTAATTTACGCTCCTAAAGAGTGTGGCAGACTGGTTGGGAGCTGCTGGGAAAATACAAAACAGCAGGCAAAATAGCACTGCAGAGCAGAGTTCTGAGTAACACTTCCAAAAGTTCACAACAAAGTTCAACGATCACCAAGTCCAACGATCTCCATGTAGCTACCACTTCTGTGTCCTTCCACTCAGTGTGCTCTCACTAGTGGGAACAAGCTCAGAAGGTGGCTAGGCTGGACCAGGCGATACTGGCACGGCCGCAACAGCAGACAGTGTGGGCCAAGCTGTGTCGACAGGTACGTGAGGGTGAGGTCATGTCAGTCTGCCCCAGTGTGCTACAAGGGCACAGCAACTCCTGTCTGGAGACTGCATGGCAGCATCGATGTGTACATGAGTTCCCATTTTCTCTGCAGGGTTCTGAAAAGTCAAATCTGCTTCTTGACTTCCAACCATCGCATTGCCTACTTCTGTCATCTTCCTTTTTCAATCAGAGACCTTTAGGTGAACTACGGCGATGACTCTGGGTGGTGAGTCAGCTCCTACACACATAGAGTTGGCTTTCCTATGCCAGACTCATATGGACCTTTCAGGTTTACATCCACTGGAGTGTGCAGTGTGTTTGGCCTGAAACCCATAAATCCTGGCACTGATGACCGGTAGGCCCTATGCACCAGTGGCAGTTCCAGTCTATCTGATGGTGAGCTGAAAGGACTCAAATGTTGACAGGCCTATATGACATCTGACTATAGTTTTACTGCTATTGGCCAAATGCTCTGGCCTCACAGCTGTACATGCTGTCAACAAACAGGTTAAGTAATTGCCCACAGTGCCAGCACCAGCCATAACATTTGACCAATGAATTGCAACACAGGAAGCTGTCATGCAACACCGTGTTGTCACATTAGAAGTTACTAACTAACATGCAATCCAGCAAGACATCTTGAGCTATCTGAAGTCAGGCTGTTGATGGCAGCGGCAAGGTTTTTTTACAATGTAACAGGAGTGGGAAAACAAGCCACTCTGTAGCTCACCTATGACCTGTTGCATGAGCCAGCCACATTCCAAGGTGCTTCATCAAGGTTGGACATGTGCTCTTCCAAGCCATCAAATTACACAACAACACAATCACTACAGGAGACACGGGCAATCAGTGTCTCCATTATTCGAGGCTTGTAATGGCATTACAGAGTCTGAATGTCCTCATCTTGAACTACTATAGTCTGTGCTTAAAGGTAAATGGTGTCTTCTCTTCAGCTTCTGGAGATTCAGCTATGGAAGGGGCCCTTTTTGACCAAAACCACCGTTGATGCCTTCAGACTGGATGATGCTGTTGTTTTGCTGGGCTTCTTTGCTCACTGTAGTTGCCTTATTGAATTGCCGAAAAGGGTGTCTGGTACGTCCCTGAACAGAGCAACCACCTGCCCATATCCAGGACCGGATGTTTATACCCACTATGAACCAGTCCTGGATTTTAGTAAACCAGAACATGTGCTTGCGGTGTAAATCCCCTGCTAATGACTGAAAGGCTTGCTAATGGAATTTTCCATCCTTTCAGCACTTTGTAGTTCCTAGCAGCAGTCCGTCTTAGATGACGGGGACGATGGTCTTGGCGTCTACATAAGCAGTGGTGGGTGGAAAGATGTAGCCAGAAAGATGGAAGCTGTGACACGGACCTAGATGACTTTGATGGAAAAACGGTAGGATTGCACAGTGTCACTTGTCTCGCACTGAAGCTCAAAAAGTGACTCGACAGGTACCATACACTGTGTGCCTTCTTCTTCCAGCACTACCAGCATATCAACGTTGACTTTTATCTCACACTCTGTGTTTCCTCCCTGTTGTCATTCTAAGTGTTCCATCTGGCATGGGTACCCTGCCTCAGTTTGCCAAGAGCTGCAATAATGACTTGTTGCAACATTTCTGGTGTGAAGGCTAAGAGGAAGGCTTATAATACAATGTCTTCTTGCTCCTCTTTCACAGCTAGGGTAGGAATGCGTCACCAGAGAGTGCAGCTCATCTTTTAGTTTTATCAGAGTCTGACGTAAGGCGACTTGCACTCAACATAAATGGAGTTGTGGTGATACCTTCACTGTTGTTGGTGAAGGTTGACCAGCAAGGTTAAATATGCTTGACAGAAGGGTCAATACCTGTTACTGCTGGGGTAGAAGGGGAACTCATTTCAATGTTTTTGGTAAAGCAAAGGAACATGCATTTATGCTAGTTTTGAGAAATACTACAGAGGTGGCAGTAACTGCTAGAAAATAGCCAAATAAGGTAAAGTGGCCTCTTATCTTCAGGACCAAGAAAAATCAAAAAGAGGGTGATGCAGCCTGCAGCTATGGTGTGCTGGGAAAATGCAAATTAGAAGCCAGAAGAGCACTACAGAACAAAAGTCCCACTCTGCAAAAACACTGCCTGCAAAGCTGGAAATGTGGTGAACTATGTGATATAAAAATCAAATAAAACATCAAGGGCTCATCAAAACTATGAACTTGGACAGATTCAAACCACAAAGTGAACTAGAGTCACATAATGACTACATTAGAATTTTTATTTGCTCATGAGCTTTCTAATAGTGTGCAGCCTGTAGTAAATTTATCAGTTATAGAAAAAATGTTTTCTGCATTAAAGCCCACTACCACGACGTTGGTTCTAATGATAAATGATCAATAAAACTATCAAAGAGCCCCTAGGTAGCTTTCAATAACAGTGAGCGTTGTAAGCGCCCACCTCTGGCCAAATCTGGGTAAAGGGGAGGAGTCCGAACGGGCAGTCTAAAAGCATGAACCAGGTCTCGACAGTCTGAAAGAGCCCCATAGAAGGCAGGGAAGGGATACTGCAAGGGTACAGTTGTAGCAGTGTAGCACAGCACTCCTTTTGTTATCATCAACCTATTCGTTTTCAGTATTTTCATATCACTAAGGCGAACTACAACTGCCTCGCACGTTGTACTTTGCGATTCTGTTATTGGAAGGACAGTGTCGGGCGTAGTGTTGACACTGGAGACAGCTCTCAGTATTTAGGTGCTGGGTTGTTTTCTCCTTGGCGAAAAAGTACGTAAGCGGAGAAATGCCATATGTAAGCGGCTTCTTTGCCACACTGGTGGTGCTGATTCTCTGTCGGGTAGAGGAGATTGCAGAAGCATGCAGTTGTTCGCCCGTCCACCCTCAACAGGCGTTTTGTAACACCGACATCGGTAAGTCGCCTAGAGCTATAAAATGTCCAAAAAAGCTTCTGTCTGTTAAGTGCGATGTGGCTGCTGTTTTGTGTGCGTGCGTGCGTGTTTGTTTGTTTTCCTACTATTATTTTCATTTTGAAGTTTGGTCTGTTACCTTAATGCTGATTATTGCGTAGTTACTTTAATACCGGTAATTGTATGGCGTTGACACTACGCTACGCTTTAATATTATCGTATATTGTATCTATAGATCAATATTCTGTCTATTCTATATGTAATTGCAGTTAAATTGATCTTTTGCTGTATATGATGATGATGATGATGATAATGATGACGCTTATTATTATTAATGTATTCTGCATTGTAATTTTTGTAGCCTGGAATTTTGTTTCAACCCACAAATCAAAACTAACTAAACAGTTTTTTTAATCATCCAAGAGATTTTAAAATATCTGATGACCTTCAGTTATGGCAGCAAACTCTGAAGCAGAACGAAGCACACATAAAAGGCAGTATGCTAATTATAGACGTTTTGTTTTAATTACTCAAACTGTTTGCCTTAGTGTTCGATGCAATTTATTAGACTTGTACTGAGAAGTGTCTTGGTATGAGGGTTCTGTGGTGGTTTGCCAGGTGCTGTGTTGTCTTTCATCTTGACTTCTTTCATTAGTAAACTTATCCAGAGCACCATCGTTTATCAAAGCTCGCAGCCCAGATGAGTCAAGATGGCACTTCAGGGTCCTGTATGGCAGCTAGTGTAAATCTCCACACTTTCAAAAATAAATTAACTAAAACTCATTATCTATTTATATCTGCCCTCTCTGTCCTGTTCCCTATGTATGAAACAAACTCAAGCTTCTAAAGCAGGTCTCACTGCCACCTTTTGTATAGAACTTGGAGGACGAGATACTTAGTAAGCAGCTGTGTATTTGCCATTTAGAGTACAGGTACTTTCTTGCTAGAGATCCTCATGAAAGAGCTGCCTGTCATGTGGTTATGTCATGATGCTGGTGTTTTTATTCTTTA
The DNA here is from genome assembly GCA_020368025.1 of Brachyhypopomus occidentalis. NCBI lineage: Eukaryota > Metazoa > Chordata > Actinopteri > Gymnotiformes > Hypopomidae > Brachyhypopomus > Brachyhypopomus occidentalis. The sequence continues at coordinate 1,312,529 of JAGXOD010001377.1, forward strand.
ACTGCTGTGTCAGTGGTGAACAGGATTCAGTTCAAGTAGCAGTACCAGAACAACATGACACATTGATACCACGCTGCAGCTATGTTTACTCACACTGATGCACCCATCTAGCTGTGGGCAAACAGTTAATCAGTGGTCACTCAGAAGTGACGTTTATGTGGCCTTGTTAAGAACTGCCCTCGAGATGGTGAGTGGAGCTGCTGTCTGAAGCTTGCATGAGGGCCTTTGTTGCGGTGCAGTGTGAGACACAGTGTAAAAAATGGCAGGAATGCTTTGAGTCCCACTGGGGCTTTCTCCACCCCACTCACTCTTAATTCACTGGGACATTGCTGTCTAGAGACGCTAACCTAAGATACTGCCAACAGCTGGAATAGGACCCAGAGCTTTGCTGTAAGCTGGTAAAATAACACAAGGCAAATGCAGACCGCCAGGCTCTCTCTGATTGTGTTTTTATAGGGCTCACTGGGTGGAGTATGATTAAAACCCCACCCCGCCTTCAGAGAGGAAGTTAAACCATCTCTGAACATCTGACATCTGGCTGACAGTTTTAGATGTGCCAGAGAGGAAAAAGCTATGAAAGTAGAGGACGTTTCAGAAATATGCATGGCATTCTTCAGACGGTGAGAAAAGCACTCTCTTCCTCTCTAGATGCTCCACCCTCCCTTGCCTCAGCTCACTGGCTTTGGACCAGGGCCTCTTGGATCAGGAGAGAGAGGGTTTTTTTCCATCTATTTGTGAAAGGTTAACCTCTGTGGCTGTGCTGTGAGGCTCACTGCTTTTGTGACTTTGAACAGCAATGAGCAAATTATTCAGTGCGTGAGTATATTTACATGAGTATGGGGGCTTGCCTCATTAATACCGTGTCAACAAGCAAGTCAACAACAGTCATCTAACCTCTTAACAACCAACTTTAATATTAATGGACTCTGTGGTTTATGGGCATGAAGACTGACGGATTAGAATCACTGGTGTCATGTTAACTTAACTTTCACCTTCAGATGGGTCCATTTCAAACAACACAACTCATTCTTATTGGGTTCATTACTTAGCTCACAACTCACTCTTACTGTGTCATGGAAAAACATACAGGGACGACAGTGGGGCGGACAGTGTGTGACTGAGAACAGCAGGCACTGTTGTATGTCTGTGTTTTTATTATTTTATGAGCTGGTACAATCTATCATCAGTGGCACAATTTAAAAAGGCTTTTTGTTTTCTGTCCTAAGATCGGCATACAACTAAAACAGGTGACGTGAATTAACCGTTTACCAAGTGTGCAGTAATATGAGGAAATGTGGTGAGAAAGTTATCTAGTTACAGTTTGTGCACAGAAACATGGGGGGGGGGGGGTAAGCTATGCCTATTTGGCACTGAGGGGATATCTTTCACTGTTGTTTATATTAGATATAACAGACATAATAATAATTTGGACATATCTGACCAATGTTACTGAAGAAGTGTTAAAACTATAATTATTTTTAGAAAAACAAGTTTGTGTAGATTCTGCAAAAAACGTTAATCTGTCCAGGGCAATCTGTTCTGGCTTCTTTCAATACACTGGTCTGCCCCCTTTGGCAGCGATTTAATGAGTTCTTTGATTCTAGCCTGGTCTAAAGATAAAGCCTATAACAGCCATGTGTTCTAAGAGTTGTGAGTTTAAGTGGTAGAGCAGGCCTGGTAAAAAAAAATCAAAATGGTGTTGTGTCTCTGCTAAATTAGCTGGTTCTCAGGTGGATAACACTGGAGCTTTGTCATATCCCTCTTGCTCACGTCTTATACGACAGTCTTACAAAATCATTGTGCTTATGTTAAAAAGATTTAATTTGTGAATCGTTTTAAAATGACATCAAGACACTTAAATGTCTGAGACTATAAAAAGCAAAAAACCTGAAGGACTAGCTTTCATTTTTGCCTTCTGGGTCTCACACAGTGAGTAGAAGTGATTTATATTAATTTTATAAATAAACCTGGTCTAGCCTGTTAATGAAAGAAGGAAAAGTAACTATTTGTAGCAACTATTTGTGGTAAAGAAAATTACTAAAAATAGACTGTTACAGTAAACAGAAATTTCAGCGGGAGTCATATCTGCATTGAGGGTAGCTGAAAGCACAGAATTTACGACTGGGACACAGTGTAACCATTGGTGTGTACTAATTTTACATGTGGTTTATGTGCTGTGTAATCTTTGGAGATTTCCATAAGACCGTGTGGCTTTAACAGCTAGATGAAAAGCTCCTCCCCTTCCTGCATATTCTCCCCATGGCTTCCTGGACCCTCCAAATCTTACAGCTTTCATTTTCATCTGTGTGTGCTGTAGTAAAAACTGGGAAAAGGATGACATTCTAGACTTTGTCAACAGAACCTCACTCAACTTCATGTTTCTCCACATCCTCCCTACACCCCTTTCGTGTGTGCACCTACACTGAGGCACCGCAACCACTGGATGACCAGCACAGTCATTTTCCATGGTGGTTAACCCCAGGGTCTAATGAAGTTGGCTTTTTACTTAGTGACAATGCAGATGAAACCGCCTGGCTGCTTTCTCACCATGACTCACACCGTATCTCTCCGTACGTTTGTAAAGATTACGGAAAAAAAATCTGTCTAGTTCTAATTCGTACATTTCATGATGGCTTTAACAGTGAGAGGTGACTGAATAATGCAACTCAGAGCTTCATAGAGTCAGACTTTTGACTGGCATAAAATATGTTGCCAATCCACTTACAAGTTCTCGCAAAGCAGTATCATATCAGAGACAAACACCGTTAGCCAAAATAAGTGTTACTACTGACATCGTAAAGCAGAAGACAATCGGTGTGTCGAATTGTAAGAGGGTGAATTTAGAGCAAGGCTAAGGTGCCAGGTGATTGAGCTCATATCTGATCATATTCTTTATCCATGCTATTATATCCACAGGGATATATCAGGAATACACTTACTATTGAACCAACCCAAAACATCTACACTTCTACAAAACTATGGGTATTTAGTCTTTAAAGAGAAGAGAAGATACGTCAGACTTACTTTAACCGAAGTCTGTTTGATTTAAGACAACATAGTGCACATGCAGAGCCCGAACCACAAGACAGCTGATTGCACAGTGAGTGTGTGTTCTGTTTTTGGTTTGCACCGAATGTTTTAAACATGACTTAATGAGGATTTACGGTTCAATAAATTATCCAGCCACATGTAAAGGCTTATTTGCTGTGACTGGCAATGATCCTTCGCGAATTCACACTGTGAAGAATGGAAATGTAGAGTGATGAGGATATACTGAATATCTTTTCTGAGTTGTGTTATGAGAGCTGAAGACGCTCAACTTTTATTCTTATGTTCAGTTCTTTTATTTTGTACTGGGATATAATTCCATATTTATTTCTGTCATGGTTGCTGTGTACCAATGGTGCAGCTATAGTACATATGATTTTGCTTTGATCTGAACGTACCCCTCTTATAAGCATTTGGAGGGACATAAATGCCCATGTTGCCAAAGTTGTGATTTCATTCACATGCAAATGACTTCCCAACAGATCATTTTGGTATTGATTCCATCTCTCTTGTCAGTAGAGGCAGGGGTGAGTTGAACAGTTTTGCATTCAAAACTGGTCATGATTGCTAAAAGCTGTGGAACGGACCCTCAGGATGTGGCTAGCACTCGTGGTGGGTGTGTTTTCATGGAAACTGTGACACTGTGATTATGATATGGGCATATGTAAGAGAGTGTGTAAGTCATCGTCTGAGGGGGCGGGTGTTGTGGGTTATGCTCGATTATTGGGGAGCAGGAATGTGGGTCAGTCGGAGAAAAGAGCTGAAGAAGTGAGAATACGGTGGGGACTTGCCGTGGTGGAGAAATGGACTAAGAATGGTTCGTCGTGGGTAAATGTTTCATCAGCCGCTGACTTGAATGGTCTTTTTAGAATGCGGTTGGTGGCATTCTCATCAAAAGGATGTCAATGACGACAACCAGCCAGTGCACTTGGCATGCACCTTGGACAACACTGACATTTATAGCCATTGTTTTGAAAAGCTATGGCAGCTATGGCATGATAGACAAGAGGGCACTTAAATTAGGATTCAAGAAACTAGGCAAAAATGAACACATAATGCAGAGCAAGGGATTTTAATAGCATTGAACAAGGGTGAATGATGGACTAAGCAGAATATTAGAGTTTACTGTACTGTTTAGAGTGACCTGCAGACTTGAAGAAGGTTTTACTCCACAGACTGAGAGGGAGTGGGAAAAAAAAGATTAACTACTGTAGGAAACAGTTTTAACCGAGTTTTAATTTGGTAGGACTTTCCTGTGTGTAACTTGTACTTTTAGCACCTTACCAAGCCCAGGTCTGCACACAGAGGAAGCGCTGACATACACAGAAAAGCATGCTACTTGGAGTGGACTCTCGTTAACTTTAAAGAGCAGCGAAGCCTTCATACTTGTGTCTTTTCCAGCCCATAAAGTGAACCCATGGGTGAGGAATGATAGCAGCAACTCCAGCATAGTGTGTACATGCTCATGTGTATGCATGCTTGCCCGTTTGTGTATGTGTGTGTGTGTGTGTGTGTGTGTGTGTGTTTTCCTTCCACTGGTTATTTTATGTCTTTGCATGCTATATCCCTAGCCTCATATTTTCCATGGTGAGCAAATACTCTTTAAAAATGGCAGCTGTTACACACCATAGCACCACAGTCTTCCTTCTGTTCATCTCGCTCCATCTCTCTTCCCTCTTTCATTTACTTTCTTCTTGTCATTCCACTCAATTTTCTCTCCCTTCTCGCCTCACCTTTAACACTTTCGTTTGTAATACGGCCTTTTCTAGGTTAAACCCTGTCAATTTGAGACAGCCATCTGCACTCCATCTCCTTAGCAGTTTGTCCAAAGTGTTTACAAATGCACTTGTACTAAAACGCGCTGCGCTGCTGAAGGACACCGCAGATCCCTGCAGCTGTCGAGCACGAATGCAGAGGAGACGGGATCAGACTTACGTGAGGACAGAAATCAGTAGCTCCATTTACGTCATCATAATTGTCTGCTGACCTGAAACCTGTTTTGCAGATTTTACTGTAATACTGAAGGCGTAGGGAGGAGGTCTAGGTCTAGGTCTTTGATTAAACAGTAATTGGTTTACTTTGCAGATAACTCTCATAAAAGGCCTGGCTGAAAACTCTTTTGGTTAAGTATGTCTGGCACTGGAATTCAAATGCAAACCAGTAACATCTTTGTTCTCTGTTGGTATTGATTACTTAATTAATATCCATGGCCCAAGTGCAGAGCTGGCATGAGTGGTGCAGTTTTCACTGAAACCATAGCATTGGGTTTCGTGTTCTAATATAGTTAAATATTGTAAAATAATACCATAAATGAATAAGCAAAAACAGAAAAACAATCATTTGAGATGAAGACTGTTTATATAAGCTACTTCTTGTATTTTCTCAGGTATTTTACCTACTGTTATCCTCCAAGATATGTATGCATGCTTGGATTTCCTTTAATTTGGTCAATATATATTTACATATGGAACATTCAGTAGCTGAGTAATCCAGGGAAATTAGAAAAGCAAGACTGCTGTCAGTATATCACTAGATTATTGGTAAATGTTTCACCAGCTTCAACTCTTCACAATTATTTTGCAAATTTCAGACAAGTTTACCCAGACAAGCTGGCCTGGGTTACCCACAAGGAAAACATTAGCTTCTAATTGTTTCCATGTTTGTTACCTTGGCAAACATGTACAGGACCAATAAGTATACAACAACTGATTCACTGTTCTTCATGCAATACTCATACTAAGCATGAATTGTTTCATTACCTAATAATTCATTACATTATTTCATTAAGCTGCCACATCTACCTCTATAACGATTTTCTCAAACAAGCTTCTGAAAATCTTGTTTATACACTTTGAACAATATTGCACATCGGTCCTACTAACTAAGTAGTTTTTTATGCATTCTAATAGGACATGGCACTGCACATCCACCCCTATCCAATACAGATTACAGATAGGGTTCAGACCTCAGCACCAAGCTGCATGCTTGACCACTCCAAACCCAAACAGCTCAGGGTAAGAACACTGCTCTTCAAACATCTGCTCAAATGGGCTTGATCAGCATTTTCAAAATCACAAAATAAAAGAACAGCATATGTCTGACTAATTTCACCACACTTACATTTTAAGAGGGTGCATGTGGGTGTATTTACATGTCTGCTAGAGTGATTGCGTCTCTGTTTATTCTGGTGTGTATAGAGCGCTATCATCACTGGTTTCCTGACACACAGACTTTTTGGTGTGGTTGAGAAGGGTGAGGTATTGCAACTGTTAAACCCATAGGTGTAGTTTCAGTAGCAGGAAGAAACCACTCACACCACTCATATAGTGTGTTATATTGGGTGGTGTAAGCGGTGTCCCCGACAAAGCCCCAACCCACCCCCTGAATTTAAAACTCTATGCCACTGGTTAAACTGGCTATGGGCATTAGAACTGAGCTCCTTTGCTTAGCTGTTACAATATGACACTCTATGGTAGTTCTGCAGAGTGGAGTAAAAACTATCAAAGAAAACAAGGGATGATATAAAAAGCTTCAGAATGAATGAGTCAGCGGAGGCCGCCGTGTTGCCTCCGCCTGCGCAGGCGTCTTTCCCACATGTTGGCTGACCTGATGAAGAGAGCTTGAGATGACGAACCCTCAGCTTGCAGGAAATGGGATTTGTGCGTCTGTGTGAGAGACCGCTCATCAGTCTTCAGAGAGAGAGAGAGAGAGAGAGAGAGAATGAGAATGAGAATATTTCTTGCATAAAGACAAGGGACCTGATGAGGAGTGAACTTATATAACTTATAGGTCAGGATATAAGTTATATATATATATATATTGTATACCTTGTGGCAAATGCATTTAAGTGAATGATATTTCTGTTTATCTTATCTGGAGGCTGGGAACTCCAGATAAAATAGTATTAAAAGCTTTGTTGTAATTATGAATGGATTGTTTGTGTTTTTCTGTCAAGTAATCAGGGCTAAGGTGGTAGGGGGGAAAGAGGTGGATGCTGGGAATGATGTTTATGGCAACCCTATCAAAAGGATCCAGTATGATATCAAGCAGATCAAGGTGAGGGAGTGAGTAGTTTGGTGTTTTCATTTTGGTCATGTTTACTTCCTCGTAAATTTTCAACAAGTAGAATAACAATGTGCACATATACTTTTTCCCCCCATATCACCAGATGTTTAAAGGGCCAGACCGTCACATTGATATGATCTTCACTGCACCATCGTCTGCTGTGTGTGGGATAACCATGGAGACCAATGGGAAGAAGGAGTACCTCATCTCAGGTACGGGGGGCAGAATCTCGGCAGCAAGCCTCAGCTCGAGTTTTGTTTAGCGAGACCTAATATATCGCATTCAGGATGTTTAACCATCAACCCCCAAACCACAGTGTGCTATTAGTTCCTGGATAGTAGCGAAGTGCCCTGGGACGATCCAGATTTGTTTTGCAGTTTGAAGGGGCAGCCACAGCTGAAAGAGTTGCTGAACAGACAGACGAGAAAAGAAAAGGTCATGAAAAGATGAACACAGACATCCTCTGGTTTCTCCATCTCAGACTGATTCAGCATTGCCCAAATTACAGAGTGGACGAGGCAGAGGGCTGCACAGGGTAGCAATTCCCTTTAAAGCTGAAGTTTTAGGGGAGGAGGAGGGGGTGGCATCATGGGAGAAGTCTGATGTTGTAGCGCACAGTAACTGCTGAAGTTGGGATTTCAAAGCACACGTTCCGGTCTACGCACAACTCACGGACACACTGCAGAGTAGCTAAGTAGATCAGAAAAGAAGAATAATGTACTGATGAGGCATCTTTTTTTCCCTTTGCCATGTTTGTCTTCTTTCCGTAAAGTTCCGTAAAAGTTCCGTAAAAGTTCCGTAAAGTTTGTGTTTTTCATTGTCCCTTTGTGGTGTTTTCAACTGATCGGAGCTTTGACTTGACCTCTATCAACATCATAATACGAACTGACCTTAAAATGGAACACTTTGATTCTAATCCAAACAAGATGTTGGCTTTGATTTGTCAACTTTTCACAATTGTTTTGTCTGCCTGGTTGCACAGCAGTTGCTATCAAATGCTGCTTCCTATTGTCTGAAGCTTCTTCACCCTGTTATGTCTACATGTTATTTTGTCTGACCCGTGTGCTCCAGGCAAGGCAGATGGCAATGGGAAGATGCATGTGACCCTGTGTGATCTCATCATGCCCTGGGAGTCCATGAGTGCCACCCAGAAGAAGAGCTTGAGTCAGCGCTACCAGATGGGCTGTGACTGCAAGGTGATCCACGTAGCGGCTCGGTCCGGCCTGTGAAAAGGAGAGCGGATCCGTCCTGCTCCTCTTAGATTCCAAGTATCGAAACACGGCATATCACACTTTCTACGGGCATGTTTCATTGTATGTGTCTAGTCTTCCGGGTTAGGAACCTTCTATTAAATAAGAAATTCTACTGCAGAGGGTTTTAAAGGTGAAAAATAACGTGTCTATTAAGCTAGAGTGTTATATAAACGATTTAACCTCTGCTCAGAAACAAATTGAATTGGTGTGTCAGTCCTATCTATCACTTGATTGACAGCCTGTTCTAACAGAACAGGCCACCATGCTATTCATGTAGAGTTAAATATAATGGTGCAAGGATGGAAAATTTGCAACTGTGTATGATTTTGTGTATGAACTAAATGATGAGAATATGATGCAAATAATTCTAGTATAGGCACCAGACATACTGTGTTCCTGGGTGCTGAAAGGTATGATGTTTTCTCTTAGGATGAAAGCATATAGCATATCTTTAGTCTTAGACACCATAGACTACCTTAGACTACCTTGGTGCTTACCTGAAGTTAATGTCAATGTAACCTGATCTAACACCTGTTTAGGTACATTCAGAATTATCTCTTTATTTTTCAGAGTGCAGTATTGGTATCAGTCAGAATGTCCTGATTTGTGAGAGACCATGTGGTCTATAAAATCTAATTTGGGTCTATGTAGAATCTGTTACTGCAGTATAGTGATCCACCATAAACTTAAAATCCACTATACTTAATATCCACTATAACTTAATATCTTAGAACAACCATGCCAAAGATGCAAATGATAACAACTATGGCTCTTTCTCACTAAACAACATTTCTGCTCACTAGCCTGAATGCTTAAACTTGGAGAGGGTGAGAATGTAGAAGTCATGAGCATGTGACGAGGCAGTTTTAACAGTAAAGCTTATGGGGACAACCCATTTTACATTCTAAGAGGAGAAATTCTGGTGAAATAAATGATTCATTTACTAGACTTTGGAACAGTACTCATGGCGCATGTTTATATATGTACATTGCATGCTCATAAGAGCATGTGTAACCTAATAAGAAACAAACACAGATTTAGGTTCAGTGGGGATTTAAAGGGTGAAGACTTTGTGCCATAAATAGCATGAGAAATGCTTTGCCTTATAGTTAACCATTGTGTTTTTGTTGTGACCAGATCACCCGCTGTGCAGCCTTCCCATGCGTGGTCATCACCCCGGAGGAGTGCTTGTGGACAGACTGGGTGACGGAGAAGATCATCCATGGACGCCAGTCTGACCACTACGCCTGCATCAAGAGAGGAGATGGTTCATGTGCCTGGTACCGTGGAAGTGCTCCACCCAAGAAAGAGTTTCTGGATAACGAGGACCCATAATGTAGTCCTACACCTCTCTTTATTGTCTGATCTGAAGTTCTTTAAAATGCCATATGTTAAAGATCCAACATAAGTCAGAACAAAGTAAAAGAGAAAACCACCAAATTGAAGTGTTATAGTACAGATTATTTTACAGTCATCATTAGATATTGGAACATGATGGTGGAACTGATCAAATAATGATGTAATTTCCCCTTCTAGGCTTGCAGTCAAACCCCCATCGTTATATGACGGACAATCCTAATTTGTGAGCACTTTCTGCCCCTAACAGCGCTTAATCTTCCCCTTTTTTTAAAGGACTGAAATGGCCTCGAAGTCTTACAAAGCTGTAGACCTTTGCAGACTCTCAGCTCATTTCACATCTTTACTTTGTTGAGACTTTGTCCAAACCCCAAATAAAGAGACAGCTAAAATATTACTCTTGCTTAGTGTAGTTTCCCATAGCCATGCCAGTTGGTCCAGTCAGATAAATGGTGAGGCAGGACTTCCCAGATAGTTCAAAGATAATCTGAGACCAAATGAAGAGCATTAAAACAGGCAGTTGCATGGGTTTTAGAAAAAGAAAATTAGAGACCAAAGTTAATGTCGCTCCACATTGATTTGTGAGGGACAAAGAAACTTAGTTGGCTGCTGACCAAATTCCAGAATATGGGGACAAGGCTTTTTGTTTTTCACAGAAGCAGAAGCTTCTTTGCTTTTAACCACAAACTAAGGGATTTTTAAGCCCCTGGTAGGAAAAAAGAAGGAACGATAATACAGTACCTCAAAAGCATTGAAACACTTGCTTGGCAGGATACGTTTAGTTCCTTCCTGATTTGGTATATGATATTGTGTAATGGAAAGGAGTCTGCTTGCCTGGCGTCCCTACTTCTTTTGTCAAGTGCTTCTTCTCTGCTCTCTGGGTTTGTTTATGGCTCTGTACATGTAGTCTCTCCCTTAACTACATGTATATATTTGTGTTGATGTGTTTTTTTTTTTTGTTCGTTTAGATATCTGCTTTTTAAGAAGTCAATTCTCTGACATCACTCTTGTTCCTGAATGAACTTTGCACTTTTGTGGGAATCTCTACAGGAGGATTGAGTCCTCTTTTTCAGGATTTGTAACTCTTCTCTTTCCCCTTCTCTCAGAAGAACGTCATTTAATGCCTTTATGCTTATTTTGCAGATGTTTTTGTGCTGTTTCTATACAACTTAGGATAGTGATTCTGAGATCTCATTAACAAATGTTTGACAGGAATTTTCCGGTCATGTGTTGTGTGTTATCACCCTCTCAATATCTTGTTAGCTGACTTGCAATAAGAATGAGTTTCATGGGACTCCAAGAGGTAGGCCTATGTAAGACTTTAGTTGCCATGGTAATGGGTAGGCCCCAGTTTGCCCCACAGTTACTAGGCTGATCAGATTAACATGCAAAGACACAGTTCTATAGCATACACATTTTCTTCTGCTTCGGGAAGAAGAAAATGAAGACAGGTTTCTTCCATCTGTGAGGTTAATAAACTCAGTTTGTCAGCAGTCTTAAGAAGGCACAGTGAATTATGTTGTTGCAACAATCCCCTGATTGGGCACTGCCAAGTCATGTGATAGACAGAGTAAGGTATGATCTTAGTAGTTGCTAGGCATTTCATCAGGGGGAACCATGTGCCACAATGTGGTCAGACTGAAAGAGGGAGGGAGAGGGAGGTGAGACAGAGTGGACCACTGGGGAACGAAGGAAAACAAACATTTTTAGTGGGTTTTGGACAATTGATGAAGTGACAATTGATGAATTGATGTTTTTTTTTTGTTCTTGTTTTTTGGTTTTGTGTATGGGGCAGTTCATTTTCATGGTACTTCCAAAAACTGTATAAAATCAACATGGTGAGTGTATGCCAAACAGAAAGGAGCAATGATGTGGGTATTATTCAAATGTATTCATTTTTTTTTCTGTTTTGGCCAAGACAACCAACTTTGAGGAGGTCAGAGCTTAAGTGCGTTTGGAGGTCTCGGCAGCTTCCCCCGTTCTAGAGGAGGTGTGCATTAAATTAAAACCTTTACCAGTAATCTAATTTTCCTCTTACCCTTTTAGAATTTGCCATAAACAAGCTTGAATATCTATGAATACTTAAATAAATCTACAAGGGTAATGTTGGCAATGTTCAGTATGCATCATGCTATATCCGCTTAACTGCTTTGTATTAAATGTAATGGAATATAAATGGCATAATTTAAATGTTTGTTGTTGCCATGTTTCTACATTTTTACTGTGTCATTACCTTTTGGTTTATATTGTGTTATTTTTACTAGTCTTTGTCTTTCTTGTAAACATTTGCTGAGAGTGCAGTAATGTGAGATCTCTTGTGTCAACCTCACGAGAGAACAGCGATGAGAACCAGACTATGCATGTCTTTGATGCTTTGTGTAATTCCTATGTGGACGTTCACTTGATGGGCAAACATACAGTATTATCTAATAATAAAAAAAGTTAAAGAATATGAGCTTGTCTGTCAGATTGTACAGTTGTACAGCTTACAGTATGTTCCGGCCTATCGGTTTTATCCAGTTCCTGAACTTACAGGTTGAATGATGGGAACTGCACCTTGCATGTTGGATTTGCAGGTATAAACATCCCTGAGCTGCAGATGAGGTCTGCAGCTTCACTTGTACAGTTTCAACACTCCCGTTGCAGTCCCTCCCAAGAGCGGTCACCAGCAGTCAGCGAGTTGCTCAAGAAAAATATTGCTCTCATCTGCTTCCCAAATGTTTTTCACAGGACTTTCAGAATGATCCTCCCTGGCATAATGTTTTGCTCTAAAGAACATTTTAGGCACATGCAACTTCCACACAGCAGCAGTTACTCTGAGCACAACTTCAAATTATTATAGAGCTGACACTTCCCCCTAGTGGCGAGATTGTAATACTGCATCGCCATATCAGTATTGCTGATGTTTCCCTGCTGATTTTAGAAGCCGAGTAAACAGTTCAGAATAGAGCATAAGGGCATATCAGTGTAAAACTGTGCCTGCATTTATTTCACATTTGAAAATGAAGTAGGAATCAATTTTCATGCATTGGGATTAGGGCAGGGAAAAACTAGGATAAAAGGCTCCAAGCATACAAGTTTAATCTATGCAAGGCACATTCTGAAGGATCTAGACTAAAACTATTGGTCATTACATCTTGTATGCCCCTACACCTCATTACACATTTGGCCTTATACACACATACATTGTAACAGCCGTGTCATCAATAACTGATTGACCACTGGTAAATATTTTCATACAGTTTCAAGTACTGATTGAGCATTAAGGCTTAAAACCATCAAATTAAAATTTTCCTGAGACTGGTATGCTGAGAAATTACATCAGTTCTCCTCTCTTACTCATAATAAAAGAATGGTTCAAACACAACTTACTCATGACTTGCTGCTCAAGGCTGATTACAAGCATCAAGAAATGCTTATTGACCAACTTTAGCACATTTTGAATAGTTAAAAAAGGATCCAAATCACCCACTGTAAATGATTTGCATCACAGAAAATAAACTACAATTCCACTTGAGGCAAAACACTGAACGGATTCCACCAGTGCTACCAGTACATACTGTATTCAATTCTAGCTCCAGCCCCACCTCAGCCAGGCCTGGTGATTAGCATTCCACACCTGGCTTGGAGCAGAAGACTTGGAGATGGAAAAGAATGAAATAGCAGCAGAGACTGGCTGAGGGCCTCGAGAAGGGTCCTGAACTCAAATACTTCTAAAGTAAAAGGGTGGGGCACAATAACACTCCTCATACAAGTAAGAAGCGGAAACTCCGGTCCTGCACACAACTGCTCCAGCTCAGAGAGATCATGTTCCTCAAACCAGGACAAATGGACAAATCAATGTTCAAGTATCATAAGCCCTTGTTGAAGTACACACAGCTAATGCGGTCACCATACTGGGAGATGATGGATTCTCTCAGGTCTGGCTCCAGCTTAGACACAGCCATAGAACTGAAAAATAAAGCACACAGCATCATAGTTCCTCCCAGTGGAGCGGATGGACAGTATAATCTATACTGTGATATTCGTGATTTCACCAAGCTTAATGTGTTGTTATAATAATCTTAGATTGCGATGTCTTACCATCGCTGTGGAAACAGTGAACAGGCTGCAGGCACCATGAAGACCAGGCTGAAGAGAGAGTGAGGAAAGCGGATATGTTATTTCATATTTTTTTCAATACCTATTTACAGAACATTACCAAAGTGATATTTGACACTATGTAAAAGAACTACAACAGCAGCCAATAATACTAAACAGCTGCACAAAATAATCTTACTTAAACATGAACTCAAAGCAATGGATACCACTTACAATACTCCCACCATCATCACTTGCAAAGGTGCATGGAGAAATGTGATTTTCTGTAAAATAAAGAATATTCATGAGATGTAAATGCACAAATAAAGTGTGAGTAACGGTGAGTTTCAGTGTGAAGCCCCTGCTTTGCATAAATATTTCCTGACAGTTCAATGAAGCGGGATGTTGCCTACCTGCATAAATCTGTGTTTTTCTAGCCTCTGCATTATGATGGGGAGGATGACTGTAAAAAGAGCAACAGGTCAATGACTTGGTCGGTTTGGTCGTTTCCATAATTACACAGTGCGTCTGTGTCATCGGTCATGCGAGTGTTAGTATTCACCAAAGACCAGAGGCCCTCCCATAGAACCAGCCCTCTCCTCTGTCTCCGTGTGCCTGTACACTTACTCATGCCTGGTGCTGCCATGGTTACTCGGGAAATGACCACCTGTGTGATGCCCTTGACTGCAGCTTTCTGTGGCACATGGAGAAAAATGGGAAAGATGGTTCACTATCTGTGCCCATTCACGAAGGGATGAGCCAGGTCACAGTGTTGTCGGTGCTTAAAACAGCTGCTAAAAGCGCTTACTTGCGATTTCAAACATATTTTCCTGCCACAAGTACCACTGTTCCCAAAGCCCTTCTTGACTAGGCTAATACCAATGCCTGTGCCATTACTCACTCTTGATTGGCCAAGTGTGTTGCCGTTTTCATCTGTGACTGCGATGCCATTCAAGACCTCCCTGCGTGTGAAAGCAGGAACACGGACACGCTCAGCCAAATCCAGGCGGAAGACAAAGACACGGTATAATGGATGTGAGACGCAGCACTCACTGTTGTCTCATCATAGGGATGTTCACGCAGTTGGCTGCAGCCACCGCTACGAACGGCACCCAGCGAGCCACCAGAGGCGGGGCTTTCTGGACAGAACGGCCAATAGCTGCACAGTGAGCCATTAAGACTCCCATTCCAATTGGTTGATAAAATTATTGGGTACTCAACAGTGTCTAGAGTAGCAATTGCAAAGTGTTTATTAGTCGGTCCTTATCTATGCACCTGTGGAGTGAGAATACCTTTGTGTAGAGGTTCAGGCCCACCGCCGTGGCCAGTGCTGTGCTTGTGGCTGTGACGTAAGCAACGCCGATCTGTCTGGAGAAAGAAGAGAGACATCCACTCATGCACTGCACGACTGCAGGGTAAACTAATACACACGGAGACACGATCAAATCTTTAGATCAAAGCTTTACTTGGTACTGATGGGGGAGGCAGCATTGCGGTTGGTGTAGTTAACCAGAGCGTTGAAGGACTGATTTACCCACTGCCAAAACACCACCGCAGGTACCGTCCTGGTGTGCAGATAACAGTAATTAGCATAATTAGCAGACATTATTAGCATATATTAATGCAATCAGTGCTCTTCAAATATATAAGAAAAAAAGGTGCTTATGACCAATTTAACCTTTGGCCCAATTACCAATGTATTACTTCACTGTTTAAAATGCCTAGCAACTCAAACCACACTATATATGTATGAATGCCCATGTGGGTACCTGTAGAACTGTAGCATGAAGCCAGTGATGGCCATGCCTCCAGGCACTTGAAAAGACATCCTACCAATCATATTCATCCTGTCCCCAGAGTCAGGGTGAAATGCTGAGTCATATAGCTTCTTAGCATAGTACAGCTGTTCCATGGTGGTACCTGGAGGGATAAACCCTGCTCTAGAGACACAGATGCAGAATAAACACATGCAGGGGCAGAAGGAGAGGGTGGGAATAAAGAGAGAGAGACAGCACAAGAGAGCAAAGAGTAAGAGAAAGTGAGAGAGACAGAGCACAACAGAATTGCGATCCAACATACAGACATTACAGTCTGGGTTTCATGGGGAAAAAACGAGAAAACCACTGGTCTAAATTCAGAGAAATGAAACAAGTTTGAAAATCTACTGCCAAAACACATCTGTATTTCACACTGGAGCTCTTAAGTTGCCATATTGTCAATTGTGATTTTTACCCCAATCGAAATTAGACCTCTGCATTTTCTCATCTGTGCAGTGAGAACACACACACACACACACACTAGTGATCACTAGGGGGCTGTGGCACACAAACACACACACACTAGTGATCACTAGGGGGCTGTGATACCCTAGCCCGGCATGCGGGGAGCAGTTGGGGTTAAGTGCCTTGCTCAAGGGCACTTCAGCCATGGCCTGGGGCCAATCCAACCCACGACCCTCCCGTCACAATACCGATTTCCTAACAGTCAGACCATGACTGCCCCCTGTTGACTGAGCTCATGTTTTGTTTTTTTGTGTACCTGCAGCTCTCCACTATCACCTTGGCTTCATCCAGTCTGGACGCAGGCAGAAGGGCAGTGCGAGAGTCCGTAATGTTGAAGAAGTGCTTGAGACGGCCCACAAACGTGGACTGATCCCAGCGCGAGGAGTCGATATCAAAGCCGGCCGGAACCGCCATGGTGTGCTCTGCTGTGCACACAGGATAAAGTGGATAGAGCACAGCAAAACATGATAGAACTGAACATGCATTCAACCCAAAAAGACTTTGCGCATGTTCTATATAAATATGCAGAAATCTTTCTAGATTTGAAATTTTTTTTTGTAGCTTTTTAAAATAGGAATCTGTTGTTAAAAGTACATTATTAGTGCACATACAGTTTGTGAGATTTTACATTGGCAGCTAAATATGTGAACAAAACACTGAAATCAAGAGCAAACAGATGCATTTTTAAAGGATAAATGTATTTACAAATTACTTATTTACCAATCAGATCTGACAACCAGATTTTTATTAATGACCTACTTCATTTTAATATATCGGTATTTTGATTTATTTGGGTTCAAAGGTCATTGCTCATCATTGGAGTGCAGTCATGTGTGGTGCAGGAAGTAAATTAAACATGGCAGGTCTGAGAAGGTGAAATAATAATAAACCAGGAGAAGAACAAAGTTGAGCTCTGAACTGTGTGATGGGTGAGTTCTGCTTGGTGTCACAAGAGTTCACAGACAAGTTCACAGAATGCTGACCAACTTACTTATTGACCAGCTGAGTGTGAGTGAGTTTGAGCTGCTCACAACCTGTTAGGTTTGCTCAGTCCAAACATTCCCTATGCACCTTGTAATCTCTTAGACTGCATTTAACCTAAATGCTCTCTCCAAATATTTGCTGTGTTTAAACCGATTTTAAAATGTTGGCCTTTTGGCCCAGGCTACTTTAAAAAGACTCTATTAGAAGCATTATTATGCAAGAATGAAATATAGAAAGAGAGGGTTACTGTACGAGAATTGTTCCACTTCGAGTTCAGACAGATCACAACTCAGACACCAGCTGTGCTATGTGTGCTAGGCTAATTCGCTAGCTAGGTGGTACGTTTCATGTTGGACCATTCTGTTACTGTTTTTTTTCCTGAGCTGCTGAGCACTATAAAGCCATGGCGAATAAAACTAGACAACAAAACACAAAACACACAGCGTTAACTAGCTAACAAACTGAATTTTTATTTTTAAGGTTTATGTTGCTGCAAGTTGTTTTGTAACCATTCGCTAGTTCTGACCACTTCGAAAGTAGCTCCATAAATTCAATGCAATAATTACTGATTACAAAAGTAAATGCAAGAAAAATCAAACCACTTACAGTATAACTCGCTATTGTAATTTCCGTCTGGTGAAGCGGCAGTACGTGGTCAGATTAAACACGCTTTAAGCGGAGACGCGCTGACGTGTGGAGGGTAGAAACACGTGGATCTTAACCTTCCACCCCGTAAGAGTAAAGGCAGTTCCCTTCATTGGGAAGATATCTTAATAACGCATATATGCGCGCTCAAAATTACAATAGGCCATCTCAATACAATCAATACCTTTTTTTCATTTTCAGCATTAAACATAGTAGATCTAGTAACTCCAACACCATTTTTTTTGCGCAGGGAGGCTGCTGTCATAACGTTTTATTTTTTCTTAGCTTCTTAGCATGCACGCACACAGTATTTCATATTTAGTAATAACACCGTATTATTATTATTTTAAAAATGACCCCTCTTGCTCGTGCCTGCGGGTGTGACGTGTGCTGTGTGAAACGTCATCAGCCCCTAGTTACCCCGACAGCGTCTCCACAGCTACAACCACAAGATGGTGAGTAAATCCTTGGTCATAATGTTATTTTATGCTTTGAATTAGACAGTAGGCATGCAGATGAGAACATTTGTCGTTTTACTGAAACGCTTAAACTTAATTCAGTTATACTGCCGAGGAGAACTTTTGTTTTCGTAGAAAAGAACACATAAAAACGTCAGTGATCATCGGCTGCAGTTCTCGGATGAGATTAGCTTGCTAACCCTTCGCTAATTAGGTAACCCAGTGTCCTCGCTGTTCACCAGTGGAGGCGCTGATCATGCCAGCCCTTCGTTCCCGTTGTATTTTGTTTGGCGTCAAAATCAGGCAGAGGCAAATGATCTCTTTCAGGGTTTGCTGTCGATCTTGCGAAAACTGAAAAGTACTCCGGATCAGGAGGTACGCATTTTACTTCTTGGACTGGACAACGGTGGCAAGACCACTCTGCTGAAACAGCTGGCATCGGAAGACATCAGCCATATTACACCGACACAGGTAAACACAGCAAACGACTCCTTATTTAGCTTCGTTTGGCTATTAGGAGAGCCCCAATGAATTTTCGTTCTTTCAGCAATCTTCACGTGTGCCTTTGCAACCCTTTTCATGAGAGTCATGACAAGGTAAGAAAGTAGATTGCATTCTCTATATTAAACGAAATTATAATGCTGAATAATATGATTTTGTTTAAGGGTTTCAATATCAAGAGTGTGCAATCTCAGGGTTTTAAACTGAACGTGTGGGACATTGGTGGCCAGCGTAAGATAAGACCCTACTGGAGGAACTACTTTGAAAATACAGATCTTCTGGTGAGTGCTACTATTCATCATATATTGTTAATTGAAAATCCATCCATTCATCCATTTCTTTGAAACTCAAAAATTGATCTAAAAGTGATCAAAAACTTTTTCAGATTTATGTCATAGACAGTGCAGATCGCAAAAGGTTTGAAGAAACGGGACAGGTAATGGATGTTACAGACGCTTGCATACAGCTCTCTCAACTTTTAAGATTTTTGAAGAAAAAAAAAATCTTTGCTCCTCACAGGAACTGGCTGAGTTACTGGATGAGGAGAAGCTCAGTGCAGTTCCAGTTCTCATCTTTGCTAATAAGCAGGACCTGCTCACTGCAGCCCCAGCATCTGAGATTGCTGAAGGCCTGAACCTGCACACCATCCGGGACAGAGTGTGGCAGATCCAGGCCTGTTCAGCTCTCACTGGAGAGGGTATCCAGGTGATTAGGAAACATCTCTATATACATACATACACACACGTACTAACCTTCCCCATTAATAAATAAAACCCTGTTGTGTAAGAATGTTTATTGTTTTGATGTTTTTAACATAAATAAAATGTATGTTTCCAGAACAAGTATAGCTAGATTGTTAAAAACACATTGAAAATAAGAATAATATTTATTTTATATAGCACTTTTCAGAGACTGAAATATGTATTACAGTAGATTCATGAATTGTGTTAAAAAGATCAATGTTTTGCTTTTCAGGATGGCATGAACTGGGTGTGTAAGAGTGTGAATGCTAAGAGGAAGTAGCCCTATAGTTCCTCCAGGGAAGGCGCTGTGCCCCTCGGAATATACAAACAACTCTGTACAGTTCTACAAACATGTAAAAGTATAAATATAAATGAAGACACCTCTGAAACAAAAGTATATTTCACATTTACCTCTTCCTCGAGGCTTGCTGTGTTCAAAACAAACTCAAGCCATTATATACCACTTCCAACCCCCATCATTATTTATCTTAAACAAATTTTGTGTCATTATGACATACTTCTGCCCTTTTGTCAAGCACACATTTAGTACTGTTTAATTTCCCTAAAATATTGCTTGACTCATGTTCAACCTCTTGATGCAGAATGATCTTTGGTATATTTTGGAGCAAACTAAATCCCATCATATTATCGGATGTCATTCAAGACTTTGCAATTAATGCCCAAGTACACATTTAGTGGGATCTATTGTAAGGTAGTCCACACACATTGTCTTGTTTTGAACCACATTGTGTTGAACCACATTGTGTTTGCTTCAGAACAGGTTATTTTATTGACTGATGTTTCGGTCATTGATAACATGAAATTCCACCATTTTTTACTTTTTTTCCCCCCTCAAGTATATTTTTGTAACATTTATTGAAAATGTAGGATGCTTTAATATCAACGATGTGTTTCGTAGAATACCAGGAAATGTTGTACTGCTGAAGTCTAAAATAAACATTAATATGTAAAAATATATATTTGGAAGTTATTTTCTGCAAAATCTGTGAAATGCATTTTACAAATTCTGACTGTACTGTCATATGTTTGTGATCTGTAAATAAATGCTTCACTTCTAGAAAAAAATACATCAGTTTAACACAGTTTCCTTGTGTTATCCTGAATGTATCTGTTGTACATATACAGGTGCATCTCAACAAATGAGAGAGAGAAGTTGGCGGCGAGACACCATGAAACGCAAAAACGTACTGACCATAGAGAGAGGGCTGAAAGCGCAATGGAATGACACCAAACGATTCAGCAGTGATCTGTTCCCACAAGCCTCCTTAAGTAGCATGGAAAGCAGGTGAAACGGATCACTGCTGATTGCGTTTACGTCGTCTAGTGCCGACTCGCGAGCCCCCTCCTGTGGTAACAGGAGGAGCCGCATCCGAGCCAGCCCTGACGGTATATATTATATAGATTCATAACAAACGGTGATCGATTTCAAGTGTTTATTTCTGTTGATGATCATGGCTTACAGCCAATGAAAACGCAAAATCAAAAATTTGAATATTATATAAGACCAACTGAAAAAAATATTTTTAATTCAGAAATGTTGACCTACTGAAAAGTATGTACATTAAATGAGCCTGTGGCACTGCTGAGTTGTTATGGAAACCCAGGTTGCTTTAATAGCAGCTTTCAGCTTGTCTGCATTGTTGGGTCTGGTGTTGGGTCTCATCTTCCTCTTGACAATACCTCATAGATTCTCTATGGCGTTTAGGCCAGGTGGGTTTGCTGGCCAATCAAGCACAGTGATACTGTGGTTATTAAACCAGGTATTGGTACTTTTGGCAGTGTGGACAGGTGCCACGTCCTGCTGGAAAATGAATTTTCCATCTCCAAAAAGCTTGTCAGCAGAGGGAAGCATGAAGGGCTCTAAAATGTCCTGGTAGACGTCTGCGCCGACTTTGGTCTTGATATAAGTGTATATGTATGAGATGTACCTATAATAACTGAAGGTACATTGAAAATCATCTAACATGATCATATTGTTTGAGCTCATTTTAACCCTAGTTTATATACTGTATACCCTTGTTTATATATGTGTGTGTGTATATATGTCCTCTCTATTGCTGTCCCAGAGATCATACACTTACGTCTTACCTTTCTCTACCACCTCTCCCCATTAAGCAACGAAACAGATGGTGCCGCCAAACCTCAGGTGGTGTGATTTATACTTTACACTGCAGCTCACCTAACCTAGAGCGCCATTGTCAAGAGACTTTTATTTTTACTTGTAGTTGCAAGTTAATTTGCTGTGTGCAGTGTATGTGTCATTATTCAAGATTCTCAGCTGTAATGGTCTATAACATAATGTAGGCAGACATCTGGAAAATTCTGCACTATTAAAGTATGCATCTAATGAAGCTTCAGTTATTCAGTTATTAGACACAGTGGTTTCCCACAGCCCCACATTATCATGATAAATATTTGTATTCATTTTTTAATCTTATAATGAAACCTAAATCTTTAAAACAATTGAAAACCTGTTTTGGTGAATCAAAAGCATTTCGTAATTATAATAAGTATTTCCACTGTGTTTGGTCCCCTGTCCCTTTAAGAGATTTTTTTTTCTTGCTCGTGCTATTAAAATGGGAAGAACAGATGATGACAGTAAGTATTTGTACTATCATTCCAACCTGTCACCCTCCCCCTCTTTCCTCATAATTTGGAGTCAGTTCCTTTAATGGAGCCCTGAGTGGTATCACACCCGCACTTTGAGAGTTAACACCCTGCACGCATGAATGTGAAGACACCCACCCAGTTTCACTTGATTCGAAACACTCGGCCTCACTGAGTGACGTGCTCAGTCTGACACATGCACTCTCTCTGTCAGATGCGCAAGCTCTATTAAGCCTGAATGAATCCTCTGAGTATCCACCTCTCTGAGACAGGCAATTACACAGACCTTCCCATATCTCTGCCCATTCCTGACCAGTGAGCCAGCCCTCAGCTAGCACTGTCTATCTGCACCATCCCTGACCAGTGAGCTAGGCCTCAGCTAGCACTGTCTATCTGCACCATTCCTGACCAGTGAGCTAGGCCTCAGCTAGCACTGTCTATCTGCACCATTCCTGACCAGTGAGCCAGCCCTCAGCTAGCACTGTATCTGCAGGCTTTTCCTTTTGCCTGCCCACTGGACAATCCACAGTGCTCTGCCCTTTTGGATATCTAGTCATTCTAGAAGAAAAGGCCCATTTCTAATTCATGTTTGTGCTATTAAAACCATCGCTCTATTTACCACTGCACCGTCTTAACTAGAATTCAGCCCTCTCCTTTCAGAGGACAATTATTATAGATTCATTATTCAAATTCGAGTTCATTATTCAATTAAATTATTCAGTGTTTAATATTCAAATGCAATTCATATCATTTTCTCTGGATATGAAAATTACAAGCACAGAAATGGCAGTTCTATCCTTTTGACTGCCATTTTTGTAAAATATAGATTATTTTGGCTACTCTCTGAATGTGAAAATTTTGCTAACAGTTTTAAAACAATGAACAATAAAAAAAACAATTAAAACATGTATGCAAGATCATTTTGCATTGTTTATTGACCATGACAAAAATGTATAAAAATAAAATGAAAACTAAAAGAACTATGTTGATTTCACTAAATGATGTGATGACATCATGTCCCCCTCTGTCCTCTAAAACATTGGTAATCCATTAATTTCACATGCTCTGTTTCCTGCACCAGTGAATATTAATTTTCTATTTTTTCAATTTTTTTTGGTTTTGCTATTAGTGGTGGAACCTGAATAGAATCAAAACAAAACAAACATAGGAAACATCGCAATATGTTAAAAACCATGTTTTGTGTCTAAACTTTAAGATAGAATCAAAATCATATAATAGCAATAATATAATAATAATACAACATTTTTAATGTACTACACATACATATAAAATACATACTTTACATAACATCAGATATAAGACCTGTATTAAATATTATATGGATAGATTATAAAAATATACACCAGTATATAAGTATACATTTATATATTACCTCCTATTCTGTGGGCAACACTCACACTATGTAACCATGGAAACTCGGTGACTGATTATGTTTTTTAACAGTGCAAAAACAAAAGGCATGATCCATCCCACAGAAACAGCTTCACGCATTACTCGTGTTACAGAAAAACCGACAGGCTACAAAAGAGACATAAATACGTGCAAAAAGCTACCCAGTTAATATCTTAAGAATGACTGACAGACTTTATCCTCTTTCTGTCTGAATCTATAATATGTATATTATATATATATATATATATATAAATGATATAGGCTTTACTACAACAGCCATATTTTTTAATATTTTTGAATCATTGTGCTTGTGTGCGCCACTGAGGACTAAGAGAAATGGCATGGCCTTAACGCGCACACACACACTGGCTTAGTCGTCCGTATAGGCACTCACGCCTCTGTTATTGAGTGCCATTAAGATGCTGGCTGTCAGAGGGGTGCAGTGGAGGAGACATAATTATGCACCTCAGCTAGACACAAAGGGCCCCAACACCCACACAAGCCCTGACTGCTCCTCTCTGCAACACACAGACAGCCCACTCTCCCACAGGCAGTAGGACTCATCAGGACAGCCTCCTCAAGCTGTCGAAACGTTGTGTGTGTGTGTGTGTGTGTGTGGAAGCTGAGAAACACAGCGAGAATTTTATCCCAAAAAAACGTTCCATGGGCCGATCGCTGCGTGAATACGTTTAAATGCGAGGTCGGGTCTAATGGGACATGGCAGTGTCCAGAGCAGTTAGCGCGCGCGAGTGTGTGTGAGTGTGTGTGAGTGTGTGTGGTGCTGATCGTAAGGCGGGGTCAAATTCTTTCTCTTATTTACAGTATCTTTCTCCTGGGGATCTGGACAGCTGTTTTGCAGCTGCCGTTTGAGCCGAACCACCCTGAGGTTTTACAGAGCTGTGTTGCCTCTGGCTCTTCCAAACCGTACATTCCACACGTCTCCACCTATCAGACGCAGTGTAGAAATAAGAGACCAACCAACCAGTGGAGTAATCAGATTTCACTTATGCTAACAGACCTGAAATTCATGCTGACTTGCGTCATCCAAGATTAAGGTGATGAAAAATGGAGATCACTCTTAACATCATGCTGCAAGGCATTCTCTCCTACACACACACACACACACACACACACACAGAACACCTTTGATCTTACTGCACATTTCATTTGAGAAAAAAATATATATGCATAATTATTCAGGTTCATTGACATAGGTGTGTCTAGTCCCTTTTAAGGGGTGTCCCAGCACCTCTAACAATAAGTGCAAAAAGTTATTTTATTAATGGACATTTGTCTCCAATATGCTGAAAAAATCTTAAAACTATAGAGAATATGTGATTAAGTATATCAGCAATAAAAATACAGCAATCCCCATGCCTCACAAATGGTATGATCCACTTTCTCCCTCTTACCCCCAGCCTGCTCTCCACAACTGTGCTGAGAATACTAGTTTTGACTGTGATATGGAGGAAGCAGTAACACAGATGACGATTACTTTATCGCTCAGTCAGTCATGGTTATTCGCATTTTGAGGTGAGAGAGTAAAAGGTCAAAGTGATGTGATTTCATGGTAGCCTGACCAGAATACAGAACAGTTCTGAGTTTAGAGTTGTTCTGAATCCAGAGCTGTATATAATTTTTCCTAAAAAAGTAGCATTTATCTATAGATAATAAGAACACACTAAAAGGAATGCTGCTCGTGTGTTGTACGAAATTACCAGTATCAAAAATCTTTTTCATTCATTGCTCATGCCTCATTATATTTTACTTAACAGAATTTCATTTGTAATACTTTGTAAACCAAGTGCTTTCTGGCTCAGCTTTAAAGGACGTTTTCTCAGATCTGTAGGTGCATTTCCAGTTGCTTCCCTTACCCTAAATGTCAGATACTCTTCCTTCATGAGTGTGTGGCACTGATAGCTAAAAAAAAAAAAGAATTCTAAAATGTCCAAAAAAGAAAATGGGGGGAATAAACAAAATAAAGGGGGGTGATGGATGGTGATGGCTCACCCCTAACGCTCCAATCCTACAATCACCCCTGCACACGTGATTCAACTGATTCCAGACATCAAAAATCTTTATATGCAGCAATTGGCATTTAGTCTCAAAGGATACAGGATGCACATATACATGTATTTTCACAGCATATGAAATGTCTGTGCCTAGTGCAAGGATATGGTCATAAACAATGTTGTAGGACTGAAGACAATGAAGCGAGACATGCAGGAAAGAGAGAGAAGGGGGGGGGGGGTGTGGAATCCAGGCAACACCCAAAGCTGCTGGCAGGTGTGTGTGATGGCTCAGTGGGCCCTGAGAGGGTAGGGGAAGGGTGGGAGGAAGGGGGTAGAATTACAGTGGCTGCTGTGGAGGGACGATCTGGGTCACAGGGTTCCCAGCATCTCGACTGACACACACAGGGGAAAGAAGAAGATCACCATCAGCACCATCCTGCCTTTCTCCCCCCGGCCAGCCAATAGTATCACATGACAAAAATGAAATAATGATGTCACTAAGCAATTGACAGACTGATTGGAGCTTAAAGCAGAACCATTATGACATACAGCTTTGAGTCATAGCAAAGTCCCCTTTCTGTAAATTCCAAACGGTATTTACAGAATCACAAACAAAAGGAGAGGGTGGGATAAATGTTAACCTAGCAATGCCCCACAAATAAGCAAATTAAGATTTAAATGCAAAAAATAAAAAAAGGGTTTAAACGATCTTAAATACTCTGTGTACAGTAAAACATCCTCAATTAAATAATTAAATGTTACTGTACATTTCCACCCTATAAACATTATTCAGCTATTAAATGTATTAAACATTACTTGTAAACTGTGCCATAGAGTAAGCTGCTTAATTATATAAATGTTTTGTCAACATTTATGTAATTTTTGTTTTACACCAATTAAACTATCTGAGTAAGGTTGGTGATTTAGTGACTTAATGATACATCATTAAGAAACTGCACAGTTTATCAGTAACAATATTGCAATTTTACATTTCATCTCTAAATACATGGATTTAATTCCACACACCATTTAATTCTGCTGTTGACTTATCAGCTAGGACCACAGCAATGTTTTCTTGCCCAAGACTTTTCAACATGATGTATGCACATTCAATGAAATCAAAATGTATGTTTTTTTTATATATCTATGTTTGTTAAATAATGTATTAGTGGGTTAAGTAGGTACATTCAAAAACAAATAATATTCATCATGTCTGAGATTTTCAGGCACTTTTCATGTCAGCTACTTTATCAGAGTGACAGAGTGTTTTGGGTCTGTAGTGATGGTGATGACTGACTATCTCCAATCTCCCATTCTTCATATTCCCAGTGTGGGTAGACACTGTGGTATGACGAGTTTGATTATACAGAAGACCGTCTTTTCCATGCAGTTGAAAATGCCTTCACTGACACATATACACATTGATTCATACAAAAGAAAAACACCTTCGGGGCATAAAGTATTACACACGGACACACACCAAGAGGCCTACAGCGAACTGAAGATAAATCCAGTGTCAGCACAGATAGTATCTTCTGAAATATGACCAAAGCCATTTTAAAAAGGCACACATGCTGCAGAGATCCCCTTCCCCCACATTGTACAGGAGGTAGAAAAGGACCTACCATGATAAAAAGAGCAGTGGAGACTTTCACCAACACAGCCACACAGAGAGGCCAGGGTCCACACTACATACTCTAAGAAGAGCTCCTGCTCTGTGCTGGGCTACTGTCAAAATAGATCAATGAGCAAACACATTTCGAGCCTTGTGGGAGACATTCCAGCGCATTAAGAGGATCTTTAGATGTCTCTGTGGGCTGCTCCTTTCTCCATTAGTACCACTAGAAGCATTAAAAAAGCACAGGAACTGCAAGCACACACAGAGAATCGGTCAACGTCAGTCAAGCTGCAGGCATCCCCTTGAATTATTGGAGCCTACTGAAATGGGTTTAGGATATAGACTATTACCAGAGAAGAAAGCGGTCCGTTTATTTTAAAAACACTTTATGATTCCTCTGAGAGCTCTGAATAAAACATTAGTGCCTTAGGTCTACGTAGGCTTAGGGCTACTGGAAACATAAGCCTCAAACTTACAGATGTGCGTTCCAAGTGACAAATCCAACAGGAATCAATAGTTACGTAGAACTCTTTGAACTTTTAGTATCTCTACCCACTGTAACAAAGAGGTTTAGTAAGACAACAAAACCGTTACTAAGAGTAGCAGTGTGAAGGCCTTCAGGGACACTGCTGGCTGCACTTCCGGGTGGATTTTCTGTCTAGTGATGGTCCAGAAGTGCGTTAGCTGCTATTTATTCACTCTAAAAAAAAAAAAAAAATAGAAGTAGACAAAAGAAATGTAAAAATGGAAACGTGTGAGAATGAGTAAAATCCACGATGCCTATTCCAGCTGAATCAAACATGCAGGCGTACACGAGACAGATCTTCAGAGCCTTCCATTTCAGTCACCAAGATCTTTGGCAACCCTTAAGCTGAACATTCTTTCTCCTACAAACTCATGTCACTTACAGAGTACATTAATCTTACATTGCCCCAGTAGATGAAGATCACACCCACCTTCTGCAGCTAGGCCACAATTTTTCTTGCCATTAAAGCAGTGATTAATGCTCCTGTCTGCAGTGAAGCGCTATCTGTAGAGGCCCATGCTGAATTATTCCTCAGCTGCATTTCAACACTTAGTAGTGTAACAAAAGCATAAAACAAGTCTTTTCTTCATGACTTCTAAAACTAAATGCAGATATGCGTGCATGAGCTCACCTTCTCTCTGGCATTTCTTCTCACAGGTCCGTCGAGAGGAGGAAACCAGATTGTATCGGTTGTTGACCTCAATTCTTTGTTTAGAAACTCATGAACTGAAGTAGAGGCAATGTGACTCACCTGCATGCTGGTCTTATTTGCAGCCCTCTTTTTAAAACTACCCTTCACCCAAAGCCCTCCTTAACATTTAACAGACTGCTTTAATGGATCCCATCACCCATTAAACTCCAACATAAGTGCCTCAAAATCCACTTACAACTGCATCAAATTTCATTCATAAGTGATTCAGTCACCACGCATTATATAATATCTATAAAATCAAGTTATTCGTAGTTTTAACCATCCATTTTGTGATGTCATTGTTTATTTGGAAGTCTTGTTTTAGTTTCACAAAATATTTACAAAACAAAAACTAAAATAAAAACATACAAGAAAAAGGTTTCTCACCTTTAGATTCATTGGTCAGTGCTTGCCATTACTTAAGATGTTAATTAAAAAAAAAAAAAAAAGTTCATTCCCTGTTTCAGAAGACATTTTAAATTTCTTGCAGTTTTATTACTTTGCTACAAGTGCTCAGAAACTTGTTCCCACATGCAGTCAGTAACAAACAGGAAGCTGTATACTCGTCATTTCTGGCACCAAAACGAATGAGAAGGAGAAACAATTACCGCTCTGCGAGAAACGCAGAGACACTGAGCTCCAACTTTAGGATGCATTCTGCTTTTGACTGTCATATGAAAAATTAATGGTTAAAACCACAACTAAAATATCAAATACCGACATGAGCAACAACAGAATGTACATCCTGGGTTTCACTTAGAGGGTTAGAAAAAAAAAGCAGATAGTGTGACTTTTTAGGGTGCGAGACAGGGCCTTCTGGGCGGAACCACGCTGGACAGCTGGTCCAGGCCTGGAATTCTAGTCACAGCTGCACCAAAGAAGCCAAAGACAGAGTGCTGTTCCACGGAGAGAAGAACCTCTCACTAGGGAAGTACATACAATGGTAATACAGAAAATAATATTGCATCATCAAAATTCCCTTTCGTGTCCATCAAAAACTACAAAATTTCCTGTTACAAATACATTTAACCCATAGCAAGTATAGCTTTCTCTTACAAAAAGTCACAGAGAATTGTCCGTTTGCCCAAGGAGGCAGAAAGACACAAGGCTGTCAAAATAAAACCATGATGCTCTTAAAAGGATCTTCTCACTTCTCACTGATCTTCTCAGTCAAGAAAATATAGTGGGCTATACTCTCAGTGGTAAGAACGATGTGTTTGTTGACAGTATACTTCATTAAGAGCTGAGTGTTGACTTAAAAATAGTAAAACAATTCTTTTAAATGATCTGGAATTCACAAAGTGCCAACATTACTTATGATTAGCAAATGATCATACCGTTTTGTCTCAATTCAATTCAAATGTTCTGCATCATTCTGTTGTAGAACTTAGGTCGACGCAACAGCATTAGCTCCTAGGTAATGTGCAAAGTTATGCTTCACTTTTGTAATATTTACTTCTTTTTATTAACTCCTTAAAAGAATTATACAGTCCACCTAAGGAACATTAAACGACCGACTCGACTTATGTACAAAAATTCTCACTCGCTCTTCAAGACATTCCGTAACCGATAAGCATGACCTACCCCGTGACTGAGAGCAGCCACTGGAGCGAGGGTTAACTGGTGACGTAATGCTTGGCGGAAGACTGCCCGTACAGGCCGTAGAAGTCGGGGTGCCTGTGCGGCTGCGAGGCGTCTATCCAGTCACGCATAGACAGGCTCTGGAGGGACTGAGACATGGCGGGCGCGGGGGGGAGAGGTGGGTGCGCGTACTCCTGCGAGCTCACTGGCCAAGGGAAAGAGCCGGAGCGAGGGTAGGGCGCGTGGCCCCTGTGGTTAGACACGGACGGCACCCCTGAGCAGTAGCAGTTGTCTACCGTGCACATCAGAATCTTCCGCCCTCCGTACTGGGGCAGCTGCGAGGTGCTGCCGTTGGGGTAATGAGAGTGCGGAAACACCGAGCCGGAGTGACGGACGGGCTGAGAGCCGGTCGCCGCGCCGCCGCTTCCCACATGCTGGGCTGAGCTGCAGGGCCCCAGGGCTTGCTGCGAGGACTGACCCTCGCCGGGGGCAGAGCCAGGAGCCAGTCCCAGGCACGGCTGTTTCGCCGCAGGGACAGAGGAGGACGGGGACTCCATGAAGCTGGAACTAGCCCTGCTGCTGCTGGTGCCGGCGCTGTCGGCAAACGCCACGGAGTGCCTGCGCTTCTCCGCGCACGCGTACGCCGGGATGGTCTGGAAAAAGTTTGCAGGAGCACTAAAAGGAGCTGATGCACATGTAGAGGAAAAGAGGTTAAAGAGGGGTTAAAGGTCAACAAGAAAGGGAAGAAAATGTGTTTAATTATGCTGTACAAACAAATAATTTTTATTTTAATAATTAACATTTTGAAATATGCATGTATTGTTAATTCATATCTACCTTCAAGCATTTTGCAGAGGTTTTTCTCCCTCTTTGAGATCTCCGAGAGGAACAACTTGGAGTTGAGGCTGCCCACTTTGTAAGGTGGAAGAGAATTGCCCACAAATGACTGAGACCTGTGGGGTCATACATGCCTGTCAGGCTGCCTGATGTTGACACATCTGAATGACCATCTCACAGATATAGGGGACATGAGGACACACCACAGAAAGCTCAGAAAGGTTCTGCAGACTCACCTGTCCATTAATATTTTCACAGATTTTGTGTTCTAAAAGAAAACAGGGAAGAAAAAAACACACTATGTAATTTTTGTAGTGTAGAGGTACTATGAAGTCCAATGTCATCATAGCATCATTGTGCAAAATTCACAGAGGTCCCAGGTACTTCTGGGAATGTGTTAATCATTACTTAATGACAGTTAGCAGGTGACCGCCCAGCTAAGAGTCACTGCACCTGCTAGTCCTTCTCCTTCTCCTGCAGCGCTGCCAATAAATGCCTGAGAAGGCAGCAGCCCTTTTACACCCATTTAGACACGACAGATTCTGCTCAACTAAGTCACACAACACGCGAGAGATTGGACTAGTGGGACAGAACCCGTTCCACTCGGACAGAACAGGAGTAATTGTGCTTTTAAAACAGGAACAAAAGAAAAACCAGCAAGAATGCATCGTCTTAAGCTTGTACATAAACCACACTCTGAAAACACCACTATTAAAATATCACGTTTAAAACATCAATTTCACTGTATTGAAAATGGAGACTTCAACAGAAAAAAAAACAAAGAAAGAATAAATGTGTGTCACCCTCATGAATTTAATATCCTCAGCCTTATCGAAGACCATCTGAATGGAGCTGAGAAGCTTCTTGGCCTCCTGTCGTTTCTGGCTGAGCTGCAGGGACTGGGTGGAGTTCTCCTGACAAAACTTGGAGTGGGCCTGGTCCAGCACATCCAGGGTCTTACCCAGGTCTTCTTCCAGGAGCTGCTGCATCTTCTGGTAGTGCAGCTGAACCTCGTCTTTGAGGCGCTGCACCTTGTCCTGAGGGGCCAGAGACAACGCACAGAATGGCACGGTGGATTTTTATTTATTATGAAGAAGAAAAATTAATGTCCGTCTTTGTCTGCCACTAAGCAAGTTGACTGTAACCCTGATTTTAAAAATCTTCACCTTAAACCTATAAGAAATAAAGCAAGGTGTTTAGTAGAAACATGAATTTTGACAAAACTGGTTTATGTCGATTTGGCACAAATTCTATGGAAAACAAACTTGGTATCAAGTATAATTTAACAGTTATACAAAAGGTCCAATTGGTAGTATGGAAACACACCTCAACAAGACATTTGTCTGACTCAAGCTTGTAAATCTGCTCTTCTATGTCCTGGACTTTATCCTCAATCCGGTCCTGTTGCTTCATCAACGTTTGCTGTAGAAGAAATGAAGAGGAGGATGTCATTGTGCCAACATGGGAAATAACCATCCTAAAATAAATGTCTCCCAAGATCTGCAGAAGCAAAGATGCACTGAAAATATGGAAGTTCAGTCTGTTTTTAGTCCTGTGAGAACCATGTTGGCTTCTTAAAATAATTTCCTTACTGTGGAAAATGAATTATGTTTAAAAAGTGCTTTATTATACAACTATCTGTAGATCATTCTTCATAAATATTAAACCTTGTATTTGTTTGTTTTGCACAAACTTCCAATACGAAAAAGCTTTTGTTTTATGAAACAGAATTAACAGCTTTCCAAACTCTTAGCATAAGACAGTGAAGAAGAATTTCAATTACTTTCTCTGCCCTTTCTAATTCAATCCTAAACAATAGAGAAACCAATCAACAAATAGCTTGCAATGCCTAATAGAAGTTCAGTGGTAACTATGGAGAGAAAAAAAAAATTAGTTTTAATTAAACTGACGCTTGATACAAGAGGCAGTCACAAAGGAGAATGTGGAGGTGCTGTCATGGCAACAAAGCTGCTTTTTAATTTATGTGTATTCAGGAGAAGAGAGAGGGAAGAAAGAGTAAAAAGGGGAAAAAAAACTAAAAGCAAAGAGGGGAGGAAAAAGAAGAAACACACTCATTTCACACTATCTTTCCCCATTTTGTCTTTGTCGGCCTTTGTGTCAGAGACAAATCACCGTGGCCCTCACTGCGAGTGTGCTGGAGCAAAGCTCTGTAATGAATGCAAGCTGGCGGGCAGATAAAAACGCTCGCAGTACGAACCCCAAGCACACTGCACTATCCATGGTTTAAAGCTTTGGAGAGAGACTGCGACTTATTCAATGACATGACAATGAATTTTTTAACACTGTTTTTATGCTTTGTAACACCCAAAGCTCCTAAACTGGCATCGCCATACACACTCAGGGCAAATCAGTCACGTGACGGTGCAGACAGACACCCGAACAGCACAAACAAAGGCACTCTCACTGGCCTCGCACACACACGGCTCTGCTGTCCCAAAGGAATGGCCCTTCCTCTGCATACTGTCAAAATGCAATGATCAATAAGACTGAATATGGATATACCAACAAAATAAGACATGAAAAAGGAAGGAAAGATTAAAGCAAGTTCCCCCCAAAAATGAATAATTAATTAATCAACACGCTTGGCTATATTTGTCATCCTTTACAAAATAAGAACACTAACCCAGGATCAGATTTAGCCTTTTTATACTCAAGCACAGAGCTGTAGATTCCCTACTGTTAAACAATACGAAGCCCTCACTGTTGGATTTTACACTGCACAGCGGTGGATTTCCACTTTTCTGTGAGTGAAACAAACACCATGAAACAAACACCATCAGCCCAGAGTAGAGGGCTCTAGAGTGATGCTCCTCAATCACGCAATGTGACCGCCACTGATAACAGCCAACTCTGCCCTCAGCACAAAATGAATAACATCAATCACTAACAGGGACTTACAGCTGGGCTATTTCTGTCTGAGACACGGTTTTTGCAAAACAAACGAATTCATAATGACAGTGTGCTTTGTGACCCGATGATTAAGGAACCAGTATTAGATTAACATGAACTCTCTTATTAGTAGTGCAGTATAGTACTAATATAATACATGTTGTGAAAGTGTATGGCAAATGGTACCTACTTGTGGGGGATAAAAATCAGGACAGAATTGGTTTTGAACAAGATTAACAAATCTGTTTAGACATTTTTTTAAGAATATGTATTTCTCTTAATGGCCAAAAGAATTTGCCAAATCATGCTTCAGAATAGTAATCGTGTGAACTACATCTCTCAGGAGATATCCCATGATCCCATGTTTAACGGCAATATGAACGGCAATATCTCCTCCCACATTACTTACTGTAATAATTTAATCATATACGTAATTAGGATGCCAGACAAATTGTTAATTAAAAAGGACTCTCACACTTAGGCATGCTCTTTACAACAAATATTTTAAAATTAAACTACAACAGACAACACATGAAAGTGCATAGTCTGGAGTCTATAACAAGTAAAAGGTGTTTAATGTGGATCTGTATAAAACAGGTTCTCTACATCACAGCAGACACTTTTCCAACTTTTCCAAATCAACAAACAGGAAACGCAGGACAGGAAACAAAGGTCTTGCAGCTTTAGGATCTGATACGATGATATAATTGTAGTGACTGATGAACGTGGGCTGCTGGCAGAAGCGCAGAGGAGGGACCCCAGTAGTGGAGCAGGGGGTATTGATATGCAGGGATATTCCCCTCTCGTGGGGTAGTTGGGGGAGGGTGCTTGGAACCCCCATAACGCATCCCTCCCACCAAAGTCTGGGTGAGCAGATGACTTTCATCCACACCTTCAGATAACCTGGGGTCCTGCCATTTCAACCATATGCAGACACCCATGTGATGGATCCAAATTTCAGCTGAGCTGCATCTTATAGATATAAGCAGTTCTTTACACTGTCTTGAGAACTGTTATATTTGCTAGCAAGCTTAACACTCATGGAAAAATGGCAATCTTTCAGTACAGCTTTAAAAGGGTGCTCTCAAAACCTTAGCATGAACAAGCTTTTCACATCCAAGACATTCATTAACTGGCCAATGCTTTGATGTCTATATATAGACCTACAGCAAAAAATAAATAAATAAAAAAAGAGCTTCTATGCCACGGTCCATTATAGTCAAACATAAAGAATCTCCATTATGCCGCAATAAAACCTAAAAGAAACACTGGGATTGTTAGCAGCAAATGCAATCCAAATCAGGCTTTTCGTTCATCTGTTCAACAGAAAATAAGAGTCCTCATTAAATGTAGTCCCAAACCCGGCTCCGTCCCTAAATGCCACACAAGGATGCACCTGCACTGGGGAGATAAACCCGGAAGAGTGCTGTGGTATTGTTCACAGGTCTACCCAATTGTTTACTATTCAAATGAAAGCCAGACAGATGAGTTAATAAGGTAAAGCTTAAAAACAGCAAATATGGTAAGAGTAAATTAAAAACAAAAATATACATTTAAAAAAAATAACCTGATAGTAAGTACTTGTTTTAAAAATCATTTAAGCCATGAAAGGTTGCATTTTTTTTTTAAAGAAATCAATGCCATATTGCTATAAAAGAGAAAAGTAGGACAACACACTAATTTACGAAGTCCTTAAACAAGATACACAAGGTGTAACTAAAACCTTAAATCCATTATCGCTCTCACTGCGGTCACTCACCCTGATATCATTGCGCCGAACCTCAACATCACAGACTGCATGTCCATGGTTGACAGCACATCTGGAGAAGCAGCAGTATTGGCAAACCGCCACGTGCTCCGTCTCGCAGTGATACAGTCTGTACTCGTCATGCTGCGGGCAGCTCCAAGCTCGCGCGTCGGAAGCATCTACTAACAAGTGCCCAGCGTTGGAAGAGGGCTGCTGAAGATGGGTCTGTATGTGGGACTGACAGCAAGGCGCGTTGCACCTGAGGCATATCTTCTGTGCAGGAAGTGGTGGTCCACGGCGACAGAGAATGCACTGCAGTACTGCTGGAGTCTTCTCTACGTTCAACGCATTAAACTTTTCTACTATATTTGACAGTTTGTGGTTTTTCTCCAGAGTTGGTTTCTGGCTGTAGGCGTTGTTGCACTCCGGACATCGAACCATTCCCGTATCCTTAGCCCAAGCTTCGTTTATACAAACGCGACAAAAATTGTGTTTGCATGGCAGCTGAACCGGCTCCGAAAACACATGCAAACAAATTGGACATATAAGCTCTTCTTCAAGGCAGTTCTTCCAGTTGTCTGCCATGTCTTTTCAACTTTACCCAAATCTTTTAAGTGCTCACATGAAAAATATAGTCGGATAACTGAGGCGTACAAACGTGAACTTGCGATTCCTTCAAACCCATGCAGACAGAACCTGTTCTACTGAACGAAACTTGTACAACGGAAGTCACAGGGCCTACTTTCACAGGCTCGAACTCGCAGTGAAGTTTGTTCCGAAGAACAGGCAGGCTACAGTACAGCTAGCGATTACGCAGCACATCTGATGCCACATTATACCACAGCTACTTTTTCATTCTTGAGTGCCAATAGAAGTCGAGGGAGTTTATTATTGCCAACCAGACAGAATTTCCTAGCTACATTGTGCTCCTTAACCTCTATAATGCATAATCAATGTTTATTTCTTAATGCTATGTTAAGAGTTTTTTTTAAACGTAAAGGAGTAGGCTAATCCGTGTACACATCTGAATTATATGCCTGATCAGTCTCGTTTGGTATGTTGAGACACGCTGACAGGCCTGTGTTGTTCAATTTAGGCTCCTGAACGTCACGGTTGTACGAGTTTATTTCGTACAGTCAGTTTGTAGTTACGAGCAAATAGTTGTTTACCTGAAATTCGTCCATAAGTAGACTAATCCATTAAAACCAAATGGTCTAGTTAACCTAATCTACTAATAACGGATTACACAGTTCTCGTTAGAGTGACGTAGCTAAACTAGCTAGCTCGTCTAGCCTAATCGGACTAGCACGATAATATAATCTAATCTATGGCCCATTAGCTGTCCTAACGAGATAGCTAGTTTACTTTCATTTAGTTGAAAATACCAGTTTGGGTAACATGTCCGATCAGTAAGACAGCTATCGTAGGACAAATCCCTAATTCCTGATGAATGCCTAGCTAATTTGGCTAACCTAGCTAGCACGGTTAAGATATGTGGGTGTTAGGCGCATACTAATCTAGCCACATAGCGACCCGTCTACAAACCTCGATTACTACAACAAAGACAGTAACACAAACCATATACTGACTTATGCGTACCGATGTGTTATACATTAAAAACAACCAAACCGGCCAATCGGTTCACTTTTCTTTTCCAACCGGAACACAAAAAGGTGTAAGCAGTCTGCTGTAGACTCACTGTCTCGGACAGGACGGCCAGGTTAAACAGAATCTGCTAAACATACAGGCTCTAATCTCCGTGTGTTCCTAAACCCACGGAGCCTCAAACATACAGACTACTCTAATCTCTAATCTCCGGGTCTCACTGAAGGAGCGCGTTTTTCCTTTAAACGTTATTTGAACCCAGCGGAAAAAAATGTGAAGTCGAGGCAACTAGCTAACTGTGCAGTTCAGAAACACACTGCCTGAAATGTCTGGGCAATCCTTTACGTTTTAAAGGGAACGATACCGTTCTGTCCGTCTAATTTGGTCCTGTCATCTGCCATCTTGCGTTGCTCTTTAAAAAGAAAAAAAGGAAACGTCTCTGGTTAAATGAAGTCTCTTGTTTTTACTGCACACAAGGCATTAAAGACAGAAATGTAAGAGCGCATCTCCTCAAATCTGTCGTCGTTAATTCCTGAGATTATCCGTCCATGGATTGCCGTTCGAAAACAGTCCTATTTCACCATGTTCGCTATAATTTATGGTCCCCCTCCTCTCCTTTGAGGCTTTGATGAGGACAGGAATGCAGACACAGACACTGAGTCTCAGCACACGAAGCGCACGACCCGCCCCCCAATAACCGCTCCACCAATCAGGTGACTGGACACGGCATCGATACATAAAAAGGAGGCACCTAAAAAGGAAGAGTCGGGATTTTATTTAAAAGGGCAACAACAGTCACAAACAGTAAAACGATAAAACGTCTAAAGGAAGCTCACTGACAAAATCCGAGATATGTGCATGTGTTGATGAATTTAAATGAAACAGAAAATACCACTGATGAGTGTAAGAGTTTTGAGAACAGTCCCTCGTCCTCGACTGATAGAATAGCAATGTATAATGGCTCCAACACATTTAATTTCGTTCCCCTGGTTCATTCTATTTCTTGCGTTTAAATGGCAACTGTGTGGTTTTGTGATGTCTCTATGAAACTATTCTAAAAAACCGTAGCTGGAGTTCGCGTTGCACGCTGAGACTCCATAAGGGAAGCAGTAGATCTAATGGATGTGTGGTGTCATTGTGTGATACATCAGATAATAAGACTGGAAATCGGAAACAACTAAATTGTTAAATAAAACTGAAATTTATTATTGATAAAATTAGAGACAAGAAACCTTTGGGAGGCTCTGTAAAACCAACAGAGTTGGTTATAGTAGGGATGAATCCATATATATATTATAGCAAATTCCAGGGAAAGGCATTTTGTTTTTTTTGCCAGTTTAATTCAAAATGTTTCGAATGCGAATACGACACGGGGTCAACACTGCCCACACTGTGTGATTGCCCCTTTAAGAAGGGTAATCGTCATTACCCCGAAGGCGATCTATTCAGGGAATAAATAAGAAATGAATTATGGGTATTTCTGAACTAGCCACATGAATACTCTTTGGGAGGAAGTAGGTGTTTGCTCAGTTACCCATGGAAATCACAGAAACGGCTCAAACGTTTTTTTTTTTTTTACATTAACTTAAAATGAAAATTACAGTTAATAGGTTAAGTGGTGTATAATATCGCTAACACATACGATAGGAGTTCTGCGCCACTGGTTTAAGGTATGTTGTAGTTCTAGAAAACTGGGTGGGAACACATCTCTGAACCAACGTAGGCACACCTGTGTTCACGGTACTTACACTGATAAAGTGATTTTGAATGAGGTGGAACTCAACAGTGGTGGCCTGGAGTTGGCCTAACCATGCTTGTATGAGTGTTCCATGAGGTCCTTGTCAGAATGGGATGTTGGCTCTTTGCATTCTCTATCATTCACTGAAGGCATTTATTAACACAAAAATATTTTGACCCTCAGACACCAGTGTACACAAGACAGTTAAACCTGTTAAATAAAAAAAAATGTTAATCACGTGGTCAATGGTGTTGCTGTTATGGAGACATACTTGTATAGCAATAAGTTGTTTTAATAAAAACAATAAAAATTGTCACAAAGTCCATAGATGCATTCCATTCACCCCAGAAGAGATACAAGCCCTGGCACATGAAGTTTGAAGGAAACATCAAATAAATGGGATGTCAGAGTTCCCACATATTTGTGAGTTACATTAATATTTCTGTGTGATGACACTGCTGGGCATTCCAAATAAAGGGGTTAATCAACCACAGTTCCCTTGAGCCATAACACGATTAATATGCAACAACATAATAAAGGAGGTGAGGTGATGTCCCAAACAAACAGGCATGAAGAAACTCTCAGGCATAACAAAAAAACAATTGCTCTGTGTATCTTTATTCGTTACAAACCATTTTGAACAATGCATGACCTTATAGCATTCTTGGAGTATTACTAAATGAAATTAAAATTTTATAAATGTCAATTCCTGAGTCACATAACTTTATAACTGAAACATAAATACGAATTTCAGTCCTATAATTGGTGACAAAAAGGTAAACATCAGTTACTGAAAAACAATGAAATATTCAGGAATTTGTCTTTTGTGACTGTTTCCACATGTAGAAATCACAAATACAAGTTGTATAAATGAGTTAATGCCTTAACAAAGTTTGAGTTTTTCTTTACACAAAAGTACTTCCATCTAAAGAGGTTTTCTGAATAAGTGTCACAGAATAATCTTTGATAAATCATCTGAGATTTCAGTTACCATGCTCATTTTAAGAATAGTTCATGTGAAATATTTAGTATAAAAATAGATACTTTTTATCTTAAAGGAAAGAAGCAACATGAGGTGAATAAGTTGTCCAAACTTAGAGTACTGCTAAAATCACCAGGAATGTAATGACTCTTGATCAGCTAAGATTAAATTGAAACCTGATCAAACTATGAGCACAACATACTGCGACTCCTTAATGGTAAAGAAAAACTACAAAAAGACCCATGCAGGTATCAACCAGATCTGCAACACAATCGAGCACACACCAATACATGACCTTTAACATCCTGTCACATTGTAAAAATGCACAACGAAGAGTCAAACACTGTCACACAACGCTCTGTTCAATTTAGGGGCTGTTCTACCCAATTAGTTTTTTTTCTGTGCAGCCTAAGGGGAAGAGATGGTACTCTTCCATATGCTCCCACGGTTGTTTCAACAGTTCATATTTGGTCCATAGTTCACAGAGTTAAATAAACACATACATGCAGATAACTTCCTGTTGTAAGAAAATAAGGCAGGTTAATTAAAATCACATTGTTACTCAAACATTTTACATTAAAAAAGCAACACCAGACCCCATCTTAAGTGAGTCGGAGGCAGTGAGAAATGTGGTGGGCAGTATCAGATGGCCTTCACGTCACTGAGGTGACCGTGGTGGGCACCCTCTCTCAGGGCCTTGATGCCTTGTAATTTGCGACCATGAAGGGTGAAACGAGACCAGGCCAGCAGCTGCAGCAGAGCACAGGTGATTGGCACAAACACCAGAAGGTAGAAGCAACCCTGCCGCAGTGGGACAGAGTTCTCCGCACCTGGCACAGCTGCTCCTGGCACAGCTACAGCTGGCACAGGGTCCTTGAGAGGATTCCTCTCAAAGATGTCGTAGCCTGAACAGAATGGAAATGTGTGAGAACAGTGAAGATGAGTGTCTTCTCGCACCTCTACCTAAAGAGCGATGTTACCTTGCTATAAATTTGTAGTTTTAAGTAATACCAAAAGTGAACCATACACAAAACATGCGTTTCAACTAAAATTCACCAGACTCTGAATGAAGAAACCTAAAAAAAAAATAAGTAAGGCATGGACATGGGTGGCTATATTTCAGCACAATAGTGCGGACATAGTATACACATGCAAAAGTGAAATGATACCATAATATCAGTATTCACCTTGTACTACCGATTAAAGTAGGATTTTCTGCTTCAAGCTACTACTAGAAATGTGGTTTTCTTCAGTGTAAATTGCAAGTTAATACTGTCTGACTGTATAAAACAATAAACAGGATAATAAACACCGTAGCACCACCCGGCGAAGAATATGGGATACATGTTTCTGTGCAGCAAGCTAAAATTAACTAAACACTTTTTTATGGAGACTAAATTTGTGTTTGGATAACACACTGACACTAGACCTTAGGATGTGCAATGTGATACTGGATTACATTTTATGGCATTTATGGATTAGGCACAACACCTGAAATGTCAATTTGCAAAAATGTTCTTTTGAAGTGTGATATCATTAATAAGAACTTCTACTTCAATACATATTTTTATGTACATGTACATTAAGAAAAAAGAACTTGCCATCTCCAAATTAACCTGCACTCTAATCTCTTGAGAGGATATGATCATATATCAGGATCTACCACTGATCACATTAAAACTAAATAAAAATTCCTACAGGTTTTTGCTAAATGTTATTCCACAGCAGAAAGTGAGACTGGCACATTGGATACGTGCTATGATGCCAGGACAGATGCACATCCTTATAAAGTAATTACATAGAATAATAGGATTATCTGTGACCACTTTTATTGCAACACCAAATGATTATAACCACTCATACTTACCGGTATATACACACAGCAGCCAGGTGCCAATTAGGGGGGCAAAGGTCTGGCCAGGCTTTGTTACCAAGGCAACCATTCCAAACAGCAGTGCAGAGGCTGCATGTTGTCGCCGGTTCAACACAAAGTCCTCATCAACTAGGTCTGTGATTACCAAGTTCAACAGCTTACAGGTTCCTTCTGTAAACACCCGATTACTGTAGAGAAAGGTTTACACTTATGACCTGATTTAAACTCAGAATTTAAATGATTTATATATGTATTTTTATACATACAGAATGATATATCAAACAGTTAAATTCATTTAAAACACTATGCTATAATGTAATCACTGTAATGTTGAGAATTTTGAGAGATATTCTTGTTCTGAGCACCTATTCCCTTCATTCCTTAATTTTTAACATGTTAAGGCAGAAGCAACATAAAGAAAACTTTAAACAAAAATCCACCTATCCAAATCAGTCACAGATTACCAACATCTGTATTGTAAATTTGAATATCAGGTTAAAATAGGTAAAAAGCAAACCACACCTACTCTGATGGTGTTTGGATGTGCACTATAGTGTGTGTGATTCAGTTCTCACCTGGCAATAAACAGGCAGAGCAGGTAGATGTGGTCAGCTCCTGCTACCAACATTGCCACGCTAAGGCCAAGCTTCAACAGAAAAAGCCAGCGTATAACTTGATAGACCCCCATTCTTCGGCACAACGTGAGAAAGTAAAGGTTGTTGAGATGTGGAGCTATGTATGATATGCCTAAAGGTGTTGAACAGAAGAAAAAGTCCATTAAGACAACACTTACCATCTTAAACAGCTCGAATCCAAGGGGAAACAAGGTTCGATTCCTTGGATTTAGTGAAGAGATCATGCCCTACAGCTGTTTTCTAACAAGCACTACTAGAGAATCATACACAACTGGCAAACGCTAAAGCCTTAAAAACAATATTAGTTCATATGAGCTGCTCCTTACTGAACAGCTGGAGTAGCAAGTAAGGTTCATATGCACAGGTCAAATAAATACCAAACAAAGGGGAAAGACGATCTCATCAGACATGCTCATACCAAGCAGGAAAGACCCAGTAGAGGCAGAGATCTGGTCTGACAAGAGGTGCTCCAGAAACAGAGGGAAGAAGTTGCTGTTGAAGTGGCAGTGAAACACCTGCAGAAAGGAGGTGGCGATATAAAACGATGTCATGCAAGTAATAGTTCTATCAAAGCTAATCGTCTATGAATACACAACATCGGGAGTACAACAACAGTATTTACCTGTATAAGGTTCATTGAAACAAACCACATAAAGTTCCTGTGTCGTGAGAGCTGCTTCAGGTACTCCCCGAGAGAGATGGGCTTCTCGACTGGGGCCAGGGGTGCATGACTAACAGTCAATCTGGGACACAAACAGTGGCGGAGATGCACATGAACAGAAGCACAATAACAAAAACAACATAGATAGAAAGGTATAGAAGAAGCAGGGCAGATAAAGACAGCAAACAGAATAAAAGGATGAATCTAAAATGCCAGTCTGCCTTGTCAGAAAGGACCTCACAGGAGACTTGGCCAGTTTGCCTGTAACTTGAGGAGTCTTTCCTCATCTCTCTGGCTGTGAGACTAAGTGCCTGTCTGACTCTCTCTATATTGCTTACACCTCAGGAACACTCAGCCACCTCTCTCATTACCCCAAACAGTAGCAATCTATAAGCCTACAGCCATGACAGAAATCAGTAAAGTAAAAGAAATATCAGCCACTTCAGTAAGGTGGGGTGTCAATATTACATCCAGAAATGTGACTTAGTCACTTGAAGCTTCAAACCTCCAGAAAACACTCAGCTTCTTCTTTGTTATTTGTATAACAACTTATATTTTTCTATCATTAGTAAAACTATTTTACAAAATGGATTTTTTTTTTGTTTGTTTGTATTTTGTAGTAATTTGAACACTTTTAATCAGCATTAATGATCGTCAACTGTGTGGCATGTGTGTCGAAGGCTTGTGCATGTGAGCATACTCTTTAAGCAAGTCCCCTTCGTCCTTCTGTGATCGAACCTCCTTCTGGAACCTGTGACGCAGAAGACGAGATACCACAGCAAAGCCCATCATCGACATGGCCGCCAGCGTTACACAGAAGAGCCTGAACGACATGAAATCTTCCTTGTCCCAGAACGAGTAGGAGAGGAAGACGGACAGTGAGCCCAGCGCGCTGAACAGGGAGCTGTGGAAGTTCAGACGCGTGCGATCGTTTGCAGACACAGCCAGGTCAGCCAGCAGGGCATTGTGGTTGAGGTCCACCAGTGTGAGAAAACCATCGTAAAGGCACAGGCAGAAGAGAAACTGCAGGCCAGGGTGGGCCCAGGCCACCCAGAAGGCCAGGAAAGAAATAGCAAAGAGCGGCCCATTCCTGGAGAGCGAATGCAGGCGCTTCAGCACCACCTCCGGCGAGGAGATCTTACACCCGGACCTAAGCCAGACACAAAGGGAGGAGATTTACTTCTTTTACCATATGAAAAAGACTCTTTATAAACCCTTCCC
The DNA here is from genome assembly GCA_020368025.1 of Brachyhypopomus occidentalis. NCBI lineage: Eukaryota > Metazoa > Chordata > Actinopteri > Gymnotiformes > Hypopomidae > Brachyhypopomus > Brachyhypopomus occidentalis. Next base: position 1,356,622 of record JAGXOD010001377.1, read on the forward strand.
CTTATGAATTTATAGAAAATAAGGAGAATGATTCTTCATAATACTACAAATTGAAATGTTCAGTTAATTATGTAAAATGCTTTGGATTGTGTGAGTGCAGACCAAGCTAGTAAGGTTCTTACTGGTTAGAGCTGAGGAAAGCGCGGTCACTGAGCCAGCCAAACAGAGGGTCGTTTAGGCTATTCCATATCAGAAACACTGTCTGAGTCAGCAAAACAAAAAGACAACACGTCAACAAACCAATGAAAAATGTCTCTGAAAATCAGAGTAACTGAGAACAACAACAGAACACTGTCACTTTAGCTGTTACTGATGCAAACTAAAGTCTCAACTAGATGCAAACACACTCATGCACATTATATCATCATTATCAGTATATGTACTCTTTCCTCTATAGGCATGGAGCAAACCAACTTACCTCACCAACCCAGAAAGAAAGTTTGTCAATCTTGTAGACGGACACGAACGTGTCCACATAGTAAAGCAGGAAGACATTATGGAGGATGGAGACAAAAAGGGAGAGGGAGCCATACAGCACAGCCGTGGAGATGCCCAGGCAGCAGATCCACACCCTCTGTCCCATTCTCTTTACATTCTCTCACTCTCTCCCTGCTTCTCCTCCACCAGCAGAGCTTCACTCACACCCCAGTCCAAGCAGGGTATGGTCATTGTCCTATAAAGGAATGGTGAAACAGTACATTCAGTGACCGTAACTGTCTAAAACAGCACTTTTTATACTTCTCTGATGGACTTCCTAATAATCATTTTTCAAATAAGGACGAATGATGATGAACATTGGCTTATAGTCATTATATTCTAAACTATTTAAGTATTTAAATGTGTGAGAGCTGTATAACTCTTAATCCAAGCACTCCAAGCCCATAAACAGACAAAATAAATTCCACAAATAATTTCACCCACTGCAATGAAGTTGCCTAATGTTTACATTTACATCTAGGGCATTTAGCAGACGCTCTTATCCAGAGTGACTAACAAAGTACTTTGCATCTGTTCACAGAATTCATCCTAGATAATAGCACAGATAGGTCAGAATTCAAGACACCCTTGTACCAGACTACTACTAAACTACAGGAATCAATGTCATTACCTAGTATTTCAATTAAACAGGCTCAGTTAAACAGGAATTAAAACTTCTACCAAGAAGCACAAATATAGATATACGTACAATTTAAGAACAAGGACAAGTGCTCTCTGCTGAGTTAGTGCTCATTTAAGTACTCAGAGAATAGTCTTGAATTTTGTCTTCCGTGAGACTTTAAGCATGGAGTAATGTTACATTTCTACTTTAAAACTGAACAATTATGTGCAAGGTGGAACAAGCGCCTCTGTGCCATAGACCATGTAAGGAGATACACTTTTGTGTTTCAGTTGCTGCATTTCATCCAACAAGAATACCATAGACAAGCATTCACCATGCTCTTGGCACAAAGATAACAAAGGCATTCTTCTGAAAAATGCATGAATAACATCTCTCAGGGTAAGACACCTGACATCCACAATAAGCAAGTCGGTACAAGCTCCAATCCTGTTTAAAAGTACACAGCACAGAGTGATTTTTATCAGGTATACAGTCATAATTCATAAATCATATTTAAAGTATAGATTAAAATATAACGATTTCATATATTTACTACTCCTATTTTATTCCAGTTTGATCCAGATCATAAAAAGAAAACTCACTGCCCTTCCTTGGTTCACATTGCACAAACAGTGATATCAATCTCTTCTCATCTGGTAGAACAGGTGGTTGCTTTCTAGTGGCCGTGATACAGAACTCTCTGATCTAAACATAGATCATGTACAGCTATAAGAGAGAACCCTAGTATATTTATTTGAGTAAGGAGAAACATCAGTTATCTTTCCATTCTACCATTATAAACATACACATCGTTACCTGTTGCAAACTAAATGCCGCAGTTCAGTACCGCAACAGGTACATGGAATATCTAACTAGATATCTAGCTAGGCTAACTGTTAATCTAGCTGGCTAGTAAATTTGAAATGAATTGGGTAACCACGTATAAAAACAACAAATTAACCAGCTCGTTAGCTAGTCATTAAACATTAGCTAGCTGGCTAGCGTTAATCCACTGCTGATCAGGCTCGAAATGCAATCACTAGCTGACTATCTAACGAAAACTGGACGCAGAAAAAGGGTTTTATCTCTATTTCTAGATATACGTGAGCTAGCTAGCTGATCCACTGACTTCCGAGGCCAAATTGTTAAGCTTTTTAAATATGTATTTAACGGCGGGTTATTCTAACTGTATGAAATTAGTTAACACTAGATAAGTAGATAAGTAATAGTAGCTATGAAGTTAGCTAACGTTAATTAAAATGTCACCTACTTGTATCACACAACCATGTAGGTTAGCTAGCTAGTTAACCATAGCCAACTATCCGGTTTCGCGTCCGCGTTCACGTCACCAGCCGCCCAGCTGGCAAACATTTACAACCGTGTTACTATCATGTTGAACGTGATAATCATGACATACTCACCGTGTGTACTTAATGACTGTGCTACAATAACCCAAACCCAAACGATAACCATGCTCATATCTGTTTACAATAAACAAACACACAAAAAAACACCCAATAAAAATCGTCGTGCCTTTTTGAGCCTAGTGGCGGAAAACCCAAAGCTAAATGAGCGCATCAAAACTGTGACGTACGGGCGAGGAGATGCGTGACGTCAGAAGACCCGACTCTGCCTCGCCCCATTAATCCTTATTTGGTTCAGTTTACATTATTTCCTACTAATTTTCTATTACTATGCTAAGTTTAACTTAGCTTTAAATTTTGCTATTTTGCACTAGCTAGAAAGGGAAAAAATATCTTGTTACTGATTTGTCCTATATGCTATTCAACTTAATGATCTGGCTTACATCCCCCGTAAATTCTGGTCCGGATCTGGACCAGAACTGAACCGGCATCAGTTCTTTACCAGTATAGCCTAAATGTGGAACAAATGCTTATTTCAGATATGGTTCCAAACCAGATCTCTATTATCTCCATTAATGTATTTACTTAAATTCTTAACTCAAGATATATCCACTCTTGTCAGAATATGGATGATGTAATAGATTTGACCAACTTGTGCATTCATTTTCTATCTACTGCCTGTTGTTTGATGACTCTTTAGATTAATCAATGACTTCTTTACCATACCATCACCATAACTTAATTATATATTATATAATATTAAGTGACATGGATTCATACACCAAACAAATCCACAGCTGTCCAGAAATATTCAGAGAGTGTTCTTTTCAGAGTGTTTTAGTCAAGTCTGATTAATCTAAATTGCTACCTCAGCCATCCAGTAAATAAATATAAAACTGATTGTTAGAGGTCGTAAAGGTGGGTGACTTCAAATATCTTGGGGCAACCATCCAGAGCAATGGACAGTACAGAAAAGAGGTGAAGAAGAGGGTGCAGGCAGGATGGAGTGGGTGGAGACGGGTGTCAGGGCTGATGTGTGACAGAAGGATAGCAGCAAGAGTGAAAGGGAAGGTTTACAAGACAGTAGTGAGACCTGCTATGATGTACGGTTTGGAGACTGTGGCTCTGTATAAAAGACAGGAGTCTGAGCTGGAGGTGGCGGAGGTGAAGATGCTGAGATTTTCATTGGGAGTGACAAGGAAGATTATAAATGAGCAGATCAGAGGCATAACGAAGGTGGAGCAGTTTGGAGACAAAACTCGAGAGGCCAGGCTGAGATGGTTGGGATATGCGTTGAGGAGGAATAGTGAATTTATTGGACAAAGATGGAGATGTTGGAGATGGAGCTGCCAGCAGAAGGAGAAGAGGAAGATCTCAGAGAAGGTTTATGGATGCAGTGAAGGTGGACATGGAGATGGTTGGTGTAACAGTAGAGGAGGCAAGGGACAGGGCAAGATGGAGGCAGATGATCCGCTGTGGCGACCCCTAAAGGGAGCAGCCGAAAGAAGAAGAAGAAGAAGTTTACAAACCTGTCCCCTGATCATATGAGATTATGATCCCCCAACACACCACTCTCCCAGTTTCTAACACCTGTTTTTTCTGCCAACGTTCCCTGAATCAATCCTTACATCAGGGGAGAGATACTGTGACTGCAGCAGTATAAGAGCAAGACCACACATATTTTTAAAGTAGGAGGTTAGAGTCCTGATGCTTTACAGTAATCACTTTAAATATCATTATTGCATTAGAGAAAATCACAAATAATGGGATCATTCAAAGCCTTCAGGGACAGGTCCAACATAATGCTGCATTCTTAATGTCTTAAACGGTAGTCTTAATATGGACGATTTTGTTAGTGTTATGAAGTGATGATAAAACATGCACCACCTTTTTCTTGGTTGTTATTGTCCTTGAATCGTTAGACCGTTGACTGGTACTGTGCTGTCAGAGCACTCCTAAAACTGTGCTATAATGTACAGCCCGATTTGACAAACTTTCAATGAGGGTGACAGGCTCATGCAGATGTTTATCTACGGGATAAAACTCTATGTTGATGTGCCTCAAGGGGTGGCGTTGCGTACCACAATTCAACCTTTAGATGGCGACCGAGTCAAGTTGAAGGATGCGTGAGCGTGCACAAGAAGCGCGCGGGAGTGTCAGCTACGCATTTATAGAAATGAGTTACAGGAGCAGGCATAAAACATAGTTCCAAGTAGGCTGGCCGATACAGTCAATTAATAACTGATTAATTAGACTAATGACTAATGACCCTATATGGAACCAGGCGGTTGTTTGATCATTTTAATAGGTTGCCAAAACGCGTGTAATCTAGATGGACAGTTACACATAATGTTAATGGAAACAGTAAGTTAACATCTGACCTTTTTATTGATGTGAGGCAAATACGATTTCTAGAAATTCCTAGAAATGCTTCTTTAAGTTAGCTATGTTTTGTAGCTCAGTGTTACATCGTCTAAGGAGCATGAGCTGTCATCAGTAATGAAACGCTAGAAGGGGCGGGGAACAGTGGCGGAGGTACTCCGTGTGTGTCTCTACAGGCGTGTCCTCACCTGGGACAGGGAATCCGATGTAGTTGCGCTACGGTACAACGGATATTTCTGTGGGTTACGGAAAGGCTATCTATCGGTTTCTAGAAGACTCAACAAAGAATTCTACGGAAACACACCGCATTAACCATTGCCGTTTAATGCAGGCTGCCAGGTACAGTAACTGGGGAACGTATACACGTTGTTAGTTTTTTGTGCAGCGGGATCTATATAAGATGCATTTAGATGTTTGATTCGCTCTTAAATCACACTGCCAATGTTCCATATTGATCTTACTGAGCTAAAAACACGCAGGTGAAGGTGACTTGTAAAGTGTGATGGAAGTGCCCTTTAAATTGCCGCAGTGGTGTGGAATCATGCCTAATGCAATACACACAAAAAGACGGTGCACGTGGAGTTTTCTGTGTTATTTCTGCGTGAAACTTTAGTTCTTTTAGCTTTGTGCGTGCGATAACTAGTCAGTTAGTGTTATTTAGGTCATATACAATCGCAGTTTATTAACTCTGAAATATTATTTAAGAGATGACATAATCCATTTTGACATTTCATCATCTTTTAACTATGATCTATATGTGGTTTAAAGTGCAATTGGCTTTTGGTCACTTTCTGTATTGTGCTGAAGGACTGTGGAGTGTTCCCTATAACCTATGTTTTGGCACTGTTTCCATTACACGGCTGATTGACGGTCCAAGCTGATTAAACTGCAAAACAATATGTAAAAAACTAGGCACGGTAACTGTAAAAGCATAAGAATGTGTGTCAAAAAGTGCAAGAAAGCTATTTTTAGCCAGCCATATTTATTCAATTAATTTAGTTAATAATCACACAGTTGCCATCCAGGCATGTAAAGCCTAGGGTCTAACAGGGTAGCTGGTGATTGTAACCTGTAGTTCTTGTCATGCTTAGATGTTATTAACGAGAATGGTAAAATCACACATATTGTATAATTCCATGAAACATATGTATATTTTTAAATATTGTTGGTGCATGGTGTTTCATATTTTTTGGGAGGCAATGAAACACAATGTCCATGGCATACAACACACAAAAGCAGTAGCATGTCAGTGTAAGATATATCGTGGTATTATGAATCTCTTCCAGTATATTTCTGCTTCTTATGCTGCTGGGATTAATGCAGATGCTCTGAAAACAGATTTGCTGCTGATGTTAATAGAAACATTGTAGCCACATTTTCTTGTTAAGAGAATGAAATGTGTAGGAGGAGCTGCTCCTACATTAAAAATGCGGTTTTAAGCCAGCATCTTCAAAATAGAGATAGCAGAAAAATGATTTTAGACCTTGTACTGGGATAATTCACCACAAGAAAGTCACCACAAGAACATGCAATGCTGTATTGGAGGCATACATTGTTTTTGTTTTGGAGGCTTGTACACTTGAACCCCTCAGCTCCTTTGAACTGTGTGGGAGATGACAAGTCAGTACACATTTAGTGTATGACAGACAAGTGAAACATGAGATTATATCTTGAAATATCAACCTTTCCCTTGTAATCCACAGCAATACATCCCACGCTTGCCCTGGTGGCTAATTATGCATGATCTATGTGTGTTATTTCAGGTCAGTCTCCTTTTCAGGCCCTCATCATGTGAGCAGGTTCAGTTCTACATAATTTAGTAGATTTCAGTGAACCTCACATTATTGGGGAGATTGCACTTCTCCCTGAATTGCATTAAATCATTAAAACATCAGTCAGGAGTGACTGGTTGGCCGGTTAGTTTTGAGTACGGCTGTGGGCCAGACGTAAAGGTAAAATCAACACAGTCACAAACAGACAGAAACATTCTTGGAACTAGCACTCATGCGGCCACAGTCCTGTTTAGATTCACGTAATTTAGCAGGTGCTCATTTCCACAGCGAACTGCTTAATTGTCTCCTCAGAAAGGCTATTTAACTTAAATCAAGTTAAAATCGTCTTGATTTAATGAAGTTAAATGTTAATGTTCAAGGTGGCAATTAGAGATGCAAATCACCAAAATATGTGCATCATAAAATAAAAGTATGATGTTGTTCAGTTATTTATTTATTATTTTTAAATTTTCTTATTATATGGGTATTTCTGGTCAGCAACACCAGTATTATTGATTATTTATGGTGGCCCGATAATACTTTCTTAAAAATATCCTCCAATAGCATGATGTAGTGATGTGCTCTGAGATGGAGAATTCACAAGCCATAGAAGCACACATTTTGGTGACTGGATTTGAAGGCCATATGTGGAAATGTGTATTTTGGTTTGGTTGACAGATGGCCTTATCAGAAATTACTCTTTTATCTCTCTCTGCAGTGTTTTAACAATTAATTATACATTTTGAGATTTTATTTTAGGAGTAAGCAAGGCGAGAAGTTTTCCTTTTGATAGGTAGCAGAACCTTTTGATATTGAGAATAAAACCTTTGACCCTGTCAACCTTGATCTTAAACCTTAATATTTTTTTAAACCTCAATCTCTTGTCCTGCTCTGTTTTAATTGGTTTGCAAAGAACTCACTCTATGCAAAAGCAGAAGTTTTGTGTTTTCACGATAAATAGATTCACAATTCAGAATGAGTCCAGATACAACTAAACCAGATTTGCCTGATATGTAAATTGATTTTGCTGGGTGAGCCAGCAGGTATGTTCACGTTTGTGTACTCCTAGCTCCCCTGATTGGCTAAGGGTAACTTTACGACACCCATTGACACCCTGACCAAGACATGCAGTGCTGAGCCATCATCCATAATATGAATATGTGAAGAGCATATGGAGGAAAGATGCATACCAAACTACAGAGAAATGAATCATTATTAAATGCTATTCTGTTCAGTGTTAAATATTTAGAGAGTACAAAAAGCAATGGAAATTAAAAATAAAATTACGAAAATGATAAATTAATCTAATCACTACAATTCAGGAAAAAGGTTAAGCTTAAATTATCAGTCTTGACCTTTTAATGCCTTGTAGTGTGATTGCTCATTGCACTCACTGGGAAAATATTTTCTTACTCATGTAGCTAGGCAATGGCATATGACATTCAATAACTGATCCTCAAATGACAGCAGCAGCGTCCAAGTGTGACTCACTTTCTTGTGAACTCATCTTTGATTATAACTATTTTTTTTTTTCTTGTTTTCATACAGAATGAAACTTGACAGCAGGAAGATGCCTTAGCAGCCAATAATAGCACTGCTGAAAATCTCATGGTCTCAGAAGGATCTGAAAGGACTTTAGCCCCATCTGTACTAACATTATGGCAGTCACAGTGGAGCTTCGTCGGTCTCCCGTCTCACTGACGCTTCTCTGCTGTCTCACACCCATTCTGTGGGCTTTCCCCTTTGGGCCTGTGCTTGAGATGGATGTCATTCCCAGGATCACTGTGCCTATCAACGGTACGACCTCTCTCATTAAACACGCCTATATAATAATAATTGAAGTATTACTGCATGGTGTGGAATGAGTGGGAAATTAAATTTATGTACATAATATGCCAGCAATACCCAGTTTTATTAATCCCCAATTCTTTATTATAATTTAACTTTGTGATCCAAAGCTTGTGCATAATCTTTCATAGTAACTTAACGTAATCATATATGTAAAGGTATTAATTGCACGTTTCTTCATATCTTTATATAACAAGTGAACAACATTACAAGTGATTTGTGTTTGGCATGATTAAATGCTCATTGTTTGTGTTTGAAACATTTGATATGCCTTGCTCACTTTAAACAAGTGGCACAGTTTTGTGTGGAGTGCTGAAGACGGAGCTCTGGGCATCATTAATTGCCTCTTCTTAGCCCTGACCTAGTTCATGCAGTTCACACAGTGCCTGCTGCAATGCAATGAAGACAGATTAGACTCACACTGCTCTTGCTGGACTCGTGTAACAGGTCGAAGTCTGTTGTGCATCCACACATTCAAGCGTGTAAGCACGAAGAGAACATCGGCGGAAGTGAACAAACAGCTGTGATCTGACGCGCTCAAAAATTGTGCTGAGTGATGGGTAAATACCAGCTAAGCCGGAATAACGTTCCAAGTTTGGGATAAAGCCAAACATTCTACTAAATCTCCAGACTCTCCAACTGCTGCCTGTTCACTGTGCATAAGCCTTACAGCTATAGCAATGAAGATGAATGTGAAAAGAGAATTAGAACATGCAGCATTTATTCTATCAGAATATTTGCTCCATGAAGCCAAAAGAGATCTATTCAAATGGGGAGCATTTGTGCCTTGTGAATCAAAATAGATGATTATGTTTAAGCACATGCAATCATATGTATATTACATGGTTGAGTAAGTAATCAAGATATAAAGAGTAAATGGACAATGAAACGTCAAAGCATTGCAGCAACTTTTCCTAACTTTCATTAATCCAATAAAGTGTCATCCAAGAGAATACAATTAGCTCAGCAGTTAATGGTACATTTTATTTAGGCTATTACCACAATACTTTATATGCAGTAGAACACTACATAGTATGGAAGTGTTAATGACATTAAAAGCTTTATGAGTGATTCTATGTTATCAGATCATCTTGTTTTCCCTCATGTTTAAGATGTCCTTGACCTACATTTGTAGCCTCTTGAGGACAGAGAGTTTATGGAGTGTGTGTCTATGTGTGTGTGTGTGTGTGTGTGTGTGTGTGTGTGTGTGGATTTCAGTTCTTGAAGTCTCTGGGTTTTAGTGATATGAGTGTAAGGATGGTGACGTCTGAGAATAGCATTTATTTTCTGGTGATTGATCAGCGTCATTTGATTTTGATATTTTGATTCATGTGTCTGTCTTCCTGGGGGGATGGTTTTTCAGATTCAGACAATTAGCTTTCACAATTCTCACCAGCGGCTGTGAAATGTTGTTTACGAAATGAATAAAGGTGCCTGTTTTGTTCAACCCTTTAAGCAGAAAAAAAACACACCTGTCTTCAGGTTCTACAAGAATTGCTTAGGATTTGAAAAAAGCGCAAGTGTTTTTTCAGAGTAGCACGTGGAGTATAAAGGAGCCTGAAGTGTAGAGTGGCAGTATTGGGAAGTTGTTCCGCACTGACTGCCACAAGGTTGAAGGCTCAAATCTTAACCGGTGTACCCACAAAATGATGTAGCAAAATTTTGGATGGTTATGTATAGATTTTACAGAAAGTGTTTCATCCTGATATGTGTGAATTATATGGGGATTTATACATGTAAAAGGGGTAAACATTTGCTTATGTTTTTGACTTGTGGGATGCTGAATACCGGTCGTGTGGTGTATCCCCGGTGTTGTTGGCGCATGACTACACTTCTACAGCACTCATTAGCTGTGCTGCTGCCGGCTTTCAGGCATGTCACTACTGCGACGGTGTGTGTCCCAGCACACGCGGCCGTCTAGTCCGCCTGCCTGGTCTCTGCTTGGAACAAGGGGAAAGAGTGAGTCATCACGGACACATGTACATGTACAACCACACACACACACACACACACACTAACCCCACATCCTCAATGACATATGAAGTGGCTGAAGACAAACACGGGCATGCAGTGCCCCGAACTGCGCGCGCTCGTCCCAGGAGCAGATCGGATTTTAGAGAGACAGGTGTGTGTGTGGAAACAAAAACAATAGTGGGTGCAATTTTTTGAACCAAACTAGAAACAAAACAATAGCACCACAGGGGAGGTGGAGAGGTGCACACACCCACATGCAGTCACACTGGTTTATTCGACTTGTGTGCACATGTTACGTTTCACCATTTCGGAACAAAGGTCAGGGTGAAGCCTGAATGCTCGAGTCAACATTTATCAGCAACTGTGTAAGCATGCACATGTAGGCACAAACAAACAGAAGAGGTTTTCAGAGGGATTGATTGCTGAGTTCATCTGGAGTGTTTCTATACAGTATTTTGCTTCCATGACTTGAACGTTTAACTCTGGTTAATGTTTGAGATGGGTTATTTTGTATTATTCAGTTATTATTGTATTAAAACAGTTTTTCCATTTGCTTATAAGGATAAAAACTGACCATTTACATGAAAATATCCTGCAATAGATTATAAATAAATCTGAAATATATTCACTTTCACATTCTGTCACTGATGTACAAAATATGTTTTAACTGACTTTATTACAATTTTTATTATTTTTTGCATATTTTCATTTTTGAAATCAATACTTAAAAATCAACAAATCAGTGGTTTTGGCATGTGGTCCTTCCTTTTGCCCAGAGGTTCATGAGATCAGTATTTGGGATGAGGACAGTTAGGTTTTGTCTGTGTGTGTTTTAACAGTGTTCCAGGACCAATGCAGGTCCAAGGACATTCTGTATGAGCGCCTGGGGAAATGTGCTCCAGTGCGTCAGCCCCCTGTTCAAACATGGCTGCGTTGTGTTATATCAAAGACTCTCTCATTCTAATTTTATCATTTACCAGGGGCTTTTGAGTTTTTCTGCAAGAAAAACACAGACACGAGTTGCTTTGTGGTTTAAGGTCTTAAATTATTTCTAGACTTTTGAGAAATATTTTGAAGAACGTCTTCGGCTTGTGCTGCTGTGGGCATGCGTGTGTGGGTGTGTGTGTGTGGGCTGGCATTCCTATGTTTGTCTTTTGACCACTGCACGTCAAGACGGATCACACCAGACTGCTGCCTAGAACCACCTCTCTTTGTTCAGCTCCACTGCGGCGCAAAAGCTTTAACGTGCTTGCATTGTGGAGAATTAGAGGTTTTAGTGGCTTATTAAGTAAATGGGGTATGGGGGAGGGGTGTTGATAATAGGGAGAAGGAGGTGGGGTAGGGTGTTTGAGGGACATCACATGGCCTCATACTGCCAGCTTCTGCCACTCTCACAATATGAGTGTCTTTAAACATTATTTAAACAAATAATGTACAGTGGCCTTGTACAGTGGCCTATGCTGTATGGATATTTCAGAGAGGTTGGAAATGCAGGAAGTTGTTTTCTGCCTGTCAATAATAATAATAAAAAGCAATATTTATATAACCATTCTAGTACACCACTAGTATACTACTGAGTCCCCTCTACAAGAATTGTCATACTGTTGCTCTTTGCTTAATTGCTTATTCTTCGTAATAAGCGTTTTTTAAATTCACATCTACAGGTTGTGTCTGTGTTGTCTCATATTCCTTGTTGGCTCAGCCTTACTGATGAAAACTGAATCACTTTTGACCGAGTGTATTTAAAGCGAGGAAGAGTGGCGTTTGGTCTCGGCTCAGTGGGCTGTGGGTCCTCTGCTAGAATTGTGCATCAGTGCTTGTGCCAGTGCAGAGTGTGGGATGGATGGTTCAAGTTTGAGGAAAGGCAAAAAAAAAAAAAAGGTTTAAAAATGAGCATGAGTCATATCGAAGCAGATTAAACACCTTCTTCCTCTTCTCTGCACTTTATGAGTGCTGTTCCTCCCCTCCTGGTGATGCTACTAGAGCTCTGTCTTTGGAGAATCCACTTGATCCTCTTTCATTTATTGGCGGATTCAGTTGTGTGATCAGCTGTTGCATGGATTGCAGTCTCTTCATTCATCTCTGAGAACCCCCCCCCCTGAGTTCTGACACTGTTTGGACCAATCTGGTGTAAGTGTGCCATTATGTTGTTGACACCATTTGGCCATGTGAGTCCTTATTTTTTAACTGGGTCTCGGACTGTTCGCAGGACTCCTGGGGTGTAATCATTTCCATGGCTCAGCTATAAACTACAGCACTCTGCTACTGGAGGAAGGAGCTGGGATACTGTATGTGGGGGCCAGAGAGGCTTTATATGCTCTGGACTTAGCTAATGTCTCCGCTACCCGCAACGGCTCTTCTGTGAGTACTGTAATTCGCTCCAGTATCTTTGAGTAACTGTTACAGTCCTCTGTGATGCTCACCTTTCTGTCTTCATAACAGATCGACTGGGCTGCATCTGCAGAGCAGAAAAGACAGTGCTTAAGTAAAGGAAGAGACAATCAGGTATAGCCATATACTCCCACATGGAGCTGAACTCTATAAATGTCTCCCCTTGCAGCTCCTCCTCTCAATGGGGTTCTCTTTAAATATCAACTGTACCTGAGGCAAATTTAAGCTCATTTGGTTCTCACGCATTTGCTATATCTCACCCACTTCTTCCTACGAACTCTACTGAATAAGGCTTTATTGATCTAAAATCATATGTCGGGAGTAGGAAACTGGTAAGAAGAAAATAAATATTATCCTCAAAGCTAAACTTTTACAGAGTGCCAATCTTTATTGAGCCTTCCACAGTGATTCATTCTCCCTGTGGCTCAAGGCTTAAAGTTTTAGCTAACATAGCATGTTTTAGCATACATGCTATTCTATTCACACATGAGCCAGTCCCTCTAACCTTCCAATGAGAATTTTATACGTAGATCTGTAGTGCCAACCAAAAGCAGGCCTGTTTCTAGTTATACTTTTGTAATTTCCAAGAGTCTGTGTACATGAAGTAATTATTTAAATGCTGTTCTGCCACAGACAGAATGCTACAATTACATCCGGTTCCTGGACCGTTATAATGAGACTCACCTCTACACCTGCGGGACCCATGCCTTCCGCCCTCGCTGCGCATACATAGTGAGACCAGCCTGTTACGCTGTGCTGAAATGATGTCTGGCTGAGTTCAGCAGACCTCAGACAAAATGTGATATCTTTTTGTGTTGTTTCTTCCAGGATGTTGAGCGTTTCAGCTTTGTGCGTTTTGAAGAAGGCAGGGAGAAATGTCCTTATGACCCAGCAAAGGGCTACACTGGTCTCATTGTAGGTAAGCAGCTTCTATGTGGAACACCGGAAAGTCACTGGAAACTGCAAATGTTTCTCCCGACGGTAGTATTGCTGCGTGTCTGACATGACTGAACCTATGTTAAGGTGCTGTCCTCTTTTTTAGATGGTGAGATGTACTCAGCCTCTCAGTACGAGTTTCGTAGCAACCCTGACATTCGCCGCAACTTCCCCTTCCCCAACCTCAGGACAGACGAGGCTCCGACAAGATGGCTGCTGGGTAGGCAAAGAACTGCTTAAAAAGTCTTTGTGAAGTCTTTTAAAGCAGTTAATGTCTCAGTAAGACAAGGCCACCGTAACCGCTTACAATGCTTATTAAAGACCATAATTGTTTAGTTATTGTCTGCGTGGCAGCTAAGCCTACTGTGTTCTCTGCAGAGGCGGACTTTGTTGGTTCAGCATTATTGAGGGAAAGCATCAACAGCTCCACTGGGGATGATGACAAACTTTATTTCTTCTTCACGGAACGAAACCAAGAGCAGACCGCCTACACCAGTCAAACCAGAGTAGCCAGAGTGGCCAGAGTCTGCAAGGTAACGGCTTAATACGCATTTGGGAAATTAGCTGTAATCTAACTTACAATTCAAAAGGATTATTTTGAACAGTTGACTTAGACACACATAGCACATACATAAACGGACGTATTTGTGATCAAATTGCTCTCTAAATTGTTTTGTGTAGAAATGTGGTTTTAAATATTCATATTACGTTTGTCCAGTTGATGTGAAACCCTCATCTACCCTCATCTCAGTCTGTCTTCTTGGGAGATCTGCAGTGTGCACTGTTGCCGGGCAGCGTAAACCCTGCCTCAGTCTCTAAGCACATAGGCATAGCCATACACACACACACACACTCCTTTCCTTTTTGCTGTTACAGCCCATACCTTAATTCCACCTATTTATTATGGCTCCTTTTGCAACTCTGCCCTGAATCTCTTCCACTAAACTTGGAACCTCATCAGCTCTGGCTGTGTTAGTGTTCTCCACTGTTTCACTCTGCTGGTTAGACCTCACATCTCTGTGAAGCAGGTCAGGTCCCTCACTGGCTGGTTTGGCAAAGCAGAGGATTCCAGAGCAAAGTAGGCCACACTATGGGAACACACAGCACGTGCACATGCACTCATGCACATGCACTCATGCACACGCACTCGTGTACACGCACTCGTGCACACGCACTCGTGCACTCATGCACACGCACTCATGCACACGCACTCAACAACACCTCTACACTGCCACCAACACACACGCAAACACTTCTCATATCTCTGAATCTATGTTTTCATTTGCAGGAGGGGTGCTTGAGAAATTCTGAAAATAAACTATTTTTACATACAAGTGACCACTGAGCGATGCTCAGATGGCATCAAGCGGCTGCTCGCCTTTCAGTAACTTCTTTGGTCATTTTGGTTCATTTCAGTCTGTTGTAATCAAATTCATTTCATCATCAGACACAATAAAATGGAGAACCATGCCTGAAAGAAAGGAGGACCTTCACACCGTTGGGATTCCCACTTGTCTAGCATCTACTGGATAACACACATAATGACATAAGTCTGAGGCATTTATTAAGGGAACGGTTATGTGAAACTGTGATTAGCCACTACTATGTAGTGTTTCCCTCCAGCACTGCAGGAGTTGGATGGAATCTGTTTTACAGCATCTGTTGTTACCTTGTGTAGGACACAAACCCATGTCCAGAACTGTGGTCTCCCAAACATAATGTTCAATTTAGGGATACCTACTTTATCAGACGGACTACCTGTTGCTTTGTGTACCAATTCTTAGAGGATCATGAATTGTGAAAAAAGCTATTTGATGGGAGAAATGTGAGAGGAAGCAAATTTGTATGAATTAGAAAATACTGCAAACAGTATGGCTTAAAAATAGGGCAGTCATCAAATTTATGAAAATGATTATATTGTGGTTTGCCTCACAAAAGTGGTACATTGTGGTTGTGACGGGCAGGGAGTGCGAACAAAAAGGAAGCAGTCACGCCAAGTCTCAGAGAAAAAGAGGGGTTTAATAATTAAAGTGCGCAAACCAAAAACCCGTGCACTGCTCCGAATTAAGGAAATAATAACCAACAGTCAACTGGTACAAAGACAAGACATATATAGCCAAACAAACGACCATCAGGTGAGGGAGCTAATAAGCCCCGCCCACCTGAGGGACGCACACAACGCAACAACAACAGGACAACTGCCGCTGTGCCGGAGGCGACCGGTAGGGGGAGCCTCCCTCACCGTGACAGTGGTTTTAATAGAAATGATTATTTTAGTTGTATATTATTCCTGTTACTTCCTCTGATTCATCTTGGTTCATAACTAGTAAATACCTAGTAATTATACTGTGTGTTCAGTATTATTGATTAGGAAGAGACGGAGTAATTTAGTGGGAGAGTTCCCCACTGGTCAGAGCACTGCAGGTTATAAAAATGATGGATCATTGCTGTTTGTAAAACCATACAGATTATTCCTGATTTACTTCATACTTATTTTTATTATGAAAACAGTAATGATATTAATGCAGTAAATATACTTTCAAATCAGTTCAAACTGAGACTGAATGCAAGACACCTATAACAAATGGAGGCCATCTACTGTCTAAAAATAAACCAGATAAATAAATAAATATATACATAAACAAATCTGTTGACAGAAAAATAGGACAAGTTTGTGTTATGATATCAATGACGTAATTTCTCAGTCAACAAAACCCAAGCAGGACCAAGGAGAAGGATTTTGCAAATGAGTAAAAAATATAGTCCAATGGATGCTTTATTGTAAAAGATTTATTATGGAAATTGTATGAGATGTATGCAGTATATATCATAGAAAAGTTCCAGTTATTTGTGCAGACTGCAGCCTCTGCCATAACTTGGAATATCTCTGGTTTTGCTTAGTGCAGATTCACAGGTCAATATCAACTATTGAGCTGAGACCTTGTTACTATCCTCTATGGACCAATGACAAACTGCAAGTGTAGAAAATAGGCCTCATACTGACACCATTGATGCCATAATACAGAAATCATTTCAAGCAGACATTATGCAGTGTGGGGATTATAACTATCTTCCTCCAATAAGTTTCTCAACTCAGGAGAGAGAGAAAAAAGACTTTTGTCTGTTGTATAACATTCTGTACCTCAAAAAGTGGAAGTTTAGATTCAAGGCCTGGAAAAGACAATCCTAAAAGATTGGTTGACTACTTCACTAGAGAATTGGTCCAAAAAAATGCTGGGGTAGCGATATGCCTTTATAACGAGGCAGGGGCTTTAAAACTATTTTTGCAAAAGCCTCCACTGAGACTCCACCATTTTTCTACACCTGTCTCTCCTCGTGAGTGTGGGAGTAGAGTAATTGTTGTGTTCAGTGGCTCAAGCTAGCTCAAAGCTGGCCTATGGAACGGTCCAGAATGGTGTACCCTACCCAGAAAATACAGTCAGTCCACTTCCAAACGCATCCCACAGAAATCAGTGTCAATGGAGCATAATAAGAAATGTGCTGCAGACTGGGTCTTCTCTGTCGAGGCTGCATCGTTTATTGATACAGTCCCCATAATTAATGACTGACATTAAGGTAACCTGCAACAGTTTTTGTTCTTTCATATGTGATGCACAGCTTATTCCTCTACAGAAAATCCAACTTAAATTATTTATTTTTTTATTGTTAAGCTCCATTACATGTTTTAAGTGATAACTTGTCTAGCAGGACTTTGTTTAGATTTCAAATATTGTAGCAAATGTATTTGTACGACCTTGAAAACAATCGAGGTCTTCCCCTCACCTGTTTTTGGTCAAGTCTTTGGCCAAGTCTTTTTGTAATTTTTCAGCGTAACAATCAGGGGGTCGGGTGTTAATGTAGCACTCAGCAGTCACTGCAGGCACTGTACTTGGTAGGGATGTAATTAGAGTGAATCTGCTTAAACAGGCACAGTGTACTCCTCAACTTTTGCTCTCAGACCCTAAACATTCACTCTCACCCCCACTTTCAGTAATTGCCTTTGTCAAGATTTTCTCTCTCCCTCCCTCTCTCTCTCTCTCTCTCTCTTTCTTTCTCATTATCTTTCTCTCTGAGGTTCTGAATGTATAATTCATTAATTTTGCCATTATTCTTATCATGATGTTTTAACATTCATTTTTTCCATCTCTTCCAAAGAAAAAAATATTAGCATCCTCTCTTTAAACATGTCACTTTTTCATCTACATTTACAGGGCGACATAGGCGGTCAGAGAACTCTCCAGAGGAAGTGGACGTCCTTTCTGAAGACGCGCCTGGTGTGCTCTGTGCCTGAGTACGAGTTGCAGTTCAACGTGCTACGCAGTGTTTTTGTGCTGGAAGGAGCTAGTGTGCATGGCAGCATCTTCTATGCTGTTTTTGGACTTGAATGGTGAGAGAAATGGATCACATTTATAATGCATTTGACCTTGAATCAGTCATTGAGGTAGTACTAGTTATTTAAGATAAATTTATGTTATTGGGACTGTTGAAAACCTTAATGGAGTATATTGAGCTAATGTTGATTCCCTACTTAGCTTTTGCTTATGAGGAATTATTTTCAGTAGAATCCTGCATGCTGGTTTATAAGGTGGATGGTGTAGTGTAGTGGGTAACTGCTGCCTCTCCTGTAGGGGGTCGGGGTTCAATCCCTCTCTGCGTAAGTGCTTTATGCTGTGCTGTTGGGAGTCCTTGGGCAGGACTCCTAACACTATACTCACCTACCTCTGTAACATGATTGAAAATTGTAAGTCGTTGTGGATTAGAGCGTCTGCCAAATGCGTTAAATGTGAGGTCTCTTTTAGGCGGATTCCAGAGGGTATAGGGAAAGATGTTCCCTGCCCCACAATGTTATCTCATTAATGTGATGTGAACAGAGGCAACATTAATCTTGTAAAATGTGACGTACTGTTGGATTCCCAGCCAAAGGTGTTATAATTGAGGAGGCTTTTAGAAAAAACGGTTTAGGGAGCATTACATTAACCAGCCCACATACGCAGCTCCCCACACAGAGACACACACAGCAGAAAGAAAGTGGAAAGGACTGCAGCAGATGTGTAGGAGCAGAGGTTAAAAGAGGTGACAGTGAGTGTATGTCAAACTCTGTCTGACTGACCTTTTAGACTGTGTAAATCTCTGAGAGCATAACTCAGACTGGCCCAGCTTTTACATTGTACTTCCTTCACAGTAATAGGGTTGGTCAGCTCTACTGCCTGGGCCAGCCATTTTGGATTGTGATGTGTAGCAGTAGTCATGTGCAGTCATGTGAAGTCATATGAAGTGCAGTAGTGTTGTCATCATTCAGTTCTGATATATTAACAAACAATGGTAAAACCAATTATGTAAAGAGTACTTTGAAAATGATAGTCAGAAGAAATAAATGTCAGGGAATACGTTATCACTTATAATACATTCTGCAACCTTACTAAATAAACACACCTAAAATCGTTAATTACTCACCAGACATCTTTATGTTCTTGACAGTGATTGAGTTATATATGAAATTCGACAATAGTGGCAGTTACAGGTTATACCTGAAACTGTTTATTATCTGTGGAATACATACTAACAAGTAGTCGCCTGCCAAACACCTCTCTCCTATCTCCCTCTCTCAGGAAAAATGTTAAAACATCTGCGATCTGCCAGTACTCCCTCAGAGATGTCAAGGCTGCATTTGATGGACCCTACATGGAACTCCAAGACTCAAAATGGAGGGAGTACACAGAGAATGTTCCAGAACCTAGGCCTGGCTCAGTGAGTGTCCTTTTTTAAAATCTGTCAGACTTTAACCAAAATTTGGAAATGTTCAGTCTGTATCAATTTCTCTTTCTCCCCCAGTGTATAATGGATCAACATCGTGCTCAGCTCATAAATTCATCACGTGACCTCCCAGACAGCGTGCTCATGTTTGTTAGGAGACACCCTTTGATGGCCAGAGAAATTCAACCAATAGGAGGGCGACCCCTGTTGTTCAAAAAGAATGTTGACTACACCAGGATTGCTGTTCAGAAAGTCACAGCCTTGGATGGGAGAACCTATAATATGCTTTTTATTGGAACAGGTGCCTTAGCCTTTCACTACTCTTTGTATTAGTGGATTCAAGGCTGAATATTATTGATATAGATATCTCATACAAGCACTTTGTACGTCCTGTGTTTGTGTGTGTGTGTGTGTGTGTGTGTGCTCATGCAAGTACAGATGAAGGCTGGCTCAATAAAGCTGTAACAGTTGGTGATCAGGTGCACATCACTGAGGAACTCCAGCTGTTTAAGGAGTCGCAGCCCATAAACAACATCGTTCTTTCACATAAACAGGTACAATAACTGATGCCATAAACCTGCTGCTCACACTGCAAAGCTGCATCTGTCATTAGGTATATTAAAGGCACCTTATTATACTCTCAGAAGTGCATATTCGGTCTGTCTCCCCATATTATGTATGAAACAGCAATACAATAATGATGCATGCAGATGAACTTGGAGGTGTTATGATGTTTCATTTTGGTGCTTAGAGGAGTGTATATGTGAGTGCATCATCTGGAGTGGTACAGCTGCCCCTCTCCGTCTGTGTGCGCTACACATCGTGCTACGAGTGCGTGTTTGCCCGAGACCCACTGTGTGGCTGGAACGGGACACAGTGTGTTGACATATCATCATATCCGGACACGTGAGGGCCAAGATTTTTAATGTTTTTTTTTTTCTTTTGACCATGATCAGTTTAAACACACATGTGTTGTATGTGTGTATGTGGATGTACATGTCATGTATTGCATAGGAATAGAATTTAAGCACCTGCTGTCTGTTTCCTTTTTCAGGTCTAATCTAATTCAGGATGTTCAGATGGGGAATAGAGGGTGTGACAACATCACAGCTGATGGTGTGTATCTAAGTAGAGAAGGATTTGGCTGATATTAAAGTGAAGCTTTCTCCAAATTTACATCTGTCACTTATTCATTGCCAAACACCAACCTAGGTTTTAAAGACCATCATAATTATGTTTTGTATATGTCTCCAGTTGAATATAGTGTAAAACAATGCAAAATACGTAAATATCTCAATGTGTTGATGAATCTTAATGAGATTAGGTGTTTATATAGTACCGTGGTGAAGCGTTGGCATTTATGTTTGGTCTGCCAGGTTCAGTGCCCCAGCGCGCTCGGTCTGTGATGGCAGGAGATGATGTACTTCTGCAGTGTGAGCTTCGCTCCAATCTGGCGGTTCCCCGGTGGACCCTGAACGGCGAGCAGCTGCAGGGCTATGGCACGGACGCAGGCTACCGGGCCGGCGCTGACGGACTCCTCATCGTTGGGGCCCAGGGCAGGCAGAGCGGCCGTTACTGCTGCTACGCTGTGGAGAACGGCGTTTGGGTGCCTGTGCGCAGCTACATGGTGAGGGTGCAGCCTGTACCTCCACCTTCGTTCCATCCACCCACAGACCCGACTGCCCTGCCAGAGAGCTTCTTCACCACCGTCAGTGTGCTGCCCACACGGCCCCGCGGCAGCCCCGCGCAGCACTCCCCGTCCGCCGCGGTCCCCTTTGGACCGGAGTCCCAATCCAGCCGACACAAAGAGGCCATGTATATCTCCCTGGTGGCTGTTTTAGGTGGGCTGTGCCTTGTGCTGACTGTGGTGCTCCTGTACATTACCTTCTGCCTACACAGCGCCCCTAGTGGTGGGAAATACACCCAGCAAGGGCCGTTGGTTACTGCTGCGATGGATCGAAAATGGAGCTCCCACGTGGAGCTGAAGACCATCTCCAGCCACTGTAACGGGAGGACCGAGCACAGTGGGGTAGCTTCAATGGACGGAGAGTTCCTGCAGATAGTTCCAGGCCAAGGCCTCGACTCACCTAGCGAGGAGCCCCCTCCTGCACCCCCACTCCCCATGCCACCGCCCCTGCCAACCACAGAGTATGCGAATGGCTTCTCAGCTGCTTTGCCAAGTGTTTTGAGGAAGATGAACGGAAACAGCTATGTTCTTCTGGGGCAGGCAGACTCAGATATGACTTCTCCTCTCTACCATTCCTTCACAGAAGAGCTCAACAAGATCTTAGAAAAGAGGAAACACACGCAGCTGGAGGTCCAGCTAGACGAGAGCTCTCTGTAGCCCATCTTCCCCCGTTTAACGATGCAGGCACCCAAGAAGGGAAGCTGAACTGTTGCCTGTTCTTTTATTCAAATACAAATACCCGTGGTGGTGTATGTATCGTGCTGTTTTTGCACTGTATCCTGACGTACGCCTCCACTATATCAAATGTGTACCTGCAGTGTACAATTATTTTGGACTTTTATTTTTAAATAGTGGGTCTTGTGAACTATGTTGTGAAACACATTTATTTCATCCACACTAGTAGGGGAAGTGCCTTAGACAGAGATGGCATTCCCCAAGGTCTGCTGACTAACAGCATGACTCTGAGCATAAGCATGCAAACACAAAAAATGTAACCAGACACTGCAGAGAGGAAAATGGTTACGGTTCACAGTTTCAGACCCACGT
Source organism: Brachyhypopomus occidentalis (assembly GCA_020368025.1). Taxonomy (NCBI): domain Eukaryota; kingdom Metazoa; phylum Chordata; class Actinopteri; order Gymnotiformes; family Hypopomidae; genus Brachyhypopomus; species Brachyhypopomus occidentalis. Next base: position 1,378,876 of record JAGXOD010001377.1, read on the forward strand.
GTTCTTATTTATATTTATGGTATATTGCGTTTCAGTGTCTACAGATTGGGTAAAAGCATAAATAATCGAACACTGTATGTAATACCATATTTTTTACAATAATTACAATAATAATTAATTTGAGTATTTTGATGTGCCACGTATGTAACGCTCATTTCATAGTTGTTACTTTTGTTGTATTGACATGCATTGATTGCGAAATCACAACAACGGAGGATTATTCCACTCCTATAGAGGAATTTGCTGAAGGAATAAGGGATCATAGCTGATGTGCTTCTTTGGATATCCCTGCATAACAGATAATTCACAGCATGACTTAAGACATCCAGGAAAACTGAACTTGAGTGCCAAATTGAAACAGCAATCTTAGCCAAAGGATCATGTAGGAGGAAGAAAGGAAACCAAAAACAATGTGTTGTTACCGTCCACAGGAACATGTGTGTGCAAAATCAAGAGGATACCATTTGTCTGTTGTGCTGATCGCTGCCATTTTTACCACCTTTTATGTCAAGTGTGTAAATGTTTGTTTGTTTTTTAAAGATCCTCCGGTGTGCAGAGGCCATAAAGACGAGTGTCAGAATTTTATTTACATAGATCCAAAAAAAAAAACAAAAAAACTATGAAATCGAATGTTTTGTTTGTAGAGGATTCTGAAGCAGTGTGTGTTTAAAACCCCTCACGTACCTTCTAGAGGACACTGCAGCGCTGCTGAAGTATCCTGTCCTGGCCTTGTGCCACATGAAGCAAAATTGCTGTAATTATGAAAGAATTTCCTTGGTCTAGTGTCCAGCTATTACAGTGTAAACACACATTCATCCAGTTTTAGAGAAAAGGGTAGTTAATTGCTTTTACCTCGTGCGTTTAATCTTAAGTTCTGAGCTTTAGTTTATTAATGTCATTTCACAGTCTGCATATACAGTATAAAGTACACTATATCACAGTACATGAAAGATCCTCCATATGTTTTTACAGGGCATGGGTTTGTATCTTATGTCTTAAGTTTTAAATAGTCTTGTACAACCACAAGTATAAAAACATGTAGTTGTTGTGTGATTTATCAATGGGTATGTAAACTTCACATTCGATTTTTAGCTTGAAACTGTTACTTAGCGTGAAAGCTCGTATTCTGGATCTACTAATGTCTGTGGAAGAAGTGCTCTGAACATGGCCTTTTAACTGATCCTGTATTTAGAAATGTGCAGTTCTCTTATACGCAAAACAAAGTTCTGTGTATCAGGAAAAGCATTTTTTTGCTAGCGTTCCATCCGCAGCATTAGTGAACTTGAGCAGACAGCTAGTTCTCGTGTACCTGATGTACTGTATGTAGTAAAGCACACCACACTATGATACTATAACCTTTGTTTTGCACTAACCTTATATTCGGCTGCTGTAGATGCTGAATCAGCTCTTGTACTCATCTCTAGGGCTCTCACTGCTTCACATAGCTGACAGCATCAGCACTCTTTGGCATGGAGTCTTTTTTTGTATAGCAGAGATAATGGAACACCACATATGGCTAACTTGTTCATGACACTGAGCAGACGGCTCACCACGGAGACAGGCAGACCTAGATCTAGCATTTCCCTTTTTTCCCACCCACATATTTTCCTCTTGCTTTATTTTTCAGCCTCCAGCTGCTTGTTTAATGTGATTCATTTTCCTTGCAACTGGTTGTGACCTTTTACCACTTCATAACTGTTCACATTAGACTAGGCTTAAAGGAAAGGCTTACCTTTTTTCATATAAATTACGTTTTTCAATCAGCCCAAGTCATTATTGAGAGGTTTGAAATAAAGCTTCCTATTTTTTTTAACTTTGGTGGCACATATGGAGTAAGGATATTTGGGGAGGTTTTTGTCATGGGTTTCAGGGTGGTAGGAATAGATACCTTGTTGCACATCTGTTGTGTTCATCTTGTATCAGTATTAAAATGTCAAATTATCACAGAATTACTTTTCCTGTGAAGATCATTTACTAATATATTTATATATATATAGCATTGGAGGATTACTTAAAAGTATGCCCTTCAGTATTATGAACCCCATTTTATGCACTGAAGTCTAAAAACATATATTTAATAAAAAACATATTCTTTCAAAAGCAATAAGACCATCACCAGCCCATTTTGTGTCAGTCCTGTATGTAAATAGTTCATCAAGCTTTTCTAGATGCAAATCAGTCCCATCTGATTGTCCCATATGTAGCTGTTACCTAGCAACAGTGCTTTACTTAGAATTTTCTTTAATCCGCAGAATAGGGCATCTGGGTTTTCACTGGGGACAGATGATGTGACTGGTCCGCCCTGGCCTTATCTGGCTATAATAAGTGTAATGTATTAATAGATATACCACCTGCAGGGACAACCTGAAACTGTGAAGAAATGTCTGCCTGTTTTTTCACAGTCGACCACCTCCACCCCCAGCCTTTACGACCCAACTTCCTGCATTTGAAGTTTAATAAGAATTAATTCTGTAAATTATTCCACAGAAAGGATAATTAGGATTTAGGAAGAACCAGAACATGAAATACCTGTTCGTGCTAATGAGTTTGCCATCCTGTTTCAGTTTCTAATATTAAGCACATTTAATATTATCCCTTTTCTTTCAAATGTATGTCATTACTTCTTTACTACCCCCATTAGATTATGCTTAAAGCACCAGTTAAGCAGCTACCTTATTTCATTCACACAATTTAAGAGTTTTCTGTTCCAGTGTTCAAGAAATGACCAACTCGCTTCTCCAGTTTCTCCCCTTCAGATGTACAATGGGTGGTTTCAACATTGGATAAAGCTTATATTAGCTTTACTCAATATAAGCTATGGCCAACAAAGACATCTCAGAACCTCTAAACCTACCAAGAACAGAGCAAAGCTGGTTACCAGTCAGTATTTAGTGGCATGTTAATGAACGGCACCGAGTATACCAAATAGTATTCTTTCACTATATACAAACAAAACTTTTCAAAAGAGCCATCAAAAGTGATCCTGATCATTTTTTTTACATGGTCCTGTAAAAAGCAGTTAGCCATAATGATTGTATTCAGTTTGCAACCACTGCATAAATAGAACTTTATAATGATGAAGTCCTTATTTAGCCTGTGGGCCAACTGGATCCTTGCTGGGTGGTCGGTTGGTGAAGGGATGCCACTGTCCTTGGATACTGGGGCTGTCCGTATGGAAGGGCTTACGGATGCGGATAATGTCCAGGCCTGATTGGTTGGACATTTTAGTAATCAGCTTTGTAATCTGCTCCGACGTTTTATTGGTGACAAGTTCTTCAGTCACATTACCATTTACTGTAATGAAAAAAGAGAACAGTTCACTTAAACCTTCATACTTTATCAAAAGTGTAGTACAAAGGGCAACCAGATCAAGCCCAAACAGAAAATACTTTCTAATTTAAGACGAATGTGGTGCAAAGAGCAAATCGTACTTACGATATTCAGCAACTACTTTTGGTACCCTGGAGGTCTGTGGAGACACGTAGACGACAATTCCTGGGTTCTTTCTGGCAAAATCAACTACACCATCTTCAATAAACTCCCTGTCAAAACCACCACACACACACACACGAATAAAACAAGTGGCACAGCTGCTGCAAATCCAGCACCTTCTAATATTTTTTTCATCCTTTCTCTCACGCACACTTACAAATACGACACATTAATAACCGGTATATGTTTAGCTTTTGTAGAAAACGTTAGTTAGGTAGAATAACTACGGATTCACCCCAGCAACCCCTACCCCCTTCTGAAAACCTACCTGACTCCTAATGAACTCTGTGCTTTCTTGGAAAAAAGGATGGACACGCGCTTCAGCTGACATACGTACCGACCCACTCCATTTTGAAGAACGCTTTGTAAAAAACGACTAGGAGTACCTCGAGCAGTCATGTCAACCCTCCTATTTTTTACTATTTCAATATAGAGTTTCTGAAGAAAAAAATTCTTCGAACGCAAGGAATAAATATAAATTTCGACCTACACCTATAGCAGCCAGCCAATTATGTTAAAGGACAACCATCCAACTACACATGCGCAGTAACCTCTTAAAGGTTCGATGGCAATAGTTATCCGGGGGGTAAAAACAGTAGAAAGTAGTTCCCATATAGGTGTATTTTTTCAGTAACATGAACAAACGAAAAAATACAGAATGTATTCTTATCGTGCAGAATGCAAATTATCATCCAGGGATGGAGATAATAAAAACTATGAAAATCTAACAAATGTCAAGGCTTGGCGTCACTAGTGCTATGTTTCACACGGACTTATTTTGGAATGCAGACACGAAGGTTATTGGCGCGTGAAAGATTTTCAATGTTGAAGACAAATGCTTTCTATGCTTGAGCATTTCTTCCAGTACAGTATTTTATCTAGCTAACTTCATCGTGCAGTTCCTCTATTGACAGATCCTCGGGTTGGGTGAAACGTTATGTTCTTTATTGTTTCTGGCTTTTTTAAAGTTAGCACGTGTTCCTTTCGGGCGTGGATATGTGTGGCGAGTTTGATGGAGGCGCTGCTTGACTAGCGTTATTTAGCTACGCTAGCTACTTTTTTATTATGCTACTATTAAAAAGAGAGAAACAGAAGATTCCATCATTTTGCATGTTGTAGATCTGTTATCGAATTAGCAGGAAATGTGGGTAAGACATTCTCCGAGTCTTGCAGCCTGTATGTTAAGGGCAGGCTGTATTTTTAGACATGCTCAGTTTTCTTCACCGAGATATCTTTCCTACCTTAAGGAGCACCCCTGCTTTCAGTATTTTGTACGGAATCCCACATGGTATCACCGTGGAAGATCAAGGCCTTCAGTTTTAATGGATTTTATCAGAACATTAAAAAGAGATACTAAGTCTACAATAGAACTTTCTGTTAATCCTGTCACAGTAACGGACATAAAGCAATATCTACGGTCCAAGAATATTCCCTTCCATGATGGCTTTAGCTGCTTGCATGCTCCCAGTATTTTTGGGGGTTCAAAATCAGACTTACTTGAAGGAGCTGGGAAGGAAAGCTATTCTATGTTCATTGACAAAACTACTGGGCAGTTTCTCTGCAAGGACACCCTGGTAGAAGGAACGTGGGAAGATTTGCAGGATTGCTTAGAGGTGATGCAGAAAGAGGGGCATATCTCAATCAGTCCTGATGTGCTGCTGAGCTATTCTGAGAGCCTAGAGGAGCAGGAGGAGAGAAAGACAGAACTGAAGGAGGTTAGTAGGATTTGGAATGCCTCTCTGAATCTCGCAGATCTCCTTGAGGAAGATGTCCAGCTTGTTAAAACTATGTTCCAGATCAATAAACTCACCGGCACGACCCTAAAGAAGTTTGTGGTGAGATACTTCAAGCCCACCAAAAGCCTCGTGTTTCCTTGGTTTAGTTTTGGAGGCTCAAGCCTCCGTGGCATAAAACTGCTGTCTGCTGCGACTAAAGAAAATGGGCAGGTCTTCTATACGGAAGCCACTGTTCCCAAGTCAGCCAACTACCACAACCTTTTTGGGCTCCATTTAGTCGGACGTAAAGATGCAGAGGTGGTTCTCACTGGAAGTGAATTTGACAGCATGGCGGTGAGTCAGGCTACAGGGCTCCCGACGGTTGCCTTACCGCGGGGGGTCAGTTGCTTGCCCCCAGTGCTTCTTCCCTACCTGGAGCAGTTCAGGAAGGTCACATTGTGGTTGGGAGGGGATATGCGATCTTGGGAGGCGTCAAAAATCTTTTCAAGGAAACTAGGCCTGAAGCGTTGCTTTCTTGTGCGGCCAGGGGAGCTGCAGCCGTGCCCTAATGAGGCACTGGTCCAGGGAAGGAACCTTGCTCGGATTATTAAGGCCTCCATCCCTGCTGCACACAAGTCCATAGTGTCCTTCAAGCAGCTCAGAGAAGATGTGTATGGGGAGCTGGCCAACATGGAGCAGGTAGCTGGGATAAAGTGGACCCGTTTTCCTGAGCTAAACCGAATCCTGAAAGGTCATCGAAATGGAGAACTGACTGTTTTCACAGGTATTGCACATGCATGTTGACCTATAGAACTATTCTCTTATTGCATAATGTATATCTAAAATTAATGTTTGACATTACTAAGGCAATTGACTGAGCACTAATCCACGAATAACTATAGGTTAAACATAAATTTCTTACATAACTTTGTATAATATTTTCTTGTATTTCTAGGTCCCACTGGCAGTGGAAAAACCACTTTCATCAGTGAGTATGCCCTTGACCTGTGTATGCAAGGCGTGAACACACTGTGGGGCAGCTTCGAGATCAAGAATGTGCGTTTGGCCAAGATCATGCTCACCCAGTTCTCTATGCAGAGACTGGAGGAAAACCTTGAGCAGTATGATTCCTGGGCAGACAAATTTGAAGAGCTTCCACTGTACTTTATGACCTTCCATGGACAACAGAATGTTAAGTAAGGGTTCAGTCATTGTTTTTGAATTAAGAGCCTGTTTTAATGAAGGCTCTTGCATGGCTGGCAGTTTTGTCATTTGGAGTCACCAGTGAGTGGCAGTGAAAGCTGTTCTCTTCACTAGTTCTGCTTTTCCCTGCAGGACAGTCCTGGACACTATGCAACATGCTGTTTATCTCTATGACATCAGTCATGTGATCATTGACAACCTGCAATTTATGATGGGCCAGGAGAACCTGTCTATAGACAAGTGAGACAAATGTTCCACACTATTTAGGCTTGATCTCTTAAAGCCTGCTTTAACAGTTGGTAAAATGTGTCATGCATTACATAAAATGATATGTTATACATTACCTCAGTCTCAGTGTGCAGCCAAATACATTCTGTGATTAGATTGATGTGATGTGTTTCAGGTTTGCAGTACAAGACCAAATTATTGGAGCTTTCAGGAAGTTTGCAACCCACAATAGCTGTCATGTGACCCTCATCATCCACCCCAGGAAAGAGGAAGATGACAAAGAGCTACAGACAGCATCCATATTTGGCACAGCAAAGGTTCGTGCATTCAGCTACAATGTTGCTTATTTTACTACTTATTCTAAATTAAAAATGTCCATGTGCTTAATTTTCATTTAGGGAGCTCACACTGTGGTATCTACAGAGAGTTATGCATTGGAATTTTTTACCCTTTAAACTCATTGCTTCTGGAAATTTAGAATGGTAATCCTAAATGTGATGCTTCAATTACTGATGTGTAAATCTTCCTTGCTCACAACAGGCCAGTCAGGAGGCTGATAACGTGCTCATCCTCCAGGAGAAGAAGCTTGTGACGTGTCCAGGTCGCAGATGCCTGCAGGTAGCCAAGAACCGTTTCGACGGGGACGTGGGGATCTTCCCGCTGGAGTTTAACAAGACCTCATTAACCTTTTCTGCCCCAGTGAAGAGCAAGCAAAAACTGCGCAAGGTCAAAGCAGACAAAACGGACGACCCCGAGCAAACGGAGACTGGAGTCAAGGAAAACACTGTGAAATCCCTAAAGCCTACAAGGGCTCCCAAAGGCTCCAAGACTGTGACGGGGTTGTCAGCTGGAAAATGTGAAATAAGTGGAGAGGGAAAGAAACAGTAGTGAAAATACTTCAGTTAATGTTCTGATAAATGATGAATGCAGGTGTCACACAGCTTAAATAGATAAGACTGTTTTGGCTTCATCAGAATGTTTTACTGTAAATGTTCTGCTTTATGTATTCTGAGGTACTGATGGTTATTACATTTCTGCTGTTTAATTTATAAATAATAAGACTGATTATTATTGACTGAAAAGTCAGATGTCTTTTAGTACTCTGGCAAGAATTGCTGTCCACTTTTATAGACAAACATTCATAAATATAATTGATCCACTTTACATTTATTGTTAAATGTTTTAAATAATTCATTGTATATGAATGGTTACAGTATCACATTGTTTGTGGCATAATACTGTAAGTAAAATGGATTTTCAACTCTTTTTTTTAAACTGAAATAATAAAATTTCAGATGTGCATATATCCATTTGAAAAACATGGAATTTTTAAACATGCATAAAATGTTTTATGCTATTTGGTGCACAAAACTGGGAAAAAAATGAAGTTAACTAATATTTTCAGGATTATTTGCAGCAATGTTGAAACATCTGTACAGTAAGATTCAGATGGGGGATACAGAATTCAATAAAATTAGTTTCTGATGAGGCCTTGATGAACCCGTTATGGGTACTATAATATTGTCAGAGTACTGACAGATCTTATAGTGTTTCTTGAATTCAAACACGTTTTTATGATTAACTCAAAAAAGGCTTGAGGTAAGGAGGTTAGGCGCTGGTGAAGTGAACTCTGGATTCTCATGACTGCGGTTTGTCATCGCATGTGATCTTTTTCCACCAATCAGATCACCCGTTTTCCATACAGGAAGTGTTTTCGCTTATTCGGTGAAAACACAATCGTATTTCATTTATCAGAATTTGTGGCTTTTAGTGTGTCTTAAAATATTGTCCGATTTATGGTTAAATATACCTTATTTGTGAATTATACCTTTTTAAAAAATAAGCTTAGAGTTTTTAAAATTTATTTTGAACCCAAATCTGTCAGAGGTACAATACATAAATTGGAAACATGGCTAGAAGTTGTACAGCTGAAAATCTGTCCGATTTAGTTGCTGAGGCACGCCGGGTGTACCAGGAGAACTTCGGAAGGTTTGCGGATGTGGCGGTCTGTGCTCCCGGACGTGTAAATTTAATTGGAGAGCACACCGATTACAATCAAGGATTTGTTCTACCAATGGTAATTAAGAACTGCCAACACGACTACCTTTTTGAAGTGTTAAAGTGCTTATGTGCTCTTAAAAAAAGAAGTTGAATTTGCCATGAAGGCTGTCAAAATGAATGTCAAGTTTGTGACCAAGTTTCGAGTTGGTTTGACGAAGTAAAAGGATTGCCATTGTTGGCTCGCCATTATAACATCAAAAATCGAGTTTTTATATGAAGATGGAGGACAAAAGAAAGGATAGGAGGATTAAATATTTTTAATGAAAGTGAAATGCATTTTGATGCTCGAGCTTGACAATTCAACGGCATCAGAGTCAGTGCGTTTCTGTAGGAGGATGGAGGGATACAACACAGGATTGATGGGGATACACCAATGCCATGAGCAGGAAATGCAGTTTGGTGCTTGGTGTGAGCATTTGAGTCTTTATTACCAAATCTGATATTTGTAGCTTGAGGCATGAAGGACTCAAAATCAATGGATTTCTATGAGAGGATGCAAAGATACGAATAAAAAAGAATAAGGAGATTGTAGGAAAACACATGGATAAGACAAGCAAAGTGTATTAGAGGGCATTATATATAAGAAGGTGTTAAAATGTATAGAAGTGTAAGGGATAAAATATGGGATAAACAAGTGCCTCATGTAATAAGTGTACATGTATGGAGAAAAGTATGCATGGAAGGATAGAAAAGGCATGTCATTTAAGAAAATCAAATTGGAGTAACATTCTATTCTTATATAGATTATACTTTTGAAGTAATTATAAACATTTAATTACTCACTAGTTAATTATATCAGTACCCTATAAGTATAATGAGTCTTCCATATTGTAATTGTTTTCAGGACAGACACAGACTTTAAACTAGTACATCCTTTAATCCTATGGTAGTATCAGGATCGCTCATGTCACGTTATAATTATATAACGTGTAATTATGTCCAAATAATTTGTAATTGTGTCCAAATAATTACAGGCTTTACCACTGGTGACCGTTATGGTGGGCAGCAAAACCTCTGGCCAAAGCTGCTCTGTTGCAACCATTGCAGAATCTGCAGATGAGCCCAGGAAGGTGAACTTTGACCTACCAACAGACACTGCACCTCTGATAAGAGGGGAGCCAGCCTGGGCCAATTATGTTAAAGGAGTGGTGCAACACTACAGAGGTATGCTTAGCTTTTCCAGAGCTTTTATGAATCGCTTGACTCCATGAAGAGATGTTCAGATGTTTTTGTTATTTGTTTACATGTGTTTATATTTTAAATAGAAACTATGGAACAATAAAAAAATAACGTTGCATACTATTTGGGTTTGTATACAGCTCGCCCCTTGCCCGCGTTTAAAGCTGTAATAGCCAGCAATGTGCCACTAGGGGGTGGACTATCCAGTTCAGCTTCACTTGAAGTGGCTGTGTACACTTTCCTCCAGCAATTGTGTCCAGGTAAGAGGAAACTGGATTACAATTAGATAATAGCTTTAAGACAATGGCTTTAAGTTACAATAGTGTAACTGTAATGCAACAATTGTTTATCAGTAAAATAATCTTAACCGTTCACACCTCCTGTAACAGATGATGGGGATAAAGTAGCAAAGGCATTAGCGTGCCAGAAGGCAGAGCATACTCATGCTGGGATGCCCTGTGGTATAATGGACCAGTTTGTCTCTGTGCTAGGCAAAGAGGGCCATGCACTGCTCATTGACTGCAGGTAGAACGCCTTCTGCTCAATCAACCACTGTGCTCAGTCCTCCGTTTAATGGCTTGTTAAGTCAGAAGCAGTTCATGCACTCTATCTCTCTCAGATCTTTGGAGGCCAGTGCTGTTCCTGTGGCTGATCCTGATGTGGTCATCCTTATCACTAACTCCAACGTGAGGCACTCACTAACAGGAAGCGAATATCCCAGCAGACGAAAGCAGTGTGAGAAGGCAGCTGCCATTTTGGGCAAGAGCAGTTTAAGAGACGCCACAGCGCAAGATCTTGAAGGTAAGAATAATGCACGCGAAACGGCAGACGCAGGCAGTAGAAACATGTGTTGGACTGTATATACAGTCAGAATGACTCATCTTTTAATAGATGCCAAAGATCGTTTGGACAGTGAGACATATCGACGAGCGCGCCATGTGATTGAAGAGATTGAGCGCACAGCACAGGCAGCTGAGGCGCTTAGGGGAGGGGCTTATCAAGAGTTTGGAAAACTAATGGTGGAAAGCCACAATTCCCTCAGGTACTCAGCAATGTACCAGCAAGACCATAACGTGCAGGAAAGGTCAATATACTAAACAATGGGAATGAATTTTGATCAGAAACATTTTTTTAGCTGTCAGAACTGCCATACCTCACAAAGTCTATTCTCTTTAATATATTTCACAAGTTTGTCCTCTTTTAGTAGCCTAGTTAATTAAATCAGTACTGTTGTCACAGTTAAACAGAATGCAACAAGCTGTATTTTTTAAATTCAAATGTACATTAAATACTCTTAGATGTAATTTGGGAAGTATCCTACAAAATACACAATCTAGAGTATAGGTATAAGTTAATAAAGTTAATAACAGTACCATTAAAAATAATACCAATAATAATAATAATAATAATAATAATTTGTACTTTTAGAGACCTATATGAGGTCAGCTGCCCAGAGTTAGATGCGCTGGTAACTGCAGCAATGGATGTAGATGGAGTCTTTGGGAGTCGGATGACGGGTGGAGGATTTGGTGGATGTACAGTCACACTGCTCCAGGCTGAGGCCACAGAGAGAGCTATAAAGCACATAAAGGTATATGGAAGTTCAGATTATATTAATGTTTTGGCACTTTGCCTTGTCTGACTTTAATTCACTGTTTTTGTCATTGCTTTAACAGGGAAGATATAGTGGGTGCCCCACCTTTTACATAACTACACCATCAGAGGGCGCGCGTGTCTTCAGTGTGTGAGAACTTGTTACTGGAGCAAAAATTCCGACAGCTATGCATGTGTAGTTATCGGATTTGTATTAATAATGAATGAATTCCAATCCAAACATTGTTTAGGGTTTATACTGATTAAAATGACTTTTCTTATCAAAATAACACTTTCTCTTTGGTGCACATGCACATTTAAAACATGTTTTTTTTCCAAATAAAACACACTTGTTCTAGTAATGTATTGTGCCTCATCTTTAAAAACAACATAATGTTATAATTAACTGAAAACTTGTTCTATTACTGTATGCTACACAGGACAGTCATAAACATTTTAGAAGATGCTACAACCTTCATATTAAATAAAAAATATTATTATTATTACTAGTACTAGTAATAGCGCTTTAGATTTATTTAGCCAAACAAGAGTGCCAGGTAACATATTTTAATAAATATAGTTTAACATATATTAATGATACGTCCTGTTTTGACATGACGTTACACGCCCTCTTCCGGACAAACGCTGCAGAACGTTCCCGGAAGTAGATCTTTAGGGAGGAACCCTATCTCGACGCCGTTAGCTGGTTGGCTCGGGGTATGTGGGGGTGGAGCTCACACACAGCGGCCTGGGGCTGCATCGCTGGAACGAAACCTTTACTTGTGTTTGTGCTGAAGTTAGGAGAAGCTTCGAAAATCTACAACATAAAATCACTGTTACCTTAAGTCTTACACACGATCCGTTGGCGGTTTTTTACGTATAAAGGAAGCTTTGGTGAACAGCTCTAATTCCGTAAACACCGCTGGGACATCAACGTACGCAAAGAGTCCGGTGAGTTTTGACGGGGCCTCCGTGTTCCCCGGTGCTGCTAGCCTGCTAGCTACGTTAGCTGTTTAGCTACAGGTGCTGACTGACAGTAGCTCGCTAGCCGGATAACCAGTAAATAACCAAGTAATTACTGTCCGAGCTTATTGGTAAGCCAGTCGTGCGGCTTGTTCGTAAATACGGGATGAAGTGACACGGTTCGCTGCTGGACCAGCCCGGTCACCCCGGGAGCCTCTTCGCTGTCGCTAGGTTACCTCGTTTATCCTGAGGTAGCTAGTGGCAGCGCTTAAAAAGTGGAAATTCGCTTAAAACACACAAAATATCAAATCCTGATTCCAAAAGAGTTGGCTGTGCTATCGGATTTTATAAAACGGAGTGACCCGTACATAGCTTTCAAACGTGCGGAAAAAATTACTGAGAAACCCATAGTTTCTTTCTCGAGTTTGTGTCTAGCTGGTTTATTTGATGTTAATGGACCTAGCGATGTTAGCTCGCCATTCTCTAGTCAGTGCTTCGCAGATGATTTATTTATCTTATAATGTGCAGTTAGGAAAGATAACAAAATGAATAATAAGGAATAAGTACATGAATAATAAAGCTAGCAACAGTATGATTTCTATATTCATCAACTGTAGTTAACGAGGTGTGTCCCTGCGTAAGGTAAGGTGAATCTCCAGCATTACACACTCCAAGCTTGGCCCGCTGTGCTGTGGGTCGGGGGCGGAGTGGTTCACCGTGTTTCTGCTCCACCGGTTTGTCAGGTCTTGGCAAAGATGACAATCACATCCGCCTTCAAACTGCTCCTGTTACTTTGTCGTTGTATCCCTTAAATTTTCCTAGGTCTTGTTCGTTATGCAAACTAGCAAACGTTGATGGCCCTTGTGGGGTGTAGACTTAACGTTCATTAACGTTATTGTAAGATTGTAAAGGTCTTTAATTCGACGATTTAAAGGTTTTGGTGTTCAGTGTGTCACAGAGGGTTCACGCATACGAGTTCATGTAAATAAAACCTCTTGTATTCATGTAATGCTGTACGGTGATTATTTCTCCTTTTATATTATACGGAATTCTATATTGTGTAGAAAGGGAATTGGTTTGTGCTCCTAATCTTGTACGAGGGCACATTTTACAGCACTTACAGTGTGTAGGCTACATTTAGCATGTGGGAAAGGCTGCCTGCCTTCTTAGAGATTAAATTAGACTCTAAAAGTAACTGGCTAAATTGTAACATGGGTTAAACTCAGTTATACATGCAACTTGAAAATGAGACTGTGTGTTTTATTGTGTTGTTATTTTTGTTTGTTTTAAGCTTTTGTAACAGTTATAGGAGGGTTTATGTATTGCAATAAGTGATGCCTAGAGGTGCAGCTGATCCTTCACTTACCTATACTAAAGATGCCACATTTGTTTCCCTTGGTCCTTCTGTTTTTTCTCTTGCAACATCAGCAATAGTGCTTCCAGACAAGCTAAACCCCACTAAGAGTTCCAATATTGTTCATTGTATTAGATATTTGACATAGTGTTTGCTCATGTATAATGTCACTGAAGTGTTTCCCAGACTCTGCAATGGTAGTACCAGAATGTCTGAGGTTAGTGAGAACACAACATAGCCTAATGTTATGCAGAATTGAGAGCAATAGGAAAAAATCTGGAGTATTGTTGGATGAGTTGGTCTAGTGGTCATTCTAACAATTTCATTGTGAGATTCTGTGGCAGGATTGGCAATAAAGACCAAAAAAGCTTATTCTGTTCAATCCCATGGGTCACTCCCACTGTTCTCTCACTTCATGAAATTTAGGCTATACAGTGACACACATTTAATTTTAATTTAATCTCTTTTTAGAGAACATCATGCAAGAGCTGATTCTGGCTAGTTTATTGTAGTTTGTGATATTTGTGTTGTCATTTATTTAATCTCATATCTTTTTTTCATAGAAGACAGGAAAGAGATGATGTCCTGTGAGCCACACCCAGTCGCTGTTCTTATGTCTGTTTATCTGAGAGGGGGTGTAGGGAGAGGAAGAGTGAGTAAATGAGGGCTTTGCACATTCATGGTAACATAAGTCTGTGACGAGTTGTTAGCGAGTGCGAAGGCGGCGATCACTAAGAATAGCATTGTATGCTGCCCGGCGAGACCTGGAGGAAGTCTGCTACTTCCACATCCTCCCTGCACATGCTCGCCGAGGCCACACAGATGACCTGACCGTGTTCCTGCTGCTGTGGTTACTCATGCTGTCCCACTCTTGCTGACTGAGTGTATCTTTGTGATCCCTAATTCTTTAAAAAAAATTCCCAAGGCCTGAAAACCACAGACATGTGACCTGTAGTATTGCCTGCATTCTGGTGACACTTTAAGCTTTAAAGAGGATATAAGTTGTTTTTCTGCCATCTGAGAGTCAAGTCTTAAACCTGATCAGACATTTAAGATCTTTTTGTTGTTGTTGTTTCCATGTGTCAGTTGGAAGCTGTGAGGTGCTGCTGCTTTGAGTAGGCCAGAGTGTTCAGCTCCACACTGAGGAGAATGAACACTGCTGCTTTTACTGGGAACCTCCTCAGGTTGCCACTGCAAACAGGACAACACAGAGTTTATGTTGCTTAACTGTGTTTATGTTGCTTCAGTACAAACAGTTATCTCACCATAAAGGTGCATATAATTTGAATTGTTTTGAACAGAACAGTAGAATTGTTTTGCGTGTAAACATTTTAGCCAGTGCAAAGCCTAGGAGGTCCGTGTGTGTGTGTGTGTGTGTGTGTGTGTGTGTGTGTAGATACAGATTATCTGAAGCTGAGGTGACAGCTGTAGTGTAGACTGATTGAATGAGAATACCAACAGAACAACGGTATATGGAATAGACTCATAAATGTAACTTACATTTAAAACTTGATCCTTTGAAATGCTCTGATGTTTCTTGTGAGTATTGCCATTTGTTTTTCCTTTGAATGAATCCGAATTGCAAAAGTAGATCATGAGATTTGAGAAATTGGGGGTGTTTATTGATTTTGCTTCTCGTGTTGGGACAGGTTGCAGTCTTGTCTTCATCCCAGATCACTTTTACTTTCAGTGCAATATCATGCCAAGAATGTGGTAATGTCAGAGTTCTAAAGGACAGTGAAGTTGTGGTAGGCACTGTAGACATGCTTTTCAGAGATGCACACACACACCTCTGGTCCATTACAGGTATTTGTAGATCTAATCATGCATCAGACATAAACCACCAGACCAGAGCAACTCTGTTTTCTAGCACACATTTGAAAAGCTCACCTTTGATGGAAAAAAAACACAGGTGTTTTTTTTAAATAAAGTTAAAGTGAGTTAAAGCCTGCTTTTATCTCAATAGTTGGACTTTTGTTTAAGGACAAAGCTGTGAAGTTGGGAGTGGCAGAGATTACACTTTATATGTATACAGAGATTACACCTTATATGTATACAGAGGTTACTCCTTATATGTATACAGAGGTTACTCCTTATATGTATATGGAGATTACTCCTTATATGTATACATAGATTACTGTTTATATATACAGAGATCACACCTTATATGTATACAGAGGTTACTCCTTATATGTATATGGAGATTACTCCTTATATGTATACATAGATTAGTCCTCATGTATACAGAGATTAGTCCAAGTGCTAGTTGTCCTTGGAGCAGGTGATGTCACAGTTCCCTGTACTGGTATGGACATTCAGATCTTGCTCTTTCATTGTTTCACGCATTGCGATATTAAACTACTGACTGTGTGACTCTCTTGTGTTTGGACAGCTTAAAAATGTTTATTTAATCATAATTCTGCTGAGTGGCAGTTAAACATGGTGGTGTAACACGATGATGTGGGTGACTTTGTTTTTCGGTCAAGGTCATTTTTCGTGACCTGTTCAGCAGGAATCCCTGTGACTGTTGATTCCTAGAAACACTGGTCTCCCTGATCACTGAGTGTATCGCATGCACACACGGGAAACTGCAAACAATGATCCACAAAGCCCGAAGAAGAGCCTTGCGGCTGTGCTTGGGTCGACCCGGCAAGTTGTTCTGAGGGGAAAACAAAACGCCACTTTGTTGACACCTGTCATGTATATGCTAAAACAACATGGGTCTTCTGTTGTGTTCAGGTGTCTGGGCACTTCCCTTTGTTAGATATGCGCTGAAGCTTTGGGAAGAGTCCAAGCCTTCTCTCGCATATAATAGTAGGAGTAATTCTATTCGTATAGTAATTGAGCTGAGCTAATTAGTTATTTAGGTGAACAGTTATGTGGTGCAGGAATTTAAGCACTTTATAACCGTAGGCCCTGATCTCTGAGCTGATAACAGTGTCAGGAGGCATCTACTCCTGAAGGAGCTCTGGATTTAGTATTCCCTTCCTGGGCCTCCTGTAGCTAATTTAGTGTTTTCACACTGGTCCTCTCCTCCTGGTTCTCCCCTGTTACATTTACTTCCGTTATTAGATGACTGTGTTTTAGTACTGTACATGCTGCTGGACTAACAACATAAGATAAACGATTATTTCCTTCATGACAGTTTTCACGATGCAAAAGCAAAATCTCTCTTTTTTTTGCCAGTCCCACTACTACTGGCCTCCCCGCCGCACATTTTCTAAATGGCTTCAGAGGCGGAGCTTATTCTGAAGTAAAAGACCCCCCACTCTGTCATTGTCCCCTACCCTGAGGTCCACAGGCAGCCTTTCTGTCCCACGCCCCTCTGGCCCCCCTACCTCCTCTGTCCCTCTGAATGAGGAAGGAAGAGCATGAGCCCTGCCCCTGGAGCCTGGGGCCACTACCTCCCCAGCCACGGCTAAATGGCTTCAGCTAATAATGCTAGTAACTGCTAGTAACTGCAAAAAGGCG
This sequence comes from Brachyhypopomus occidentalis, assembly GCA_020368025.1. Lineage (NCBI taxonomy): Eukaryota > Metazoa > Chordata > Actinopteri > Gymnotiformes > Hypopomidae > Brachyhypopomus > Brachyhypopomus occidentalis. The sequence goes on from JAGXOD010001377.1 coordinate 1,396,135, forward strand.
TGTGTGTGTTGAGCTGAACGGCCGAGCCCCGTGGAGGGTTTGGTGAGGTGGGCGGGCTGCTGCTCACACTCACCTTGCTCACACTGACATTTGCTGCAGGGATCATTTCGGAGAGCCTGACTTACTTTGGGGAAGTCTTGGGTGGTTAAGCATTGACTTTTGACAATGGCTAAAGTTGGACGAGAGGCTTTTGAAAAAATTAATATAGTTTAATCTCTCGCTGCATTCTCTGCCACTTCCTGTTCGATTCAGTTTTTGCTGCCATAAAACGGTAACATAATCGGGCCCTGGCGTTAACCGTTAATATGCCTCTTGTTTATGAACCCGAGACAAAATTGGAAAGCATGCAGGAAGAGATGCACCTTCATGTGCAGGGAGTGCGTGTTGTGTAATGTCCTCTGGTGCGTGTTCTCTGAACGCTGTGATTGAAAAGCAAAGCCTTTTCTTCCTGAGACGGAACTCCTTTTCACATGGACGCTCGGTGCAACAGGTGTTTTTATCAGCTGCTGTTTGTGCAGGGGGGTAAAGGGGTGGTGGTTGTGGAGAACTCGACTCCATACTGCAGGAGAACAATAGGTGCTTCAGTGGGGGCTGTGCTGACCTCCAGCCCCCCTGTTCTTCTGTGAGACTGGGCCGTCCATTGGGAAGGGGAGACGGTAGGGGAGGAGGGAGAGTTTCACTCAGAGTTTCACCCTCCCCTGGAATTCCTGCCTCTCAGAGTATTACTTTATTTATTACCTGCTTTATTGTGTGCAAAAACACTTTCTTTAGTCTCCTTTCTTTTTTAAATCTGCTGTGGTTTCCAGTAGGTTTGTCTATTGGAAGAAAATTTGCGACTTCCCTCATTCTTCGTTCTTTCTTTGTCTTTCTCAGGCCTGGCGCCTCTGCTCTGTCAGGTTGCTTAGTGAGAGAGAGTGCGTGAAGGAGGCCGAGAGAGGGCGGCGCGAGGCCCTTGCTCGTCCCAGGAGGATGAAGAGGTTCCGGCGACACGGGCACGACTCTCAGAGGGACAGACTGAAGCAGGAGCTCTTCCAGTTCAATAAGGTGTTTGATACTCTGCACGTCAGCTCCGCTGAAATGTGGTGTTTTGTTTCATTGATGTGAATACTACTTTAAACTGACCAGTGACATGGTCTGTATTGTGTCAAATGTCAAAAGCAAAGCTTTCTTGCTTAATAGAGGATTTGGTTTCTGTGTTTGTGTAAAGAGGATGTGCTGTGTGTTAATGTCTCTCCTGGTTTCCCCTCGGTCTCCTCTCTCTAGACTGTGGAGCATGGATTCCCCCACCAACCAAGTGCCCTGGGTTTTAGCCCCAGTCTGGGACTCCTGGCCATCGGTACCAGATCTGGATCTATCAAACTGTATCCTCTACTTTATGGAAATGTATGCCACCTTTGCCTGCTTTAGTGATCATTTCTACCTCAGTTAGAATGTGTGTAATAAAGCCATATCATAGAAGTGCCCTCACCGAGAGGGACCCTTAGGCAGAGTAAATTCAGTGTAATAGAAGTTTTCATTCACTTCCAGTACGTCATCTTAGACACACCTATGATCGCTGTGCTCTGTAAGGGTGTGTGTATGTGTGTATAATGTACCAGCATTCCCACGGAATTGCATAACAGCTGTCTGAAAATCGCACAATGTTGCACAATTTCCCTATTTAGGATATCCAGACTGTCTGAACTCATAGTGATGTGCCTTGGTGGTATTATGTACCGTAGGTTGAATCTTTAGTTAAACTCTTCAAGCATTTTTTTTTTGGTTTATGGCCCACTGGATTCCTGTGTGTCCCTGTTTACGACGTGCGTGTGCTTATTTGATAACGTGCATGGACGTCGGTTTCCTTTACGGCTCTCTTAGCTACGGAGCTCCAGGAGTGGAGTTTATGGGCCTGCATGAGGAGAACGCAGCAGTTATGCAGGTGCACTTTCTCCCACACCAGGTATGTCTTTGAACCGCACCGCCTTGGCTCGCTCCGGTGTAGACTGCCCTGGCTGCTTTCTGCACAACATTTCTTCACTAGAAGATATTTCCCTTGGGGGTTTTCCCCTTAATGTGTGTACAGGTTGAACTGGTGACATTGCTGGATGACAATAGTCTACACATGTGGACGCTCCGAGCCCATAAAGGTGTATCAGAGCTGCTGGAGATAGGGAGATTCACACTCTCAGGTCCTCCTGGGTGAGTCAGGCATGACCTCACACATTAACACACACACACACTTATTCACCATACAAGCTCCTGGCCACACCCACATGCCCAGTTACACTGACTCATGCACACCTAGACAGTGGTGTGAGACTCCCATACACGGAACGTACTGTGATAACAAGACGTGGTCATGGAAAAGTAGGACAGTCTTACTCACCAAACTTTAGGAATGCAGAGTTTCTACAAGTATGTACAATAACCACTCGTGCAAAATGATTATGATAATGATTATGAACAGATAATATTTGTACAATGCCATGGAAGGGGTCAGGCGTAAGTGTTTAAAATGCCTAATACATTTGTAGACACATTAACAGATGAGCAAGAACTTGTCAGATCTTAAAGCGGGTGCTGAAAGGTTGGTGCCATGACCCTGACTGTCCGCTGTGCTGGTTCCCCCGGCAGTGCCATTCCCAGCGTGACCCGAGTGACTGCCGTCCTGGCCCACTCCTCGGGCGAGCTGCTCCTGCTGGGCACGGAGGGCGGTCACGTGTTCGTTGTGGAAGTGCCCGGCTTCAGGGAGCTGGAGAAGAACAACATCAGCGTGGAGGATGTCCAGAGCAGGTGCTTGGGAGGGAGCACTCCCTCACTTCGTCACTCCTCCACTCCTTCACTCCTATCACTCCTCCACTCCTCACTGGGATGGCTCTACCCACTTCATTTTCCTCAAGCCGTGGCTGTAGTCTGTAGCCTGTAGTCAGCAACAAAAAACCCCAGATTTCCTTACTATTCTATACTAAGTTAAGTGAAGCTGGCTGAAGCTACCAGGAGTGAAACTGAAGGGCTTCTATATTAGTGTAAGGCAACATGTTTTCTCATTCTGAATTATAGACCTCAGCTTATCACTCATTAAGATTCATTGTAATATTAGGAGACAAACTAGATATTGGTGTAATCATGCATTGCAGAACATGTCAACATTTATACCACTTTGATCTCACTTGCCTTTTCACACTTTCTGCTTTGGCTCCGACTTTGTGCTGTAATTCAAAATTGCTGGAATGTTTCAAATAGTCCTGCTGGAATGTCAGTGTGCAGCATTCTTGTGTGGCCTACATAAACAGCATGCTTCATCTTAACACCCCCCCCACACACACACACACACACACACACAGAGTTCCTGAGGAATATGTGGGCCGTCGAAACCTGGAGTGTGTGGAGGCTCTGCAGGAAAACCCTCTCAACCCCCGGCAAGTGTTGATTGGGTACAGTCGAGGCCTCATGGTCCTGTGGGACCTGGATCGGCGCTGTGCCATTCAGCACTTCCTGAGCACACAGGTACTGCATAACGGCAGCAGGCAACACTGCAGTCCTTCTCAGTTCAGTTCAGCACTTTTAAGTACAGTCTGGCATCCGATACCTTCAAGAAGATGAATTTAATGAGCTGCTTCACGCAGTCAACATTCTGAAATGTTGTGTTGCTGTCCTCTCTGTAGCAGCTAGAGAGCGTGTGGTGGATGGAGGATGGAGGAAACATTCTCAGTTCCCATAGTGACGGCAGCTACTGCCACTGGACGGTGATGGGAGAGAACCCGCAGACGGAGCCCGAGAAACAGGAGACTCCATACGGTACACGTGCCATCGGTGGCTTTGGCACTTGTATCACTTGTGTTCTTCTTTAAAGTGTTTCTCCTCAAAAATTACCTCTGTTATTTTGTGTCCAGGCTCCTTCCCGTGCAAAGCCATTTCTAAAATCCTACAGCTGTCAACAAGGCAAGGGTACGTATATCGATGAGAGAGGGCGACTGTTTGTCTGTTCTGATCCTCGCAGACCTGGGACAGGTGTGTTTGCTCGTGATGTCATTAAAATGTACCATCGTGACTCACTGTGGCTGGTTAATTTTTAAACCTTTCTGGGAGCTTCATATTTTTCACTCCACAACATCCAGTCATTCATTTATCACGTACTTAATCTTAACCATTATTTATTCCATTTGTCATTCTTCTTGGCTCTTCCTCTTCCTTGGGTCTGTGCCATGGCTCCAGTGTCCCTCTCCTTTCGTGGTGGCAGCAGTGGAGTGTCTGGCTCAGGACGTGGTAGGAGGTCTCTGTTCAGTCTCTCGCGTGCTCTGTCCACAGGCCGCCCTTCCTCATCTTCAACGGTGGCATGCCCAGAGCCAGCTACGGAGACCGCCACTGCATTTCCGTCATCCACAGCAAAACGCACGTCGCGCTGGACTTCACCTCTCGCATCATCGACTTCTTCGTCATCAGAGAGGGCAAACGGCACAGAGGTAGAGAGCCGGTTCCGTATAACCCGGACTACCGAGTCGCCTCGATCTCGACTAGTGATATTCTCAGCGCTTACACCAAAAACACTCGGGGTGGGGGGGGCGTAGGGGCTCTTGGCCGGGGCCAGTAATGAGTGTGTGACGGTGTCCTGCAGGAGACCCGAGCGCTCTGGTGGTGCTGGTAGAAGAGGAGCTGGTGGTGGTGGATCTGCAGAGCGAGGGCTGGCCCGTCTTCCAGACGCCCTACCTGGTTCCGCTGCACTGCTCGGCCATCACCTGCTCTCACCACGTCTCCGCAATCCCTCTCAAGCTGTGGGAGAGAGTCCAGGCGGCTGGCAGCCTACAGACCACGCACTCCTCCACAAAGGTACGCGCACAGAGCCCGAGACTGCCGCACAGCGATGTAGAAGTCGCTCGTGTTTACGGACAAACGTAGGCAGAGGCACCGCGGGCCAAGTCTGTCCAAAACCACAAACGGTGCTCACATTATGCCTGCAAAGGAAAGTTGGCTTCCGCGTTGACCTTTCTTTGATTGTTGATTTAAAAGCATGACCTAAACTGTGTCACATGTCATCTTAATGATTTACTTCTTTCCATAATAATTAAACCTTTTCGTTATTTTTTTTTTTTATTATTGCCTTTTCCTTCCCGTCTCCATTACTTCATTTGCTCTCTTTGTAGCCTTGGCCAATAAATGGAGGGCAGAACCTTGCCCCAGACCCTCCCCAGAGAGACCTGTTGCTAACTGGGTGAGTGAACTACACCTGCTGTTTCAGTAAAGTGTCCCACAGAAACACACACTATAGTGTTGTTGCTCAAACCTGGCCCTGTATGGCCACACCTCTGCTCAGTTCAGAGTTCCTTCTGGCTTTAAAGTTTAAGCACGGTTTAGGGTCAGTTTTACTAGATTAGGAAACACATTCAGCTATGTAAATGTGTAGTCTGTTTTACTGTCTCTTTTTATGTAGTAGAAGAAAGAATATGGGCAAAGCTCCTTTTATGAGCTCATACACGTTTCGCTCAAGATATCGGTGCAGTCTGGACCACTGGGTTTTCCCAGCACAGCTGTCTTTGTGTCTACTTTTGAAAATAAATGGAAGAAGGAACAGAAGCGTCAATGTTTTCCTGGGATGTTTCTAAAAGGTTACAGCAGATTTACTCTGTAAGACGCTCTGCATTTTGATATGAGGAAGTTAGCGTGCCTGTTAAACCTGTTGTGTGTTAAACACACTGGCGTCCTGCTTCGATCGCGTAGCCATGAAGATGGAACGGTCCGTTTCTGGGATGCCTCGGGTGTCTGCCTCTACCCCATGTACAAGCTGAGCACAGCTGCCGTCTTTCACACCGACGCTGACCCCAATGACAACATGAACCACAGCGCTGAGGGCGAGTGGCCCCCCTTCCGAAAGGTCAGAAAACCACCGTACCCACCTTGCGTTAATTAGAGTTCCAAACCACCAGGGCGGAAGGTCTTCTGTGGTTTGACGGGACTTTGTTGTGACTGTATGGTAGGTCTTTGGCACTCTGAAGTAAAGACCTTTGTGGTTTACCGTGTCGCTGTGTTTAGGTGGGCTGCTTTGACCCGTACAGTGATGATCCTCGACTTGGCATCCAGAAGATTCACATGTGTAAATATAGTGGTTACCTGACTGTAGCAGGAACCGCGGGACAGGTAAATTCTCGTCCAGGCTTACCAGTATTTGAATTTAGCCTCATTTGTGTAATTTCTTATAACGTACATAAATATTTATTATAGTGGCTGTATAGTTTATTTAATAAGTAACTAAATTAGCTTGTAGTTTTCTGAAAATCACACCCATATTCACAGTTATTTACTCTCCTACAGTTCCCTTTTCATAGGGAACATGGTCAACATGCTCATTTTAGTCATTGTTTAGACACATCGTCACATTTTTTACCAAAGAAAAAAAACCCTGTCTGGCTCTGAATTCTTTGAACCTGCTGGCTACCAGCATAAGTAGACTGACCAGGCGTAAGTAGACTGACCAGGCGTAAGTAGACTGACGAGGCGTGGGTAGACTGACGAGGCGTGGGTAGACTGACGAGGCGTGGGTAGACTGACGAGGCGTGGGTAGACTGACGAGGCGTGGGTAGACTGTCCAAGACTTGCAGAGTGTCTAACAGCAACAGTGTGAGTAACTGAAGAGGTCGTCTCTCAGATCCTGGTGCTGGAGATTAACGACGAGGCTGCCGAGCAGACTGTGGAGGCCACCGTGGTGGACCTGCTCCAGGGCCAGGAGGGCTTCCGCTGGAAGGGCCAGGCCAGGCTGGACGTGCGTGAGGAGCCGGTCACCTTCCCCCCAGGGTTCCAGCCCTTCGTCCTGGTGCAGTGCCAGCCGCCTGCGGTGGTCACGGCCATCGCCCTGCACTCCGAGTGGAAGCTGGTGGCCTTCGGCACCAGCCACGGCTTTGGTGTCTATGACTACCAGCAGAAGACCAACGTACTAGTCAAGTGAGAGAGGCTTGTTTTATTTAGTTTGACTCCCTGTTCCTGAGGCTTTTGTGGACTTTTCTGTGTAAACGTTTTTTTTTGTTGTTGACATTTGTTGCCTTGTGACTTGTAGCAACACTGTCTTGGAAAAATCCCTGATAATTGTTAGTCATGGGGGGACAGTTGCTTGGTTGGTGTTAGTCACCATGGCCTAGCAGACAAAACTGATTCGTTAAATGCCTGATGATGATGATTCCGACTTCAAGCATTGTTTCAAAACCACCAGCAACACCACTACCATTCAGTACCACTGTATTTTTATAAATGCTATGCAAAAATACATATTCTATATTATAATTGTATTTATTTCTTTTGACTGTCTTTGCAAGGAGTCTTGAACTTCTGGTTGTTCCTTTTGGAGCTAGTTTTCCTGACTGCTCTGTCGTGCCGTAGGTGCACTCTGAACCCCAGTGACCAGGTGGCCTTGGAGGGCCCTCTGTCCCGCGTGAAGTCCATCAAGAAGTCCCTGCGCCAGTCCTTCCGCCGCATTCGCCGGAGTCGAGTCTCCATGCACAAGCATCACCCCAACAACGCAGCCAAGGTACCTCTGCCTTGCTCTCTGGCTCTTAAATCACCTGATGAACAGATTACTTAATAGCTGGTTAGGAGTTGCATTTAAACCTTTTTTTAGATTATGTATTATTATTATTATAGTTTCTTGTCATTTTGAGGAAAGTGCTGAACTCCGAGATAATTATTGTTTGCTGCCTTTTATTTATTTCTTTATTTTTGTGATGTTCCTGTTTACATAAGCAAAAAAAGAAACAAACCAAAACAAACTAGCAAACTGAAAAAAGAGAGAGGCACATGTATTGATTTTGCGCATCTTCGTTAAGCAGGGGTACAGGATCATATCTGTCTCAGAATATCAGTGCTATGTATGTGCATTTATTTATACTGAAAATATACAGTATGTGAAGGTTTAGTTAACACAATTGCTTTATTGGGGTGGGGGGTGTATCCATCGTTGAATTATAGCTTTTACTTATCGGTGATTTGTGTAGATTTTGTAATCAGACCAAAATACAGAACGAGAGATGTTCTGCAATATCTGATTTAAGGAAGTCTGTAGTTGTTTGTACGTCCCGCTTTGTTGCTTTTAGTATTTGTTGTTTAAATCACTCTGTTGCTTTTGAAGGATCACGTTTACCAGTAATTCATGCCTCTGTGTGTGTCTGTAGCTACAGGAGATAAATGCACGTCTCGAGGCAGAGGCTCTGCATGAGATGGAGCTGGCCCCGGTGCAGAGGAAGATAGAGGCCCGCTCAGCTGACGACTCCTTCACGGGCCTCGTCAGAACTCTCTACTTTGCTGACACTTTCCTCACTGACAGTAAGTGACTTAAATAAGATTTATGGCACCTGTTAGTCATAGTATTTTTGACGACTTTTTTTTTGCTTGCTTTGAAAGCATTGCTGTATTTGTATTATGCTAAGATTTTTTGTAATTATGCTATAGTCCTGCTATGCATTAAGCAGCCTTTGCCTCATTCAGTGATGGTGATGATGAGGATGGTGGTGGTGGTGGTGATGAGGACTGTGGCAATCTCTTCCACAGGCTATCATAACACGCCCTCCCTGTGGGCAGGGACCAATGGGGGTGCTGTCTTTGCCTACATGCTCCGCCTCCCTCCTGTAGAAAGAAGAATGGATGACCTCATAATGGCTTGTCCAGGTAAAAAACTCTTATACACACAAACACATGTACACATCCAGATACTGTGCAATCTCCTAATAGTCATTTGCACTCTCTCTCTCTCTCTCTCTCTCTCTCTCTCTCTGTCTCTCTCCCCCTCTCTCTCTGTCTCTCTCTCTCCTCTCTCTCTCTCTCTCTCTCTCTCTCTCTCTCTCTCTCTCTCTCTCTCTCTCTCTCTCCCTCTCTCTCTCTCTCCCCCTCTCCCCCGCTCCCTCTCCTCTCAGTTAAAGAGATCCAGCTGATGCACCGGGCTCCGGTCGTTGGCTTGGCGGTTTTGGACGGGAGAGGTGCACCCCTGCCCGAGCCGCTGGAGGTGGCGCACGACCTCTCACGCAGCCCTGAAATGCAAGGCTACCACCAGCTGCTGGTCATCTCGGAGGAGCAGTTAAAGGTGAGGGCGCTCCCTCCCTCGTCCTGCAGAGGGCCCTCGGTTTTGTCACACATTTTGTATGCCTATGATTGTAGCCCCGCAGGATTGAGTGTCTAGTCTAAATGTGATGCTCACGTTTACATGTGATTGTATTATGCCCAAAGTGGGCATCCCTGGAGAGCTCCCTGTCACCCGTAATGCACTGAATCAGAATGTCACTTCTAACCAGCAACAAACGAGCTGCTATACCCTCCTGACTCATTAGTGTTTTTGTAAATAGTCCCTTATTGTTTTAACGTCACAGTAGCAGCTGTGATTAATCGATCAATTTATTTATTTTTATATCTTGTGGTGTTTGTTTATGTGTATTTCCACAGCTGTTCACACTGCCTAAGGTGAGCAGCAAGGCAAAGCTTAAACTGACGGCCGTTGACGGTTCGCGGGTGCGTCGAGTGGGTGTGGCCTGGTTTGCCAGCAGTCGGGTGGAGGACTATGGAGAGAGTGGCTTGGTGATGTTGACCAATCAAGGGGAGCTGCATGTCATCTCCTTGCCGTCAATCAAAATGCAAGTGCACTACACTTGCATTCGAAAAGAGGACGTGAGTGGGATCGCCTCCTGCGTCTTCACCAAACACGGCCAAGGTGGGTCTCGCTTGCTTTCTTGGGTTCGTCTCAGCCGGCACGTGGATTGTTCACTCCAGGCCACCGTTTCTCGAACTAACGCTCGGCACATGATTGGTAGTGCGTCAGTGCCGTAAAACTAGTTCGCCCAGGAGCAAATTCTGTGGTGAGTGGCGGCACCCTCTGAAAGTATAAATAGTGCTGTTGACGTGCTGCTGTTCATTTTGATGGTGTATCGTTGGCACCAGTATGCTGCTAACCAGTATCGTGTTGAGCTTAAACATAGCTTTGCTGTGTGGAGGGTTTTATACTATATGCTGAGTAGCTAGTTGCTAACTCCACAAAACACACACCCCCCCCCTCACACCCGGCTGCTAAGTTAGCAACTGCTAGTCACAGCCTGTTGCATGATTATTTCTGCAGTTATTAAGCTGTAGGCGTGAGCAGCTGCTTCGCTGCTTAAACAGAGCTGGCGTTTGGCACTGTGCTAAACTGTTTACCTGCCTGTACATATAGATGTTAGGTAGTTGAGTTCATTCCTGCTGTGTGTGTACAACATTGATATGTCGGTATAAACCTGTCAGTGACGTCAGTGATGTAGCCGAGAATATTATTTTAAATGTTTTGTTTTATTCGTAACATGTACAACCCTTAAGTGTTCTCCTCATGTTGTTGTTTTTCCTCCACTTTATGCTATTAGTAATGCTTACATGAAGAAAATAGCATCGCTGTTTTATGTCTTGATTCCCAGGGTTCTACCTGATCTCTCCATCCGAGTTTGAGCGTTTTTCGTTGTCTGCGCGCTTGGTAGTGGAACCGCGAAGTTTGGTAGAGGCGCCGGTCCAAACGAGGCCCGCCTCCCCCTCAAGCCCCTCCTACCAGAACCAGCTCGACGGTGCTGCCACACAACACAGGTCCATTTGCCCACCACGTACTTCACATCCCCCCACTGGCCGTCGGCTCGCTAAGCCAGAGACCGAGCGCGCTGCAAAGGTTTTTTGGTACCAGTTCTGTACGTTTCGTGTTGTCAGCAGTGCACAAATAGTTTTTTCATGTCGTCTCTTGGTGTGTTTTTTTTTGTTTTTGTAGGAACTTTACAAGGAACAGTGAAAACTGTGGTGAGACTGCTGTGGTGACGTATGGGTGTTGTGTTCATGTCAGAAAGCACGCTAGCAAATACTAAAACCTGCATGCTGTCCGTGTTTCATTGGACATTTCACTCAATTCACTTGTTCGTGCGTTATTGTCTGTGTTTTGTCATTTGATTTGGCGTGTGAATGAGCTGCTGGAGTGAATAAGGTTGTTTTTTTTCTCTAAATAACTTGGCAAAGATGTTTTTTTAAAAAAAACATCTGTGACTAATGGCTAATTTCAGGTTTTACATTACAAATAAGGTTTTGAATTATGCTGAAGGCTCATTGTTTTTAACGCCCTTTTCACATCGGCTTAATTCTTCTGCCAGTTTCCTTAAAGAAGAATAATATACAATTAACTAGATACAATACAATTACATAATAATATAATAGCCATGTAATTATCATATAATGGTTACATAGTTTACATACTGACTTCATTTATAATACACTGGAGATTAATTCATGTTTAAGATCAAATTTCCTAAAATAAAATAAATGTCCTTCACTCCAGTAGTATCTTCACTACGTTCTTAGCGCATTCTGAACAAGTGAAAAGTGCAATTACTTCCCAAGACACAGATGTTCGTCTTTCTCACTGAAGATGATCATAACCGAAGAAGCTTGTGTGTTGTGCTGAAGTGTTGCTGGCGAGCTTTTCTCTGAAATACCCCAACTGCTTGTATGTTCCAGAGAAGGCAGCTAGACAAGTAATGGAGCATGCTTTGCTGAATGATGAGCGTGAGTACATCAGTAACCAGTGGCATGTTGGCACTTAGCAGCCAGAATGCATAACGATGGCCATTCAGCCAGTGGCTTCCCACAGTTTAATAATGTTGAAGCAGCATTAGGGAATTCTTCAGTTTCTTTCCATGTTGCTTGCTTTGTGTCTTAATGCGTGACGTGCAAGAAGAGGCACAAGCAGTGTGCCCAGCTCTGCGCATCGGCACAGTCCTGGCTTGTCCAGTGTAGTCTTTTGTGTGAGCATGATCCATAACAAACTCATGCGTCTGCACAGTAACATCATGTTTTTGTTTTATGTTTGTGCCGATAGTTCCGCTCAGTGTTTTGATTCACGCGTGCAGTCGCACATCTCTTGAACACAACGTCACATATCCGCTTGATGTTGAAGTGTTTAGTCAGGTTTTTTTTTTGTTCTCCCACTACCACAGAGGTGCTTCAGGAGATCCAGAAGTCACTAGAAGGCGATCCGATGTACGTATTTCCGTCGGCTCTTCGTTCAAAAACGCCGTGACCTTTTATGATTAGCATTTATATTGACATGGGGAACCGGCCCCGTTTGTGTGCTTTCAGGATGTTTCTGGAGAACAGTGTGAAGACCAGGCCAAAGCCAGGCAGGGTGCTCAGTAATGGAGGTAGGCCTCAGCGTGTGCATACTCAGCGTGTGCATACTCACCGTAGCGCTGCTCACTCTCGCCGTGCCTCATAAGTGACAGTGACCCTCCTTCCTCTCTCTGATGATTTAGATTGATCCTCATTAATCCCAGTGCCTCCACGCCTGCTCCGGCCTTGAAGATCTGAACACTACTGCTACTTTCACTACTGAACCATATGAAGCCCGGGTGAGGGGGAGGGGGGGAGGGTAGGGGGGGAGCAAGAGGGCCACCGCATGTGCCTGCCAAGACCAGTCACTGTATCTCCATCCAGTCCTCGTGCGAACAGACACCACAGCTAACCTCCACCTTTCACCACGTGCCCTGCCTTAATGTGGGTCTGCAGCTACACCAGTCCCCAGCTCACGGTGGAGGCGAGGGCATTGTTTTGTATGATTAGTTTAAAACATTTTTTTTTAAATCTTATTTAATTTTTACACATATGATTTTGTATATGTGATTTGAAGAATAAAAGCATAATCAGTGGTGTGTGTCACAAGCGAAAAGATACCAACAGTCATTGGACAGAAATTGGGGTATGATGAAAAGGAAGTTGTAGGATTTCTACTAAAAAGTGCTGAAGCCAACTGCTGATGAACCACATGTATATTTGAGGACTCTAAAAGAAGTAGTAAGACCTTAACGAACTTTCAGATGGAAAAAAGTGCAGAGTTACATTGTAGGTACTTTTCACTACTGTGTAGCACACATGCTGTAATTCCTAGGGGGTGCAACTTTCTAAGGGGCTTGTGGGTTTTAATCTTTTATAATGTCAGCTTTTTTATGCCAGTTATGCATTATGTAATTTAGGAATGTAATTTTAAGATATTGTAGTCAAATGTTTAATATATATGTATATGAAAATCTGTACCTGTTTTAATGGTGTATTTTCTGATCTAAGGAAATATTTTGGTACTGTCTCTTTGAATGCTTTCAGCATTTCTGGGGTCTAGAATATATTTTTGTAGTTAAGTGATCATGTACAAGAACACTATGGTTTGTAATTTGACACTACCATTAAGTCTGCTAAGTAAATTTTTAAAATCTTCCCCACAACTGTGTTGTTGTTTATTGGTTCATTTGTATGATAGTGTGTGTGTGTGTGTGTGTGTGTGTGTGTGTGTGTGTGTGTGTGTGTGTGTGTGTGTGTGTATGTATGTATATATATATATATATATATATATATATATATATATATATATATATATATATATATATATATATATATATATATATTATTATTATTTATTTTTTTTTTTTTTTGTGGATGCAGCCTATTGTGAATTTATCATTTATTGACTCCTGATGCTCTTTAGGTGTTGGTTATCTAAAAGATCTTGAGTATGAAAGTGGATTTGTTGCCAAAGATATGTTAAATTGTTTTTATCATAAATTACTTAAAACGTAGTCATCGTATTTATCATACATTTATCATATATCACTTTTGGTATGTGTTAAAAAAAGTCGGATGCTGACGTAGCCAAAGGGACGTCATTTCCGACTTATGCATTTATTTACTACCGGCTTTTTAGTGTCCGCCCGACCTCCAACCAAAATTTAACATTTTACTGTCCTGTCCCTTTGTAGAGGTTCTCCGCCAAAAAATAATGTATTTAGCTAATATATATTGCTAACATATATTGGGTCAGTTAGACCAATAGTCTGTAGTAATCAGCTAGTTAGTTGAACGGTAAAGTCATGTGGGTCTTCGGCTATGGATCGTTGATTTGGAAAGTGGATTTTCCGTACGAGGAAAAGCGCGTTGGGTTTATAAAAGGCTTCAGTCGCAGGTTCTGGCAAGGAAGCACCGACCATCGCGGTGTTCCCGGAAAGGTAGCGACCGTTTCGTTCTTCACGTTAGGTGTCATCTCAGTCAGCAGCTCACAAGCTCAACACTTTAGTGAACTGGATGGTGTGCGGGATACGGGTTTTTTTCTTATGCTTTTTCGCTTTCTTGTTTCCAGCCTGGGCGGGTGGTAACCCTAACTGAAGATCCAGAGGTAATAATATCAGTAGAAATATTAAAGCCATTTAATAACGTTGGTTAGCTATATTGAAATAAATGTGGTTAATGTACCTAAAGCATCAAAAATACAAAACCTTGCCGTTCTTGCTTGTGTAGGGTTGTGTATGGGGAGTTGCTTACAAGTTGCCCTCAGGAAAAGAGGAGGAAGTGAAGAAGTATCTTGACTACAGAGAGAAAGGTGGATACAGGGTAATGGCAGTAACATTTCACCCTAAAGAAGAGAAACACGAGCCGATAAAGGAAACACTGCTCTACATTGGGTCCCGTGACCACCCAAACTACCTCGGTCCAGCACCTCTGGAAATGATTGCACAGCAGATCATCAAGTCCGTTGGTCCCAGTGGTCGGAATACAGAGTACTTGTTTGAGCTAGCTGACGCGCTACGAACACTGGTACCTGAAGACTGTGATGATCACCTATTCTCCTTAGAGCGGCTGGTCAAAGGGCTGTTGGAGGACACCGCAGAGACAAACTCAAGCTGATGATCTGCTCAGCTACATGAGCAATTGGGTGCTTATTTTGAGGTTTATCCACAAATTCCCAAAACAGTTATACTACACTGTACTTCAGTCAGAACATACAACTACAGCATAAAGTCAAACATTTTTTTTTATTTATAAATTGCAAACTGGGTTTTCATGTGGAGTACTTTAATAGTTTATTAATAGTTAAACATTTATTACAATTATTTTACTCAGGAAGGAAAATGTGATACTTGAACTACCTGAGGATGTTATAATTCATAACCATGCTATTAGAAAAGCTAACGTAACTGGAGGCATGGTGGGTGTAAAGGGGTAATATACTTAAATGCAAAGAATTTATTACATGCAAAAGGTGCATGTTAATGGCAATGCTAAATGTGTACCAGTGTTCAGGTACTTTGTTTCCATTATACAATATTCTCACCCTGCCACTGATATCTGATAATAAAGCATCTCCACAACTGTTGACCTCTGCAGTCTAAATGAATCCAGAGCCTGAACAACAGGTTCTTCTTTAGATAAAGGAACTTGTAATATTAGAACAGCAGGTTGTTGGAAACATGAGTGTGTGGAAAATGCGTCATAACTGTACAAAAGAGAACGGTGGTTAAAAACAATGCATTTATTGGCCTTTTCTTGGGTAAAACAAGCAAACAGTACATCTAAAAAAATAGAGAAAATCACTGCAGTTTTGGCACTACGCAACAGTGGTTTTAATATGGACGTTCCATAATGCAGACCAAACCTAACCAGCGTTCACTCCCAACTCCAAAAGGATGTGATCTGAAGCTCCTCTGGGCGAGTGGGTGTTTCAGAGGATGCTACTGCTTTACATCTGTACGGCTGGGATCACGAGGTGGTACAGGGAAAAGGAAGATGACTGTGTGGGCTTGGAAGGTGCTGTGAGGTTCCCCAGTCACATGCCACATAAGCAACCTGGACCAACAGGGCTGAGACACAGTCATAGCTCGAAACTGTGAACATGCACACACACACACACACACACACCAACATGCTCATGCACTTCTTAACTCTTCGTGGACACACATTTGAACTCATTCCCAACTAGCTGATCATTTTGAACCAGAACGTATTCTCTCTAGAACTAATAGGTAACACACTTATGCATAAATAAACGCATGTACAGAAATGCATACACATATACATATATAAACACAGACACAAACGTATGGTGGCATGTGAGCTGAGCGATACACAGTAGCCATCCAGATCTACCAGTCTTTAAATATGCCGCATGAACGCAAAACAGCACATCCGTTACACATGGTCACGCCGGTTTATAGCAGTTCAGCCCAATAAAGTCCTACTATACTGGAAGGTTTCATTCACACGTTGCTCCATAAAAGAGCTTATATGAGCTGCTAGACTCCATTTGGCCTTACTGTTTGGGGAGGGGTCAGGGGGTCAGGCCACCACCTGCTGCTTCAGCGCAGTCAAAAATGGTAAAGCAGACTGCGCAGCAGCTCTGTAGCTGACCCCGTCCTCAAATGTTATGAAATGTGACCAGACGTTGGGAACCTCTTTTCACTGTTTGGGAGGTCAGAGGTCACAGGCAGCCTGTCCTTGTCCATTCTGGGATAAAAACAAAAAAACTAAACAAAAAAACCCAAACAAACAAGCTGTCTGTACAATAATATTACAGGCTGCAGGCCATTCATCCCTGCACTGGGAAACCTTAAATATTAAGTATAGCCAAAATGCAAAATGTGGGTTAAATACATACATACATTACATACACAATCACCCCTTTGTCCATTTGTCTAAATTCAAGGTATTCTCTGTGCCTATTACGCGACCTCTCCTATCTGGTATGGGGTCTTGGTCCATAACCACTTAAAAGTGTATAGGAGGGTCAGAAGGTTTGAAATGAGCCCCAGACAGACCTGTCTATCCTGTCTAAGCATAGTAGCAGGGCGACACTAGCAGGTCGGTGAGCACCACCAGCTGGTCGTCTGTGAACTGCTGCTTGTGCTCCAGCCAGTTGTCGTGATGAGTCCGGCGGAAGTTCGACAGGGTCTTCTTCACGGTCATCTGAAGAAAAACACACACACACACACACACACAGGGCAAAGGTTTCAGCTCGACTGACGGCACTCCGGGAAAGAGCTGCAGAGAGGGGTGGCGTGGTGGCCCACCTCGATGGGCTGGGTGTCGTTGAGGTGGGCGCTGATGTCCATCAGCAGCTGTGGCATCCAGGTGGGGACGTGGTACGGGCTGGAGAGGATGCAGGCGCTGAGCCCCAGGACCCCCGCGTGCCGGCGCACCAGATCTGAACACACGAGAGCGCAGCCTATAGCATAGTGGCTCTCACACACGCTCGCCGGAACTATCACGGCTACTTTAATTGAACCAGCTGGGAAGAGTAGAGTCTAGAGCGCGTCTTTTGCCATGAGCAATCCGTGTTGGCTTTTCATTAGTGGTCAGTTTCTGACCACAGGACCTGCTTTTGGCTGTCTACTATTATGTGACGTACGGTGACCAGTGAGGGCAGAAACTGCAGCTAATAAAGAGGTCAGTGTGTGTAGATAAAATGTGAGGCCAGCAGCTCACCGACTGAGGGAATGGTGTCTACAGCAGAGCCCAAGTCCCTCTTCCTCTTTTTAGGCAGCCTGGTTTTGCATAGAGCCTCAAAGTGAGTCTGCATGGAGTCATCCATGGTCAGGAAGTTGCACTGCAGGAAACCGCTGAGCGTGGTGGCAGCCATCTCCCTCACCTGTGGAAAAGGGAAACGGGACGGGAGGACGTGCCGAGTGCACAACAGACGCAACCGGCGCGGCCAGCAGGGGGCGACGTGTACCTCCAGCTGCTCGTCCTCCAGAAGTCTGATGACCAGCGCGCGGATGTTCTGGACCACCTGCTCGGTGCTCAGCACGGTGAACAGGTTGTAGAAGACCATTATCTGCAGATAGGTCAGCACGGAGAAGCGGGCGTGCCAGGAGCTGCTGACTGCCATCTGCGAACACACGCGGGATCAGCACCTCCAGACCGGTGTGGGGCTGAAAGGGGGGCAAAGGGCACAGGCTATCTGCCCCAGCAGGGGGCAAGCTCACCTCTGTCAGCACAGCAAGCACCAGAGGGATCTGCTCTGGGTAGAGCAGCCCCTGGGACATGAGGGACAAGCAGGTCCTGGCATCCCTCTTCAGCTCATCATAGCTGTCATCGTTCTCCACCGGAGCAATCTGTGTGTGTGTGTGTGTACACAAGATGATTTGGAGAGAACACAGCAGACAGAAAATGTGATAACGAAAATCAAAGACCACAAAAAAGAGTAAAAAGGGTAAAGAGAGCGAGAGATAGAGAGAGAGAGAGAGAGAGAGAGAGAGAGAGAGAGAGAGCGAGAGATAGAGAGAGCGAGAGATAGAGAGAGAGAGCGAGAGATAGAGAGAGAGAGAGAGAGAGAGAGAGAGAGAGAGAGAGAGAGAGAGAGCAAGAGAGAGAGAGAGAGAGAGAGAGAGAACCTTAAAGAGGAGAGGCAGGAGTTGGAGCTGCTGGGGGACGGGGGTGGAGAAGGAGCGCCCCGCACTGGCCATCAGCCACTTGAGTACGGTCTTCAGCAGCTTGATGGCCTGAGTCCTCTCGTCCTGCTCACCCACTCCATTCTCCTCCACCACATGGTTCTGGATCTCCTCGTCAGCCTCCAGCAGGGGCTTCAGCTTCACCATCACACGCTCCGTGAACTCAGCAATGCGTGGGGACTTGGTGGGGCCCGTGTTGGGCAGGGTCACGTCGATCATGAAGATGTATGTCAGTACGCTGTCGAGACAGGGAAGAGAGGAGGGCAGAGGGGGAGACAGAGGAGACACAGGGTCAAACGGAGGAGACGGAGACAGGAGGAGTCACAGGAACGGTCCGTTAATACACTCACTCAAGCAAGTAAAGTAGCTCAGTGTCTCACTGGAACACTGATTCCAGGTGGTTCGTGTGGACGTAAGTTTATTATTTGAGGTCTGTCCCATGGCTCACCTGCCGATGCGCTCGCGCACATTCTTGTACACCTGTGTGAGTTTGGGCTCCAGGTAGGTGAGCAGCCTGTGTAGCAGCTCAGACACACGCCACTCCTGCTGGGCCAGGCCGCCCTGCAGCACATACAGGTGACTGAGAGAGAGAGATGGGGGGACAGGGAGAGAGAGAAGATGGGGAGAGGGAGAGAGAGAAGAGACAGGTTAATCAGGTTAATAACCCTGACTAAACTAAAAAAAGATTTGAACGAGTATACAAGAATACACAAGATTTTACTTACATAATTGTACACATATGATGGGTTTTACTGCTTAGTGGAATTACTGGAGTAATTAAAATGATTTCCAACTCTCTTACCAGGCATCTACGAAGGACCCCCCCTCTCCACTGAGAGGACACTCCATGAGCAGGTTGAGCAGCCAGTGCAGCTTGCGTGGGTCTCTGCTTTCCTGGGAAGCCAGAACAACTGCCCATTACCTTCACGTCCTCAGTGCCATGCTGGACCTACAGCAGTACAAATGGACTGTGAGGAGAGTACAGGGCTAGAACTTACGCAGGCCGTTGCCACGCACGTGCCCCAGTCTTTGTAGGTCTCCACGGTGATGTTGGATAGAGCTGTTCGCATCAAAGGAATCAGGAACTGCCATAAACCCTCCACCTTGAGAGAGAGAGAAAGAGAGAAAATGAGAAAGGAAGATGTGATCGTTTGACTCGTCGCTGAGTTCTGCTGTGCGTAGCTGGGAGTGACGGAGCCAGAGAGACTCACCTGGGTGAAGCTCCAGTGTTTGCTGCCTCTCACCAGGCCGGCGACAATCTCGGCCACGCACAGCTGCCTGCTCTCGTGGGAGTCCGCGGCCAGGCGCTCCATGTGGGGCTTCAGCGCGGGCAGGAAAGCGTCGCTGTAGTTCCTGAACAGGCCCTGCTCGGGGTGAGGAGAGCGGTGAGGAGAGCGGTGAGAAGAGCGGTGAGAAGAGCGGTGAGAAGAGCGGTGAGAAGAGCGGTGAGAAGAGCGGTGAGAAGAGCGGCCCTGGGCCAGAGCGGCGGCTCGCGCGCCTCTGCGATGGCGTACCTTGAAGAGGCAGAAGCGGCGGGGGTTGAACTTGTCCTTGCCCTTGCGGTCCTCCAGGGACAAGAAGCCGAGGAGCTGGGTGAGGAACGGCGAGCTGGAGAAGTGGCTGTGGATGATGCGCTCGCTCTGGAACGGGAAAAGAGTGGGTTAAAGCCGGCGAGCTCCCGGGAAGCCGCTGGGTTGCACATGGTCCTCTTGGGCAGGGGAGGTGGTGTAACCTCGTTCATCTCCTCGGGGCTTAGGTCTTTAGGCTGCTCCTCGATCGGAGCATACAGCATCAGCTTCCTGCAGGGACACGGAGAGAGAGAGAGAGAGAGAGAGAGAGTAAAGGCAAAGCTCCGAGCGTACGAGACTCAGGAAGGCACCGTAGGAGACACGTACTTTGGCCAGCAGTAGTAGCCCCAGTGGGTCTTCTCCACAAAGCGGAAACTGTCCCAGTCCTGTTGGGTGCGAGGCAAGCTGTCGGCATGGTACTGGAGCCAGTCGTTCCCTGGTCTGTCTCCCACCGCCAATACCTCCGGTTCCATCACCCCACCTACGACAACCCTTCTGCTGTTAGCATACTTGCATTGTTATAGTCAATCGCAGGAAATGGACCATTGCTTTCGTATAGGAACCTAAAGGATCAAGTATCAGAGTTTCTGCGGAATACTGGCAGCTTACTGATGTCACTGGGTGTGACTGCCACTTTCTTCCGAGGTCTCTTCAGCTGCTTGAGAATGGCCGCCACAGCAGAGATCGCCACCTAAAGGGCAAAGAGAGAATGGTGACGACGTGACGGCGCTGCACTAGCACTGCGCAGGGCAATGGCCCTGCGTGTACGTGTCGGAGTTCTGGGGAGTAGTCGGGGGGGGGGGCGCACCTTGCGCACGACGAGGGCGTCGTGGTTGAGGCTGCGGATGAAGAAGAGCACAGCTCTGGCGGGGAGAGGGTGGTCATCCCTCAGCAGCAGAGACAGGAAGCCAATGGCCATGTGCTCAAACTTCCACGGCCTTAAGAGAGAGACGACGGACACGTGCGTTACACGCAGATCCTGCACCTCGAGGAAGAACCTCTCTATTATTTTATATGAGGACAGAACTTACAGGTCACGGTCATCCAGGCACTCCAGGAGGTCGTCAACCAGTTTTTCATACTTCCTGCACAGAATGGACAGAGTTATGAAAAACGAAGGGCAACAGCTGGTTGTGTGTTAGGGACGGCGTGGTGACAGCCCGGCGTGGCTCCGGCTGGGTGAGCTCACTCACTGCACTGCTTCCTGGTTTCTGGCCTGCTGCAGGGCAAGCCCCTCCCCCTGCTCCTGCTCAGAGGGCGGGCCCTTCAGAGGGGTGGGGCTGGCCGACTCCGTCATCTTCCGGCCCAGTTCCAGCACGCTTTGAGGCACCTGCACAAACGGCCGGGTAACACACAGACACACACACACACACGCCCGTCAGAGCTAGGAGGGATGCGCAGGACTCCACAGCACAGCACAACGGCCGCCCGAACCACCTCAGAGGTTTTATCGTTTACTCTAGGACTAGAGGAGGCGGAGCTTCTCACAGTGAAGTCGATGCCAATAGTCTCGTATTGGCGGTGGATTTTGTCTGCAAGGTCGTCAAAGAGCCTGACGATGGAGGGCTTCTCCAGGGACGTGGCCGGGCTGAGCCCCGAACGCACCATGGCTGGCCAGGTGGCAGCTATACATTGCCAGTCGTGCAGGTTCGCTAGACACATGCCTCCATGGTTACCCAGAAGGCAGTACAGGGCTCCCTGGAATCAGTGTTGGTTAAAAAATAAAATAAATTAAAAAGCGACCACATCATTTAAAGAATTCTAGACATTATTATTATTATTATTATGATATTGTGAAATTAGACCTTCTTAACAGACTCAGCAGACTCCGCGTTTAACAGCGACCCTGCCCCGAAGGTCACGTGTGAACGAGGTGGCGTGGGCTGCGAGGGTCACGTACCTTCAGCTGCTGCTGGCTGACGTCGGTGCCCGTGGGCTCCAGCAGTTCCAGCACTCGAGGTGTGATGTCCCGGCAACAGAAATTATACCGGCCCAGGGCCGAGAACAGCGCGGTCTGGGCCTTGCTGCGAACCTGCGGGTGGGCAAGACGATGTCATGGACGACCGTGAGGGAAGGGTAGCTACCGCCACGTGGATTCCTGCATGCCTCTTTCACTCCAGCTTACCTGACTGTAGGTGCTGATGGACAGACGCAGAAGGTCCCTGAGCAGGTCCTGGTGAATGGTTTTGTATTCCAAACCCTCCACCAGCAGTTTACGCATCTGCCAATGAAAGTACCACGCATCAGTCTTTTACATACACACTTATTGTGTGCTATTGTCCAATTAACGCATGATCGATACCTCGTGTTGGAGAAGCACTCGGTCTATGAGAAGGGCACGAATGTGCTGTTTCTTTCCATGCAGCTAGAAGACACAAACATTTCAAATGAGCAAAACACGTCTGGGGTATTAATGGCTTATAAAGCTTAAGGAGCTTTTTATTTTGCTGTGAAGGACTTAGAACGTTTCTTTCCAGACAGACTAAACAGTCATTAACTCACTCTGTTCTCCATAGACTTCTTAACCAAAGTAAAGCTCTTCCACCGAGAGTCAAACTCATGCTTATGAGAGCCTCTGAAATGCATCAGGTCGTTGATGATCTAAGAAAAGGGGGCGGAAGAAGGAGGGGGCGGAAGGAGGGGTGGGGTGAGGGGGGTGAGAGTAACCAAGGGCTTCTGAGTTTCTGCCTAGAAGAGGCCACCGCTAACTGATGCGTCCAAAAACACTGCTCATATTCACCTTGATTATGGAAAAAAGGGATTTGGTGTCATCCTCCGAGTGCTCCAGAATGTAATCTAAATGACAGATCAATCAGCATGTTTAACTGTGTAGCATGTTAACGCCATGTAGCTACAGACAGGGAAGTCGGTAGAAGAATCGGACTGAACTTACGGAGCAGTTGTCTCATGACTTTACAGATTGCCTCTCTGTAGTTCTCTCTGGAATTATCTGTGGAAATACCAGCCACTTGGTCAGAGGCTAGACAGACACCTGCTCTAAAGCGCTGTAGTGATCAACTAATGTCTACACCCAACAACAAGCAAAGTCAGTAGAAGAATTACTGAGACTTATTAGAGCTTACCATAGTCAACCCCGATATATAGCTTGGTCTCCTCCAGACTAACCATGCTCTGAACTCTAAGAAATCGAAAATAATTATGAGACTGCATTTTCCATATGTACTACTACTAGTAAATAATTGTAAGAGTGCATGTAATAAAGCAAGGCGAACTGCGTACAGGTTGGGCACCAGGGGGCTGTCCAGAGGGGGCAGCATGCATCCAGCCCCCAGCAGGCAGTGCTGCACGATGGCCAAGCTCTGAAGAACATCATCCCTGGAACAGGCAGGCGGGACGGCAAACTTCAGGACGTTTTAATTACACGTTAAAATGCAAGATTTCTTTGTTCATCGCGCACTGTCAAACTAGAAATTTAGAGTAAAACTCTGCTGTGGAGCCAGCACAAGCAGACACCATAGTGTCTCTGCTATCTGTTACCATAGTGTCTCTGCTATCTGTTACCATAGTGTCTCTGCTATCTGTTACCATAGTGTCTCTGCTATCTGTTACCATACTGTCTCTGCTATCTGTTACCATACTGTCTCTGCTAACTGCTATCTCTATTTATGAATTCTCTCACTGATATTAAGGTGAATTTGTACATTGAAATAGATTTACACAGACAGCTGCAACTGTATTAGTTGTGGGTAACCCTACACTGCCCTCTGACCTGCCCCCTGACCTGCTCATGTCCTGCTGACCCTGGGCGTAACTCTGCAGGCGTCTCAGCTCGGGCTGGAGCAGCAGGTCCAGCAAGTAGAAGACGAAGTTCTTCTCCTCGGCACTGGGCACGTGCCACTGGATCCGCAGGTCCCACAGGTCGCCAGGACGACCCCAGTCCTGCAGAGACAGGTGTGTGCATCACACACGAGGAGCGTGCGCACCTCCAACACACACACGCACGCACGCAGGCACGCACGCACCATTCCTGCACCCTGTTCCATACCTTAATGGGCAAGTAGTGGGATGGGGGCAGGGTAAAGCCCCCCGGCACGCTGCAGTAGTCGGTGGGGTAGGTGAGGGCGGTGGAGCGCAGAACGTGGTGTAGCAGGTTGCAGGCCAGGCTGTAGCCCTGTTTGCAGCGCAGACGCAGGGCAAGCTGCAGGATCTGCACCAGCTGCGTGCTGTAGGGGAGGAGCTTCCCTCCGTCCACACGGGTCACCTGAGCGGCAGGGGGGAGGGGCCAAACGCTTCAACGTTCTCCGCGTATTCATTCACATTATTATTCATTCACTGTTTTAAGATTAAGACAGCCACATTAGTCAATTGTGATTTTCACCCCAATCGAAATTTGTCCTCCGCATTTACCCATCTGTGCAGTCAGAACACACACACACACACACACACACACACACACACACACACACACACACACACGATCACTAGGGGGCTGTGGTGCACACGTGCCCAGAGCGGTGGGCAGCCCTAGCCCGGGAAGCAGTTGGGTTTAGGTGCCTTGCTCAAGGGCACCTCAGTCATGGCCTCAGGCCTGGGAATCGAACCCACGACCCTCCGGTCACAAGATCGGTTCCCTAACGACCAGACCATGACTGCCCCATTTCTTTTGACTTTTTTTGTTTGTTTGTTTTTTACCTCAGACAGCAGCTGGAGGTTCCATAGCAGCTCTTTATCCAGCTCCTCATCGTTCAAGACGTCCTCATCTGTAAAAGCCAAAAGCGGAGAGTGGAGCCCACAGCTATATGCAGTCACACACAGAACGGGACGAGCACTCCGAGGGAGCCACACGTACTGGCAGTGATGTGCAGGATGGCACCGCAGCAGTGGGGGACGAACTGCTTCAGGGACTCGGCGGGGTGACACTGTAAGCAACGAGAGAGAGGGAGAGAGAGAGAGAGAGAGAGAGAGAGAGAGGGAGAGAGAGGGAGGACATGGTTACATCCCTGCCGCACACAAGCGCGAGGTGGCAGATCGTGTAGGGTGGGGACTCGGACGGCACCTTAGCTGCTGCTCGGCACATGTCGGCCACCATCCGGCCCGCCACGCGCGTCTCGAAGATGTTGCTGGTGGCGTAGTTGAAGACTTTCTCGAGAGCCACCTGTTGGTGGGCAACAAGGAAGAGCTCAAATAAAAACGAACGTGGAAAGTAGGTGCATCATGTGGGACTCTTCACCGTGAGTCCAAGGAGCTGCTGGCGGTCATGTTCTGCATGTGTACGAGTGAGGAAGGCATGGTGGAGACCTTGAATATCTCCATGGAGCACTGGGTGAGTATGGTGCTGAAGGTGGAGGACAGACCCAGCTCCACCAGACTCTCCAGGTGAGTCATCTTCTCGGTCTCCATCTCCTCGCGCGTCTGCTCCAGGGTGCTGCTGTCGATCAGGGCAAAGCACCTGTGCACACGGTACACGCGGGTGAGCACCTCACAGCAAACTATACCCAACACAAATGTACACACACGGTCACACTGACTCTGACACAGGATTACGTGGTGGTGTAGGCGGTGGTGGTGGTGGGGTGGTGGTGGTGTAGGTGGTGGTAGTGGTGGTGTAGGTGGTGGAGTCTAAGAGCTTAAACGTGACAGTGTTAAGCAGAGTTAGAACACCCACACATAGTCACTCATTTACCTGTCCATAAACTGCAGGACAAAGTCCTCAAACTCAGCTGAAGCTGAACACAGCTCTCTTTCCATCTAGACAAGACAGAAGACTTCAGATCACCCGCTTACACATGGGCTACACCCGGTGACATCCATCAGACTGCTATATGGAGCACAAACGCGAACACGTCCTCACCTCAGTCAGGTCGTTCTGCTCATGGAGGGCGGAGGAGCAGTCCACTAAAGGCACGAGGGTGGTGAAGGTAGCGATGAACTGGAACGTTATCTAAAATGGACAACAGCAACACTACGCCATCAATTAAGAGTGAGACGAGTGAAATTCTCAGTGAGAATCCACTTTCTGCATATTGCATCTACACAGCCAACACATACACACATACATCTACACAGCCAACACATACACACATACATCTACATATCCAACACATACACACATACATCTACACAGCCAACACATACACACATACATCTACATATCCAACACATACACACATACATCTACACAGCCAACACATACACACATACATCTACATATCCAACACATACACACATACATCTACATATCCAACACATACACACATACATCTACACAGCCAACACATACACACATACATCTACACAGCCAACACATCTACCACACACACACATACATCTACACAGCCAACACATACACACATACATCTACACATCCAACACATACACACATACATCTACATAGCCAACACATACACACATACATCTACATATCCAACACATACACACATACATCTACATATCCAACACATACACACATACATCTACACAGCCAACACATACACACATACATCTACATATCCAACACATACACACATACATCTACACAGCCAACACATACACACATACATCTACATATCCAACACACACACATACATCTACACAGCCAACACATACACACATACATCTACATATCCAACACACACACATACATCTACATAGCCAACAGATCGAGCAGCTGTGAATCTGCAGTCCAGAGCTTAAGTTCTAGTGTCTTGACCGAACTTCCAGACGTTTTGATATGCAGGTTATATGGGGGTTCCATGTGTGCATTATCTAGGAACAAACCATGCACTTGCTGAAGTCATTGGGGTCGACACCAGGCAGGGCCCTCATGAGCAAGGGCAGGACGTGCGCAGGGCCTTCTGGGTAGTGGCGGCCACCACTGAGCAGACTGCGAGCCATGCCAATCATACAGCTGAGGGTGGCCGTCAGCTGGTGGGGTTCAGTCAGGGTCTCCATCGCAGGGTACGTCCTGCAGAGGGTGAGCACGTATGCATACACAGGCGCACACACACACAGTTCACAGAGACAGCAGTGAGATTTCTAGACCCCTTACTGAAAAGCATTTGATCTTTAATGTTGGCAGACAGAATGAAAGCCACACGCATAAAAAAAAAAATCATTATTCCTATTAGCCGTCTCAAATGATCATGCTAGTGATATTATATCAGGAAAGCCATCGAGGTTCTGGGGGTCCAGAGTTACGAGCCTCTACACAGCGACTCGGCTGATCCTGCAGGTTTGTCAGGTCTGGAGAAAGTGCAGCCCGCTCCATGTGAGGTGCAGTCAGCCATGCAGTGAGGGACTGGTGTGCGTAACGATGGATCAGTCCTCCCCTCTCCTGTCCAGCAGGGCTCAGCCACTCACTTCTCCAGCACGGGGGGAATGACCAGCTCGGGTCTCATCAGCGCCAGGTTCTGCAGGGCCTGTGCGGCGTCCATGCTGCCCGTCTTGCTGAACATGGCCATGAGGACGGGCTGCTTCATGCTCTCCACAAAGCGGGTGACGTCGTGGTCGGTGAGGCGGTGCGCGGCGGGCACGGGCGTGATCCAGCACGGTTTCTTGTAGCGCTCGCGGTGCAGACGCCGCACCACGCTGGCCGGCAGACGCTGCAGGAGCTTCATCAGCTTGACCTGCACGCCACACACACACACACACACACACACACACACACACACACACACACACACACACACACACACACACACACACACACACACACACACAGCTCAGCGAGATGGGACGGAGCACGGACTATACAGCTCTAGGCCCAAAAAACTGAGGTTAGGAAGGAAGATCAATGGAACACACTGTGATGGACACGGGCGCAGACAATAAAGGCTCTTGCGGGTTGTGTTGAGCCCCACAAAGATCAGTTCAAATAATAATACACACCAATACACATAGGCTCACCATCAGAAGCTTTAGACAGTGGGAGGAAGCGTTTCTGGTGTATGAAAGCTATTGGGTAAATGTCATCTCTCATTAACACTAGCTTGACTGAAATTTCTTGGCCCTGAGGACATAATCACACCTTCTTGCCAATCATTAGCAGCATATCAGCTAAATGTTGTATGTTTATCACCTCTATTAGAACCATTAAAAGTATTCTCTCTCGATAGTTTCTCAGGTATTCCTCTATACAGTAGTGTTAAATCCTGCTGGTTACTTATCTGTCTTTTCCTTCAGTCAGCGTGAAACCCAAGAACTTCATCACATATTTGTTAATATGTTACTACCATTTAACCACCAACATATTGTCCAGTTAATCAGAAATTACCCTTTTCCCTGTATTAACACCTGAAATGACTGTTCCAAGGTCAACAGGTCACTTTTTATCAAGGTGGTCTTATTGTAAACTGGTACCAGCACTACACAAGGCAGCTTTTCCCTTTTTATTTATGTAACACATCTTATAAATGGCTTTTAGAGACCTACATAATAACCATTACTAAACACCATTATTAAACCTTTTGTTAGTGTAGTCGTAATGTAAAGTGGTGCCTGTTAAACTGCACTAATGTAATACAAAAGTAGCAGCGTGCCCTGTGTGTTGGTCTGTTAGCTATGCAAACTCAGGGTCACATAAAGCAGGAACGTAGCTCTGACACCTGGAAAACTGTGTGGCTATGCTGCCCAGTGCGATGAGGAAAGACCCTGTGTTGCTACAATGTACTGTGAGCAACCCAGCTCTGCCAGAAGGCCATCTATCCAGCACATGTAAACTGCTGGCAGGCCTTATCCAGACAGTAAACAGAAACGTGGGCTAACTGAACAAACCAATGAGTGTTCTGGAATGAAACCCCAGGGGAGGGAACACGGGACTGCCTGATGTTTACCTTCTAGGGCCTATAATATATACACACAGACAGATGTGTGGGGGTGTGTCTGACGAATAATTAAACGGTCCATTTACAATTTTGCTCCACGGTCTTCTAAAAGCACATTCTCACCGCTCCTTTCCCATATCTGAGAGCTCACATGAACCAATCATAAACTTGGAGCTCTTGGCAAGGCGCAGCTGAGCATTAGTCCAACGTCACTCACCAGCCAGCGGCCATTGTTGGAGGGGTGGTAGAAGGAGGCGATGCTGCTGAAGAGACCACTGAGCTGCTTCTGGGCTTGGTTCTGAGCCCCGCCCTAATTCAACAGGCCACGAGGGAAATGTTAAAGTCTAACAGGAATATGAGCCAAACCTACATCTAACTCTAGAAGCAACCATGACAGTCACAGACACCAACCAGCATGGAGGAGATCCAGAGGACAACATGGCCAACGTCATAGGAGTTGGTCATGTACCTGGGCACCACCATCTGACTGGTGCCTACAGGCAAGTTGAAGCTCCGCAGAACCCTGGTGAAGATCTGCCCATGAAAACAAACAAACAAACAAACAAAAAAGAGTTGGAATACACTTTGCCAATAAACAAAAGGAGAACTGAAAAAATGACATTTACTGCATTACCTTGGGAATGTAAGGGTCCCAGTTTACATAACCAATGTTGTCATTGGCCAAACGGGCAAAAAGGTTCACAAGGCTCTAGGACAGAAAAACAAACATCCAAAAAAGTGCTCAGAAAACCTAAATGTGTTGGTTTCAAAGCATGAATCACCGGAGTATATTCAGTTCGATTTCAGTTCAATACAACAACACATACTCACCCCCTCCCAACTAGGCAGATTTTGCACTGAGACCCAAAGACCCATCAGTTCATCAAACCACAGCCTACACACAAACACACATACGCACAGCACATACTCATCAGTGTCCAGTACAGCTGGCTTGGGTGTGATGACAATAAGGGAGCCCCAGCAATTACTCTGCATTTAAATAAACTAGCATGTATTGGACCTACTTGAAGCCTTTGTGGTGTTGCTCAGGGGGCAAGATGGTGGGGAGAAAGAGTTCAAAGTAGCTGATGGCTTTCTGCATAGTGACATCAAATGGGCACAGTAGTGGTCTCCACTCATCCAGCATCTCCTGAGTGGCAGACACCGGGAAATATCTGCACACAACATACATGCGCATATACACACACGTTCACACCAAAGCAAGCGGCTGATGGCAAATGTGTTAACCATGCGTGTATATTAATGTAACATTTTGGAGTAGAGGATCTTCTCATAGAGTTCATATAATGGACTATCTTAAGAGAAGGCTGTAATCAGCTCAGAAGCAAAGCTACGCACAGGTTCACACACACACACCGATGGCCGGATTACATTAGTCTGCATTACACACAGTGCGGTGGAGATTACGCTACTCTCACAATCTGAGGTCCCAGTGGCAGCACCCACAGACCGTAAGCGACGACGCCAAGTACTCACAGTCTGCAGCTCTTCACCAGCGCCTTCAGCACGTTCTCCACAGAACTGCGGGGGAAGGGAAGAGGAGAGAATCGGGGGGGGGGAAGCGGATCAGTGCAACGTCACATCTGAAGCGCATGATAGCAAATAATGACTGAAGGGACTCTGCAGTAAGAGCACAGGGATGCGATTAGGCCACGTGCGAAGCAGAAGCCCAGCCTCGGTGCTTTTTGGGGGGCGGGGCTAATAGAAAGCTGTCCAAGTCCCAGACTGCACTGCTTCCACAGGAGCCCAAGCACGTGTGCAGCATGCCAACGTAGGAGGGCATTTCTGTAGCTTTTCTGCAAGAGATTTGATCTCCATTTTTCAAATCATAAAATGGACCACAAAGGATGTGTGTATACTAAACTAAGCTCCATTATGTCTAAGCTGATGTCCTAAAATTACTCTGCTGAGGAAACGAATGCATTCAGTAAACTTCATTGTTTTTAGAACGTTGTATTGCTGTAGACCAGCTGTGCCCAAGTCTGGTACCAGAGTCCAGCACTGTTGTTGGTGTTGTTGGTGACTTTCCTGCTTTTACAAGCCTGCAGGTGGGATATATCTATCTGCTGTAGATATAGACGCTCACTGCTTGGGGAAAGTTAGCACAGTTCAGTAATGCCAAAACATGTCTTTTGGGTAGGGCACCGTATGTGAAATCAAGTCCAGAAGTATGGTTGTAGTTGCCAGTGTCCCTCTAAACACACACCTCATCTCTCATGAAACACCAGAAAACAAACTCAGCACATTCTCTGTGCTACGAGGACATGGTGGTGATGGAGGAGGATGTCGTGGTGGGGGCAGGATTTGGGGGGAGGAGTTAAAAATAGACTCTTTACTGACACTAGACACCAAATGGAAAACTGGCAAAACTAACACGACCTTTTAATCTTTTAAAACTGAGAGAGCAAGAGCAATCTCGCCCAGCTTGTGTAATCAGAATTCAAGACTGTAAATATAAGCAATGGTTGCAATTTTAAACAGCCATTCCTGAACCTGCATAAAATCTGCATGAATAAACCTTGTGGATGTCTGTTCAGAACAAAGTTTTGTTCCATTTTAAATGGGCTTTTTATCCCACCCTGTTAAAAGCCTTTCTGATGAACTCTCCTTTGTGTTGATCCAAGCCACAAGAGTTCATTAAACTTACAAGAGTGCATTCAGTCACTTCAACACACTTACGTAAAACAAGGAAAATCCCTATTGCACCTCTATGGCTGTGATTTAAACATGCGTGCTCTTTGTAAAATTTACCAGTGATTACAAAATCCAGGACTGGATTATGGACCCGAGTTCTGGTATTTTAAACCTCATCTATATACATCATCTATATTTTTGCCTGCAGCTCGAGTAACTGAATTTCATGTGAATAATCCCTTTAATGAGATAGAGAATGAGCAGCTAGAAGTAATGAGAGACCAGTGTCAATATTATTTATGACAGACCAAATGTAATTTTTGAAGAAAAACCACCGCTCTATTTTAAATGGGTTTTCATCCCACTCTGTTACAAGCCCTTCCCACGAACTCTATGTTGATCCAAGCTACACGTTAGTGAGCCAGGAAAGGATATTTAGCTAAATACTCTTAACTGACATACAACTCTGGGCAACAAAGATTGACCAACTAGGTTGTGACAACCAACACTACCGCAACAAGGAACACCATTTTAGACACAGTTGAAGCTTCATCACTTCTGTCAAGGCTACATGATTAAACACAGCCTAAACATAAGCCACGTTGAGGACCAAGATTGGTTTCTGAATTTGGTTTAATTTAAGATGCATGCAATTAACACCAAAGGTTGCCCTTGAAAAAGTACAATACAACATATAAAAAACACTGGCTATGCTTACCGCTTGCGCACATAATTAAGCATTTTTTGTTTAGGGGAAGCTTCTGCTCGATAACTGAATGTGGGAAAAGGAAAAATGCATAAGCCAACACTAAATACATCATCAACTGATATCTTACACAGTAAAAACCTTCAAATGGGCAATTAGGCTGCTTTTAGAAGGTCGAATTAAGAAGAATGTGAATGCGTACAAAGACCAAAACTCTAACTGAAAATACTCCGAACAAGCCACAAGGAGCTGAGCTTTAAACCAGGGCCTAACTTGCATGAAGCATGCACAGCATTCAAGGGGTGGTTTTTTTCCCCCCATGACTTCAACTTTCCTAGCAGACGAACCTACTTTAACTGTTCATTCCAATACCCAATCTGTCCCATGTGTGCATACCAAACAGAAAATGTTTTCATGACCTGCCAACGTCATTAAGGAACTGCTCAAATAGGAAGTTAGTTGTCTCATGAATATTAAACTTCACACCTGCTATCCACAACATAGCAGGCTACACCTAGCAAGTGGATAACTCCGGCCAGGGCCTAAGTGAGAAAAAACCTACTTTGGAAACCAGTTGAGACCAAGATGCTCTGTTTTGGAGTAGAGGATCTTCTCATAGAGTTCATATAATGGCCTCCAAGGTAACTCCAAGTCATCCTGCGAGAGCAGTTCTTTTTTCCTAATATTTAGAAAGAAGGAACACATTTAAAAGTAGAAAGGTTAATGACAAAATATAAGCATGTCCATATGACTATGTTTTTGCCTTTTGTAACAAGCTATTTTAGTCTGTATACTTGAGTAAGTTGATGAGAAGTCGCGCAAAACTCTGCATCATGCTGATCTCCAGTGTAGGGATGGTGACCAGCTCATACAAGAGCTTAACAAAGAGCACATGGTCCTCTTTACTGAACTTCCTTCCATAGATACGAAGGTACCTGTCAGCAGAATACAGAGAAGATATTAGTGGTGAGAGTCAAACTCAAGAGAGCTGGAGATGTATTGCTTTTGCATACATTTAACATAACTCGAATGATTTTTGGGAGGTTACTCTGACATAACTAGACAGATGTTTATGTCCAGTAATCATATGAACGGTTAGCCACAGAGGAGATATAGCAGTACAACAGTTTTTTAACCTCAGTCCTTAGGGCTAACCAGAAAATCCATCCAAATCCTTACTATAATCCACTTCCCACTACACCATTGCCAAGTCTTCAGAACTATCAATGTCTTGCATCAGGTTGCTGAGAGCTGGGATAGAGCTAAAATGTAGACCTTCTGGTGGGACCCAAGATATGAGGTGAGATACACTACAGTAAGGCCAGGTGCATGAAGGAGATTATGGCAAAAGGAACAAACTAAACCACTGATGTAGAGATACAGCTTAGACAAGTACCCGAAAATATGACTAAAAATGTAAACATTACATGAACAATCCGGAGAAATTGGATTGGTGAAAAGCACACACGCGCCTGTCATCACCTAATTTAACAAGCCTGCTACAACTCACTTAAACTTTGGGTTGGAGCCCAAGCATCTAGGAATCCAAAGGTATGACTGTAGCCCTCAACCATGACCATTAACCATAGTGCTTTTGCTTCAGGACTAATGTAATTTGCTAGCTTGAACTGTTTAACTAAGTTACCTATGACAGCGATAGCCAAATTATCTTTTGACAAACACATCTTGTATATTTTAGGAATTAACAAATAAATGATAAAACATCAAAATGTCTTGCGTATAGGATGCATACACTCCCATACCTTATGGTTTTTACTTGTTACAATAACGCTGAGCTCTCTGGCTCTCCATTAACAAAGGCTACGGCTAATCACTGTCTGCAGCGACAGACGGCTAGCCAGCGTGTTACCTGAACTACCTGAAAACACCAGAGTACTTCTGCTGGACCACTGTAGGTGAGCGAGTCAGCTAATGTTACTTTTCTCATTTTCTGTGACGTTCGTCGTAAATACTCATATTCCTTAAACCGAGTCCAAGCCAACCTGCTACCTAGCCAACTGATATGCAACCTGCTAGCTAACTACTAGAAGTGGATCAGGGCTAACTAACACGGCTAGCCGGCTAAGAGCTCGAGAGGTTAACATGTTATCTATGAATAATCGCGTTATCTATAAATAATCGCGTTATCATTGAATACTCGTGTTATCTATGAATAAACTATAATTCCCCCCCTCCAACACACAGCTAACGCTAGGCAGCTAGTTAGCCGGTCTCTAGGCAGCTAACTACCCAGCTGGCGAACTAGGCCCGACCGTTGAGATTATATACACATTCTCCTTGTTGGCGATGATGTCCTCAACTTTCACAGATATGAAGAAAAACACTGCATTTACATTTTTTATTTGATATAGTTACTCACGTTGAGAGTTTCCTCGTCCAAAACAAAACTCCGGGCCGTAACTCTCTGAGTTGGACAGCCCGACCCAAGTTACCTTTGATTTTGGCCAAAATGTCATTAGATTCATTGTCTAGTTTATCTGCATAAGGAAGGAGTTTGTTATAGACAATGTCTTTTTGAGGAACAAAACCTAATGTTTCGGCCTGATCCTTTTTCATATTACGATTCCCAGAATATCCTCTTCTGACTTGTGTGGCTAACGTTATTTTCTTAGTCCTTGACAAGTTCTCCTGACAAATATTTTATTAAAAAACTCGCAACTCCACGTCTACAATTCCACTTATTTTGGCGATGATCACACGCACAAGAGCTAAACAGTTACTTCGGCGGACCTCAGTCAGATACGTAACGTTGGCTTGAGTCACCCACATTTAGTCTCTTTACAGTCCTGTACACAGATTACAAGCCATACGAATACCATACCGGTGGTAGATTGAACCCCTTCAACTGACAAAGGGCGCCCCCCCTGGTGCCTGTCTGTTAGTTCAACTGGAAAGAGTGAATGAAAAGCATGCCACATCATTATTATAGTGCTTGAAAGCACTATATTGTTATTCCTCATACTTCTTCTTATTATAGTGCTTGAAAAACACTATATTGTTATTCCTCATACTTATTCTTATTCTTATTATTATTATTCTCCAAATTTCTGCAATTAATGCGGCCCGAACCGCTTAACGTACAGACTCCATTCAAACTGTCTTTCGAAGGTCTCGGGTCTGACAGGTGTGCTATCAGTTTTTGGAGTCGATTAGAGTTCTAGTTTTTAATAAAATTAGTTTAAAATTTTAGAAAAGCCCCATAGAAATGAATGGCGGAGTGGTCAGAATTTCAAATTATAACTGCCAGTTATACATACATCAACATACATCTCTCTCACACACACATACTGTACATCTCTCTCACATACCCACTCCACACACACACACACACACATAAACATACATACATCTCTCTCACACACACGTCTCTCTCACACACACATCTCTCTCAAACCCACTACACACACAGACTTGTAGCTCTTTTCAAGCACTATGTATTTCCTTCAGGAAATGCAAATCTAGTTACTATATATAGTAATGACTTCAGCATCACTGAATACAAGATGACGTACCAAATATTTACAAATATAAGGCACTTTCAGTTTGAATACTGAAATAAACATGCAGTGCTCCTATATTGTATCCTGGCTACGGACTGGAAATGTTCATACAAAACTCTCGAATAAGTGTTTGTAGGGATATATAACCTGCACCATCTGTTATTTAATCATTCCAAAAACTGATAACACAGCTAACAAAATACGTTAGGCGAATGTACACCACGAACTTCATCTGAATGTTTTCCTGTAGGGTCACCGCCACGTGGATTCCATCTCTTGGCAACCATATCCTGCCTTCAGACATCTCCATGGTTTAATATGGTACAAATAAAATCAATCTAGATTTTTCACACTTCTTTAGTTGTTTATTTAATCATGATATTTAAGACTTCTTCAGTAGTTTATCAATGCCAAATATACAAATAATAAGATGAAAAGTGGTACACAGAGCTTCCATAGAAACAGATTTCAGGCAGAAGACCTTCAGCTGTCGGCTGATGAAAGACCTCTATCTGAAATACCCTGTAACTGTGGAAAACATGTGCACGAACAATGATCTATAAACTATGGGCAACAAAACTAACCATTAAGTGTGGTGGACCACACAAAAACCCAGCCTGCCTGTACTAAAATCCACCACCAACATGCTACAGTACTACAGTACTGCTGTTGAGTATCACATACAAAAATGTGGACAAACACTTTTTTTTCCTGGAATTAGGCCAAATACGCAGTCTAACCTCAAAGTCCACATCCTGCATCTTTTGCAACCAACCTTAAATGTCACGTTGTTCTGCTCAGCCAATCTCGTGTGCTGACTCATTCCCAGCCAATCAATTGGCCTCTTTTCCTAGAGTATCAGTTAGTTCTAGGATAAGCAGATTTGACCTCCTAGATCATAGGTCTTCTTATAGAGCTAGTCTCTCATCATCATCTCACAGACACATCATGTCAATTACAACAAACTATAGAATACATAAATTGTTAATTCGTTGAAAAACCTTTCTGTCTTTTAAAATTATTTAAAGCATGAGTTTGTAAACTGCCAGTATGCCAGTCTCTCAGTTTTTTTATTGCATATGACATATTGCATCATATAAGAGTAGTGTCACTATTATAATTACTATTATTATCTTTATGATTACGTCTAATCAACAGTTACGTTTAATACTTTGTAAATAATCAGATTTACAAAGTATAATCTAATCTCAATGCTGGCAGAGAGGAAGGAGGTAGGTCCTTGACAGAACCACTCTGACACCATAAACACATTAGAGGACATTTTTAGCACTGATTTCGATTGACTCAAGTGACAAGCAGTCTTAATCCCTTTTGACCCAGCAAGACTTACATTCTCCATCACTGGCCCTGTCTAAAACAACTTTGACATGACTGCCCTCTAGAGGAAGTTCCAGGATTGTCTAAGCTTGCCTCTGGAGCAGGGATAAAAAAAAAAAACGATAATGTACTTACTTACTTACTTCATAAAGTCAGCTCTGCTACTAGTTACATTCCACATTAAATATTTATGGTTACAGCAATACATAATACATACAGAGGTAGGCTACATTTTGAATACTTTGAGAATAAAGTAATTCAGACAGAGAATATTTGCATATTCACATCTCCAGTTTCTCATGCTTTGGCCACCTCATATGACATCAAAAGCATCAAAATTGACCTTCATACCTTAATGAAAAAGATTAATTAGTATATTAGATGCCCCAACATGCTTTTGCTTTTATTGATTTGTTTGGAAGTGTCATTCATTAAAATGTCCTATATATAGGATGTTTTTTTTTAATAAAGTAGAACTTTACTTTAGCCAAATAATATATACAATATGTATTGATCATGTTGTTTCTGTTGCTCTGAAATGAATGATTTTCAAATATAACATTCCTGAGATGCAAACTTTTAACATGAGTCACAGAAACTGGTGAGCATGCACTCACATGCTAAAATGTACTTGGACTCAAACATAAATCCATTTGATTTATGAACAGATTAATCAATTATTGTGATTTATTCAACAGCAAGTACTAATGCCAAGACTTAGTATCATTAATTAATATCTATAAGTATCAATATGAATAATTATTAATAGTTTATCATTGAGGGTGGCATGGTGGTGTGGTGGTTAGTGCTGTCGCCTCACAGCAAGGCGGTCTGGGTTCGATTCTCGGTCTGGGCTGCTTTGTGTGGAGTTTGCATGTTCTCCCTGTCCCTGTGTCCAAAGACATGCATGTTAGGTTGATTGGTTGCTCTAGAGTGAGTGAGTGTGTGTGTGCGTGTTGGCCATGTGGTGGACTGGCGACCTGCCCACGGTGTACCCTGCCTTCGCCCAGAGATGCTGGGATTGGCTCGTGACCCCGACTAGTGGGAATAAGCGGTACGGATAATGAATGAATGAGTTTATCATTGATAAAGGTATTTCCCCAACCCATGCATATTGGCTGCATGTTATTCAAACATTTGGTCCTTTGTTTGGTCCCTAATCTAACAAGCACTTATGTTTAGTTTCAATATCAGGTTTTAAAGCTCAAATAATCTAAATGACAATTTCTTCCTTACCTGGTAGTCCTCAAATCTTCTACTACATGAAATATGTATAGTAGAGGGAATTCTCTATTGTTGCCAGATGGGGGTTTGTGGGTTTCCCCTGGAACGTTTGTCATAACCTTGGCTTACGTTACTGGGTCTACAAAAACTATGTGAACATGGGTCTGTTTCTATTTCTGTAGAATATAGTATTTCAGTAAATAGCCAAAGATAATATAACCCAAAGCTCATAGCACTCATAAAGGTGGATTTTAGTGACATAATAATTTGTAGCAATATTCTTGAACTTAATGTTTTACTGTAAGCTATTGTGTCCCTTCCAAACCCTTCCATATCCCCTGCAAGCTCACATTTTTGTCATTGATCTCTGCATACTCATCTGAGGTGATCTCTGAGTTATTCTCATGCTCTGATATGTTCTCCTTTTACTCACTGTCTTTTGGTTTCTCTTGGAAACATATTCATAAAAATGTTAGACAAACGTCCTTCGTATAGAAATCTATGCCACATGGGAAATATGAAGTAGTTGTAATAATATAAAACACCACATTTTAGGCTGGAGAAAAGAAATTTTGACTGTTGCTAAACATCCTAACAGTTCAACTGAGCCAAAAACTGTGTAAAAAATAATGACTGACAGTTAATACTTATCTGCTGTTGTTATGCAGACACGACTCACTTAGGTTGGAGGCAGAGTCTAGTTTTCCCCCAAATTTAGTCTAGTGAATAATTGATATATAATAATATAACACTTGAATAATTGATGTGGCCACTATAGAATTAGACAATTTTGTTAACAGTTAACAAAATACTGCACAGGAAATTAAAAAAAGAGAAAATGTGATCCTGAATGTCCTGTACAGCAGTAATGCATGGACTGGGCTTTGATTGGGCAGTGATTTTACCACCAGTACTGTAAGTGTTTTCTGAACAATAAATAGACAGTGACTCCGGTGTGAAAGCTGTGACCACAATGATCATGTGATCTAAAAGGTCTTTTTTTTCTCATACTATTAATGGCTAAATTAGAGCGTTTACAGCCATAAATCATATTTATTCTCTAGCTGGCTCCAGAGTGAACGTTCCTCCATAATGTTTTAAGCAGAGTCACTGAGCAACATATGTAAGATGTGGTGGGGGTGGTAGTAGGTCCGCAGAGATATCACCTCAGTGGTCTGATGTCTGATGCTTAGTTTAGATTGTGGTTGTGGAAAGACTGTGTTATTTTCTGAGCGATGTTTCATGAGCGGTTATGGGAACCTCCATGGAGACCTCTCACCTGCTCTGAAACAACCGCATGAGGATCACTAGCTCCTAGACTGACTCGAAGAGCAGAAATCCTCTTGCAGGTCACTACGCAGCTCTTCAGATCGTGAAGACTGCAGCAGTACCCTTCGTATTCCATTAGAGGGCAGTAGAAGTACTTAAAGAGTACTTAAAGGAATTAGAAGAGAGGAATTAAAGAGTGAAAACAGTTTCATGCATGTTCTGTATAGAGGTTTATAGACGGCGCCTTTCTTTACAGCCCAACACAAAGTGAATAGCAAAGAGTTACAGTTCGGTAGATCCTGTATAAATGCTCAGCATTTACTTCTGTTTTCATTTTTTAGATGACCGTGTCTGGCATATTTTTGACTGTCATTTGCTTTTCTCAGTCTAGAAATGTTAAAGATAACAGCAAACCTGTTCTTTAATGCATAGCTTAATATTTTCCTGAGTCATTTGCATTTTCACATTTTGAAGCAGAACATGGACTGTTTTGTTAACTCAGTGAGAGGAATAAATTGCTCCCTATTAGATTTGATGTCATTCTCTGCTGTCCAGTCAGAAATGAACACCGTCTTTTTAACGAATACCTCATGGCTCTTTTTAAAAAGAAGACTTAATGAGTTCTATTCCACTAGCATATTGTCTTTCATGAGCCGCCTTTTCCACATGGAAAATAAGGACATTTCTGAATCTTTTCAAGGCACAGTGCAAACTGTCAGAAGCAGACCTGTAGATGGAAAAAACGGTACACGCTCAGCCTGCCGTTAGCCTTAAAGCTGCACTTCATCAGTGCTTCAAAGCTGTGGAAACCATTTTAAGAACCATGTTTTCATTTCCTAAAATACTGAGGAAATGCTTAAACAGCCTTCATCTCCTCGGCTGACTATTATTCAGATGTCCAGTGATGCAGTCGGAACCAGCAGGCAGAATCCGCCCTGTTGTCTGTCATAACGGGCTGAACGACAGCGTCAGAGTAGCGTGAGCCGTGCAGATGACTTCAGGTGCCAGGGTAGGGCAGGAGCGCCCACAAGCGGCTGCCTATGGGGCTTCTAGCATTTTCAGCAGTGTGAGCTTCTCTTATGGGTTTTTACTGGACGCGGTTCAGTCGGAATTGGGTTTTTATGACAGGCATTTATCATGCCCATGCCCAAAACCTGCTTACAGCACATTACGCTTTTGCATCTTGGTTACGTGACATGGCATTTAGACCTAAACTGATGGCCAACTGTTTTCACTTATGCTCGACCACAAATGCAGCCTGGTTCAGATGCCCAAATAGCCAAGCCATGATGGACAAGTTAACCATAGCAAGAGATCTCAGACGGGACCAGCCTAACGGCCATAAGCCTTTGTTCATTAACATATTTCTAAGCCTAACATTTGTTAGAGTAGTGGAACATTAATCTTCATATAAAACGGATTCTAATTAAGATTCATATAGTGAGAGTGAAAAGTGAAAAAATGTGAAGTATGGACTTCGGATTGTACAACCCTAGAGTAAACCCAATGATTACTTACATGCTGGCTCCCAAGGTCACTTCCCCAAATCCCGAAAAAATATATTCAATTATTAAATTATTTTACTTGGCTTCCCAAAATGTTCCAAACCAAAAACTGTGCAGGTCCCTCTGGACTGTGTGTGGTGGTGTGTATTCTCTTATGAGGCAACACAAAGCATTCATTCTGACAGAATGCTGTGGAAAACAGATAACGAAAGTGGTAAGATTTTCCACACACTTTAGCAATGTCTGTTTGA
Source organism: Brachyhypopomus occidentalis (assembly GCA_020368025.1). NCBI lineage: Eukaryota > Metazoa > Chordata > Actinopteri > Gymnotiformes > Hypopomidae > Brachyhypopomus > Brachyhypopomus occidentalis. The sequence continues at coordinate 1,437,170 of JAGXOD010001377.1, forward strand.
TTTGAGTACTCATTCAAATAGATTCACAATCTAGAGCATGCTGGAGATAAAGCATATCCCTTTTGTCAGTCCTGTGTGTTTTTGTCATTGTTTGAGACTCTTTTTCTTTTTACTCCTAATCTTTAGCATAAGATTTAAAAAATGCCTTTTGATGTTTTTAAAATAGGGGAGCAAAACGGATATGTGTACCTATACAGATGTCTATACCTATTTATTTGAATATACAGTAAATTCATTGTCCATCTTGTAATTGGCCTGATACATCCTAAGTTATTTAGTAGTTCTGCGTTTTGACAACTTCTATTGGTTTAGTATGCTGAGAGACATGGCCTCCTTGTTACTGGATCAAATATTTTAGCGCAATTAACCTATTTGAAGCACAGATGTTAAATATTTCTTTCTTTTAGGATGACTTTAGTTTCACATTTGTGAAATCCTTTCATTTCCCTTTTTTAATTATTCAAAGTGGAAGAACATCTCACTATCAGATCCCAGTTTCTAGTTCCCATGTGACTGGCCCTGCCAAAATGATTGATTGACTCTTACACAGTCGTGAGGTAATATTTCATCAAGTGTTTTGAATGCAGTGTAGAGAAGAACCATAGAAACAAAACAGTAGACACATGGCAGAAATCAAGTAACGAATGCCGTTCAAAGGCCTGAACCCATTGCTTTTCACTATTAAGATGCTAATGTTCCTGAACCTATGGGGGACAGGAGAGATTAATAGCAAGAAAAAAGGAGGCCAGTGTTAACAGATGGTACTGGAAAAATGAATGCAAACCCAGACCACAGTGTCAGCAAATTCTTTATAACAGACCATATTTACAACACCACCCAACCCTCTTTCCTCGGTACAGTCACAAACACCTTGGACAGCAGCCTCCTTCTGATGCCATCATGACTGGGTTTTATCCGTTAGACTTGGTGTAATGAATCGTGTCGGCTACTTAGCCCTGCTGGACAGCATATCCTGGTTCACATTAGGTTAAACATCACATCGCCGACATGCCTGTCATACCTCTCCTGCTTCATTCACTTTCAACCTGCCACATTATCTCCCCCGCACATGTAACTACTGCTCGATGTGGTTCTGCTACACCCAGCACCATCACTGCCGCGACCGTCTTTTACTCTGCGCTCTGTCCTCCCCGATCACGAAAACGAGGCTCAGCCGAAGCTCATTCTCCTCGCGGTGTCTGTAGCGTTTAGCCTTCCGCGGGGCGAAAATGCTCCTGATGTGAAAATGGAAACAAAAATGATATATCTACAGCATGAAGCTCTTGGCAAGCTGGTTAAAACTATTTTATTACAGTTAATAAAATCTGCTCTGCCTTTCTCCCTTCACCCGTGGTTATGATAAGTAGCTCTGGTGTGGTGGTGTGGTCTACACCCCGGACTCTCCCTGCTATTATCCTGCACTGCTGGAACTGCGAGACACTACAAGACACACTGCTTTCACGGGCCAACTCGGCAGCACAGGGATGCCTGCACTACGCCACTGTGGAAATATTACATAAACACATCTGTATAACTCCGAAAGGTTAAAAATGGACATTTTAGGACAACCTGCTTGAGTCTTCCAGAAGTGTGTATGAACTAAGTAAATCACATTGATCGTGTCCGAGGTGGAACGGCTTGCTAGCTTTTGTGAAAGTGTGCTAGTTTTTAAGCAGGAGTATTTTGTATCTTCAACCTCTGTTGGCCATTGCCATGTTTTGACAGCCCTAGCTGATCCTTAGAAGATTACATGCTATAAATGACCAGAGTCAGAAACTCAGCCACACAAGTCAAAGACTACCCACGTCGTGTTAGTCAAACAGGAAGTCTGACCAAAGAAGTTTCAAATCAAGGCTCACACGATGTTTCCGCTTTCTTCCAGTTGTCCAGAGTCATGCAAGGATAATTTGATGTACTTTGTTAGCGTATTGTCTTCTTCCATCTTATTATTTCCAGATAACCAATGTGTTTTTACGCAGACAAGGCAAATAAGGAAGCAGTGACATGTAAAATCTCAGTTGGACGGGACATGCAGATATAAATGACTAAAATGTGTGGTTCCCAAATGTGGTTAAGGGGTCCCATTTGCCCCCTATTTTGCCTCTACACCAGTTCTAACTGTATTGAGCTGAAAATAGAGACCTTGAAGTTCACAAGACTTCAAACACTTTAAACTATTAAACACTTTAAACTACACCTTTCTATTCAGGCTGAAAGATTTCTAGCTGATTGAACTAACTGTAACTGGCCACCCTACAGAGGATTGAAAGCTCACAAAACTTGTATTCATGCGAATGAGTATCACTTCATTAATATGTAAATAACATGTATTTGTGTTCTCCTATCTTCATCTTGTGTGTGTGTGTGTGTGTGTGTGTGTGTGTGTGTGTGTGAGAGAGAGAGAGAGAGAGAGAGAGAGAAGGTTGGAGAGAAAAGGTTGCCATGACCAAAGTCATGAAAATGTGCCAAATCAAACTAAATGTGTAAGAATCTGTCATCATGGTTTGCAAAGCTTGTAGACTCAAAAAGAAAAACACACAGTCATTTTCTATTAATTATAAAGAAAAAAACTGTTGATTCATTACAAATTCCTGTCATTATTTATACCTTTTCCTTATAGTTAGGTAAGCTAAATAAACGGTGCAGTTTTTCCTCTTTCATAAGAATTCCCGCTGTCTTACTGTCCTCATGCTAACAAATGATCTGGCATTGCTGTCTTAATGCTAAAAAGGGGAAAGGAAAGAACCTAATACTACTATTTTTGAAGGCTTGTGAAATAATATATGGGTATATAGCTCTTGTGATTAATTGTGGAAGCTGCCAAGTTTAAGCTTCCAAGCTAGGTAACATCATCTCCCAACTTTCCACAAAAACTGAACAGTTCCAGAAGTTACTGACAGCAAAATTTGAGGCTACCAAGAGAGATCCTCCTGAACCGGTTCTGTTCCTCGTGACCCAAACATTTCCCAACGCAGCAGCAACGGGAGCACGGTAGTGTGCGACTGTCCTGACCTACGCTGTTGCGTTGATTACTGGTGTGTGGCTGTAGATGTTTGCAGCTACCGCAGCTGTGGATGGATGTAGTGGAGGAAATCTGTAAAGGGTCATGGTAGAACTTCTGTTAAAAACTCCAAGCGCAAAACAGCACTGATGTAACAGGCCAGGGTGCCACCAGTCCAGAGAGGCTGCTGTGGGAAGATGGAAGGTCTTAGGTCAGCAGCACGAGATTCCCGGCTAATCACAACATACGTGTCACTGCATTTTCCACTGTAATTTGTTTATTTTTCCTCCGCTCTGCCTTCAGCATGCCCTGTGAGCCGCACTTGTGGCATTCAACTAACCCCCCCCCACACACACACCCACCCCTGCCCTCCCCCCTCGCTGATCCCCCCCCCCCCCCCCCCTCGCCGACCCTCCCTAACCATACAAACACTCGGTGAAGACAGAGGATCGGTGCCGTAATGTTCGTGATATGTTATCTTAGCATCAGGTCCAGGTTGACGCTGTGTTCGGCGGCGGCCAAAATGGAAAACACCTGCAACAATCTTGGTGATTCTCTGTCTGAAAACTATTAACATCTGGTTTCGTCTGAACTGGATGCAGATGGCAGATCATTCTTAACGCCGCGTCCACCTCTCCAGCACTCGTGTCTGTCTCCTCCTTTTTACTTCATCACATTTTTTTCTTCATTTGAATATCACATGGAACATTCCTCTCTCATTCGTGATGAGGACAGACAAAAACAAACAAACAAACAAACAAAACAAAACAATGCAACCAAACAAAACAAACTCAGTCTGGATACCCTCCGCGGTAGCTGCGGTGACTGATGGAGGTGTAGCTGTTTTCATCTGTAAATGTTGGACAAAATAAACAGCCATAAATCTTGGAGTGCGCATGCAGGGGAGAGCGGCCCAGGAGAAGCCAGCGGAGAAATCCGTGAAAACTTTATGGCAGAAACAACATTAATGGTTTTGGATGGTTTCAGCGACTCAGTGGGATAGGACGAAGCGCTAAGGCCAGCAAATGCTGCATGTCCCATGCTAGATTGATCCCTCTTTAAGGAATACCTTAACCCACAGGTCAGTCTGGCATACCAAACAGCTTACATTTACGCAGTGATGTAACATATTTAACATATGGCTATAACATCAAAACAATTATTCATTTTTTTTTTTTTTTAATCCAGTGAAAAATAGAAAAATTACAGTGTCCCTCTTGTGGTTTGTAACACGAACACACCATTTTTGTTCTGTGTCTTTAAGAGTGTCAAGCCATGGGAAAGGAGAAGGATTCTAATGGAACACCACCCCCCACGGCTATTACTGTACCTCTGCGCACCTCGAACCGTCAATTGCAACCCGTTTCAACTCATGCTGTGTTTTATTGTTCTGTGCCAAGCAATGTATACATAAGGCCTCAGAGGCCACAGACCCAGAGCAAAAATGAGGTTGGGGAATGGAGAGCCTGTGTAGTAGAGTAGCGCTAGTGCAGGGGGCATGTGATGGAAAGAATGGCCTGATGTCAGCAAGATCTGTCTGATTTATTTCTATCTGGAAAACATGCATGTATAATTCATCTTCCACAGGTGGAGTAAAAAGAGACCAATTCCATTTTCCCCATAATTCTAAAATAGTATGCTTTGCGACATAATTGTTCAATAATTTCTTTGCTAATGTATACAACATCTTTCAGCCATCTTGATCTTCTCTTCCTTCATTTGAAAGGTGATGAAAAAACAAACGTTATACGTTAAACATTGTCCGTATTCATTCTGTTCTTTCTCTTTCTATAAGCATTCCCATTTTGATCCTTCTACTATTAAAGATATTAGAGATACAATTAGTCTTCTGGCTATGTGGTCAACGCATCTTTTTTTTCGATGAATTTCAATGTTTGATAAAAATCCAAAATGACCCCAACAGCACAACAATGTATTGTTCTAGAAGAAATGCAACGCTCCGGTCTGAGACCTTGCAACGTAAATGTGTGAAACATACAAGGCCAAGTTTGGAGGAAATGTTGGCATTGAAAAGTTTGTTCTCGGTAGTCTCCCAGCTTCCTCTAGAGAGCTCTTTTTTAATGATCTCTTCCATCAAAGCCTGGCTGACTCTAGCTGTGTGGAAACGCTTTGGCACGAACATGCGCTTTCATGATTACTTCATAAATCCAGCACAACGAGTAAACAGAGTTATGATGATTGAATCCAAAGCTCCTGGAGTAGACAGAGCCCTGTGACTGTTGCATCACAAACCATTCTTCTGTTGAGGACATGATCTATTATAATCTTTAAACAAAAGCAAAACTTATTCCTCCCAAAGCAGGCATCTTATTAAAATTAAAGTTCAAATCCTTCTAGGTTGGCCTGACTTGGCTACTGCATGTTCATATATCCTAGTGCAGAAAATATTCTTAAATATGACTCACCAGATTTTCACCATAATACAGAAACAGCTAAATAAAAAAGAGCACACAGAATGTGTAGCCCACACTACTGTACAAGCATCTGAATAGTGGACAAATAAGATTTCGTATGAAAAGTATGAAAGTAACACTGATCTCCCTGAAACTTTAATGTTGAAAAGTGATAAATCTCACAGCTTCATGATGCTACTGGATTGTAAATAACTAAATAGTATCAATACAGTATATTTAAGAAAATGTACATACAATTACAAAATCTGAACTTGTACTTATGCCACCTGAATACCTATATGCACATGCATGCACATTATGGAGAAATGTTATGCGATTCACAATTGAAAGACTTGATCTACTTAAGCAGCACGTTTGTAGGCACAATGTAAAGGAACCGCAAGAAGAGAAAATAAAACTATCAAAGGAAAAGACGGGTGATACTTCATCATGTTCAACAATGTGATTTATAACTCGAAAATTATAGCAGCGTTTCTCATTATCAAAGCCAGGAAGTGCGAAAGCGAGAAAGAAGGAAATGAGCTCGTTGATCTCCACTCTATGAGGCTTGGGCCTGCTTACAGGCTGCCGAGATCTTTCTTTCCTGGTACACATGCTAAACGAAGTGATGTTCAGCTGGGAGCTTGAGACATGTTAAAGTAATCATGCTCTGGACGTGCACCCTGCCTGGGGGAGTGGAGTTTGTGTTCCTGGTGGGGGGATTCATGCTCTCTCTGAAGGCTGTACCTGACTTGCAGGATTAGGATCTGAAAAGCAGATTTTATGCATACATGCAAGTCTGGTATCTGGATCTATGTCAATTTCCATAGCAATGCACATCCTGAGAAAAGTTGCAAGTTGCATGCTGCAGGCAATTAAGGTTGAGTGGGGATCAGTTATAGGGAATTAACATTATTTAACCCAAAGACTTTAGAGTGCCCAATTTAGAGTGCCTAATATTGGTCCCAGTAGCTCCCAGAATTATATTTCCAAGAAATACAGGCACGAAAATCTCATTCAATCTCATTGCAAACCTCTAACTGCTCCAGACTCTCAGTGCTCTGAATGCAATTTTCAGATTTCAATGGATGCAAATATGTAAATGTATATGCATAAAGGAATAAAAACAGTCAGCTGACCCATACCTATTAAAACAGTGCTATATAGTTGAACATGTTCTATTTGTAATTGTGACGGGCAGTGAGTGCGAACGAAAAGGAAGCGATCACGCCAAGTCTCAGAGAAAAAGAGGGGTTTAATGAATAACGTGCGCAAACAAAAGACCCGTGCACTTGACCCCGATTAAGGATATAATAACCAGCGGTCAACTGGTACATAGACAAGGCATATATAGCCTGACAAACTACCGTCAGGTGAGGGAGCTAATAAGCTCCACCCACCTGAGGGACGCACACAACGCAACAACAGGACAACTGCCGCTGTACCGTAGGCGACCGGTAGGGGAAGCCTCCCACACCGTGACAGTAATGCCAATCGGACAAAAGGGGAGCCCCAGCTTTAGGATCAGCTAAGGTTTCTTGAAAAGCCATTATGAGTCTATACCATGCTAATCACAGAGAGATTCCCTATTGGGTAAGAAAAGTGCCCATATACCTGTTGTCTCATTTAGTATAAAAGCTAAACAACATAAATGCAACCCAAATCCAGATTCAGTTGGGCTTTTGTCAAGATCAACTGCTTTGAGTCCAACCACAGCTGCAGAATGATGCTGTTACTGGATGGCCAGACATGTTTGGAACCGAATGCTCCAAAATGCAGCTAAACTGCAGTTAAAGCAAAAGTGTAGTTTCCTGTCACATGGTTTAAAGAGAGCTGGCCTTCATGAGGTAGTAATATCACCTACTAACCTTGGTGTAATTTATTTTAATGACCTCATTCTTGGCTTTATATTACATTTAACTGCCATGTTATATACAATATTATGTGTATGTGTATACGTTGGATGCAAAGTCATTGAATTTTTATTTTTTGACACTTATTTCTGTCTAGGGATCTACTATAAATTTATGTGAATTTCAGGAAGACGTTACTTCTTCAGTATCGTCACTAAAAGTGTATTTTTGTGTGAGCTTTGCTTTTTTAATTTCTTATGTCATTTAAAAGCTTTTGAATGCTTTATAAATAAATGCTTTGGCTTTTGCCTTTTATGTTCGGAAGGACAGTAAAGTAAAATTTTATGGCAAATAAAACCAGCGTAATATTTTATTCGTTTCAAGGATATTTCAGTAATTACAAAGAAATTGCACATTAAAACTGCATGATTTTATATTGGCATTGGTGCCTAGTTAAGGACTTAGCAATCAAGTTCATTCTTCCCATCATTGTATGGGTTTTTCATTTCAGGTGACAGTGATTTTACAGTCCAGATGTTACCATACAAACGTTCTTATAGTCTCAGATGAATCTACTTGTAATTGCTAGGTATGCCTCTGATGCTGATTGGATCAGAACCGTGTTCTTCTGTCCATCAGTGCAAATCATTTTGGATCGCAGTGTTGTCGGAAGAAGTGCTTTGATACAGCTGCAGTGGGCTTTCTCTGGAATGTCTTTTTCCTTCAATTTTACTTTAAACATCTGGATGACCAAATGAAAGAATGGGATTTATGAGGACATCGAAGCTAAATCACAGAGATCTTTCCCCAAGCAGTCATATGCAAAAACCCCTGCTGCAGAACACTGGGTAAAAAGGCAGGCCTCAACGACGCCTCTTCTCAAGACAGGTGTTACACCATTCAGATATTTGTGCTCTTCTTAGTCAAATATGTCTGACACGAAGATGAAAGGAAGCGCATGCAAGTAACACTGCAGTTGTATGATGTCCAGGAAAGATGAACTTGACCTGAATGGCTGTAAAGGAGTGTTCAGTAGCACAGGGTCTTCCCCCTCTTTTATCACAAGCCTGCTGTCTTCCACTAGTACCAGCGCATCGCCACCAGGCTGGGTTTGCGCGCAGTACTTTAGGTCAGAGTTAAAACACTTCTCTGCTACCAGGACAGGCTCCACACTGAGCGTCACAATTAGGTCTGATGTGCTATGTGCTCATTTACATGACATTCAAATACAAGAAGCACATGAATGTAAAGTCTTGGGTTAAGGCGCAAGCTCACCGGTGCTCATATGATAATGAGTGTTAGACGGTCACTTAGTGGATTGTCGGTGTTGGAAAAACTGATGCATATTATTAAGTCTGCACTCAAAATCTCAACCGGTGGCAACCCACAGGAACAAATACTTTATTGTGGTGGTTCCGTGTAAGCCAATATGCTGACGAATTGTTTTCAACAAACAAATTCAGACTGTTTTATGTTGGATAGCGTATTTGATGTGGTATTTGCTGTGGAATGAAGGATTCTGTGTTCAACATGTGACACACTGTTATATACACACTGTTGCTAGGGTGGAATATTTGAATTTTGTAGCTTTGATTTAAATGTTATTTCACAACTGATGTTTATGCATCACTATGCAGATTTTAGTTCAACTGTAAAATAAATTATAGATGTCTGAATATCTCATAACTTTTTCTTTTTTACCAGGGTTGCTCACATTGCATGAACAACCCGTTTACATCTGTTTTTACATTGTGTTACTTTACTCTTTGAGGACCAGTTAACATAAACCTTGACGACAGCCAACTTGCTTTTTAAAGCTAAATAAACACATAAAATAATCGCCCCACTCTTACCCTGATCAGAGGAATTACACCTTAGTAGGTCAACATGAAGGCCTCAACACTCTATTCTGTATCAGATATTACTACTATCATCATTCAACATTTTCCATTTGGCATTCTTTATTATCTTAACCCCTCTCTAATGTGAACTCTGGACTAAAGAATGAAACAGACTATCACACTTCCACAGTCGGTCATTGAAAAATAGCGTGAAACTGGAAGGGAAGAAGATTGCTGTTTGGATCATTGCATAGAACAGATGCTGCTGATTTACAAACCCAGCAGAGGCCGAGTTTGAAGACAGCTACGGTTCATAAGCGTTATGGCAGCCATCTCTGCTGACAGCAGAAGGCATCCACAGCTCTGTCCACTGGCCTTCAGAGGTGTTGCTGGCTTTCATGGACGTTCCCCACACGCAGCACACACACACACACACACATGACAGTGCAATAGCTTAAAGGAAGCGGTGGTTTCAATTACAGACATGAAGAAGAAAGTCTAGACGCCGCATGTGGCCGACACGAGGGCCCACGCATGTGCCTGCCCGTCTTCTCTGCGTGGAGAGTCCGGCTTGAGCCAGGGAACACAGCTGCACAAACCCCATTCCTCCTGCGTCGTTCTCATGGAAACATCCCCTGAGTTGTGTTACTGTCCCACTGATTCCATAAAAAACAGATAAATCTGGGGGGAAGAGGAGGAGGGGTGTGGGGGGAAGGGGGGGGGTGGGGGGTTTGCACACTCTGCCAATCTATGTTCTTTCACCTTTTCCTCAGCTTGGAGTTTCTGCCCCCAGATGACTAAGTGACTACGGGTTATGTGAAGTAATCGTGTTATTAGACTCATCCAGCAGATGAAGTGATCCAGAGAAATGATGCGGTGGGAGGTGTGGATACATCCAGACACGCCTCGGACCCCAGCGAAGACCCGAGGCGTGTTATAGGGTCCACTTGGGCGCGTGACAGAAGGGCCGCCCTCTTTTATTTTCAGCAGGGTACAAAAACTGTGGAACTGTCAATCAAACTCAACTGTTCCGTGGAGAGCCGCCCCCAGTGCCACAGGAAGCAGTTCCTGATGATGTGATGCGAAGGTCGATCTAACATTTGGCTTGAGTACATACGCTACAGGGAGTTGGAGTTTCTTTTTTTTAATAAGGGCCCCGTTGAGAGATGGGAAGAAAAGCTTGTTTACTTACCTCTCGTACCTTCCACGGGCTGTAGCTCTGTGTGTGCAGCCTTTGCATTATCAATCAGTTTATGTAAGTTTGCTTGCATGATTTGTAGTGTATATAACATTTGGAAATCACTCCTTTCTCCACGGTCATTTTTCACACTCTGAATGTGCCTATATCACTATTCTCACTGTGGGAGAGTGAGGGTATGAAGGCTATGACTCACCATCTCCAGTGTTTCTCCACAGGAATGTTCCTTCGCCTCTCAGTAAATCAGAAGCCACATCTGGCTTAGGTGCTACCCCCATTTTAACACTGTGACTGTTCCCTGTGAGGCGTCTCCTCTCAAATACGCACCCCTAATTGAAAGGCTAACTGCATACATCTTGCACCCTTGTTATCAGATCATCAGACCCCAGGAGTCAGCTGACCTCCCATTAAGAGACTGTTCGAATGAAATCAAGGGATCTTCAAGGAATTACACACCTTACAAAAGTCCTGTTTTCGCTCTTCTATCCAAACTCATGCAGCAAACATGTGGAAAGCTCCACAGGGTTTTTCTTGGTGTTTTTTTGAGACTTGAGCCAGGAGGACAAATCAAACCAGACAACTCATCCTTGTGAGCAGCACCAAACAGAAAGCAAATGGGATCAAAGTGGTTCAGCTAGTGTTTGTGAGAGAAATAACTTTTTTTATATTATTATTATTATTATTACGCTTCTGGGTTCCTTTGCATACTGCACTGATTTGATATCCTTCTGGCGGTCCAAGCTCACCACAGAGGACCAGTGTGAGAGATGGATGGTGGATGGAGAGTGAGCGTGAGAGGCCACGGCTACACTGGAATGCTGAGTTCCACTAGCAATATGGAGAGTCACGTCTGGGTTTGGTTAGTCCCAATTAACCCAAGATTCAAGCAGTCTCAACAGAGGAGATGAAGAGGGAGGGAGGGAAATGGTCCAAGGGAAATAATCTCCTCAACTGATATTTTTGTTGTGAACAAGCTTCACATCACACACATTCGGTGGAGCTGAAGGTCTGACTAGACCAACCCTGTAGGGAAAAGGCAAGAAAACAGTGTTTGTACAGTTCAAAATGCCCTCTCCTCACACGGGGTTCTCTAAACAGTGTTCTGTGGCTCAGAAATCTCTTCAGAAGTGTAAATAGACAGACATCTACAAAAGACTAGAAACTTAAGACAAATACTGTATATTTGTACTAGATATAGGATAATGCTATATTTTTTTCCATGTTTCTAACCAGTGGTTATCTGTCATTTTGATGTTAGATGATTTGTCAACCAGTATGTCATGCATAAAGTCTTTAGTTAAACATTCTAAGTAAACAAAGAATTACACCTCAACAAACGGTGACCCCTAGTGACCCCTGTTTGCTATTAGATTTAGCCCAGCCGTTACCTCAGCCACACCTAGACAAACCCTCTGGAAATATTTCACTCTCACATAACTGGCTTCAAAGTCTCTACTACAGTCAATATATTGAAATGGGAAGTTCAATCAAGTTTAAAATTATTTTGATGTGTAGGTAAAGTTAGTGAAAGTAAACAGAAAAATGATAACTGAGCAAAGCTGGTGAGTTTCACAGAGTTTTTATTAATCCACAGACAAATCACAGTTACTCTAACTCTAATTGGAAATTTCTGTGAGTTTTAAAGTTTCCAATGGACCTTTCTCACTGTGAGCTGGCATTAACTTCAAACTAATATACATCAGTGATATAAAGTATTCTTTAAACTATGAAAAGATGGTGTGTGACACTTCTAACTTGAAAAGGATCAGAAATGAATGCAGTGAGCAATGTGTGTGATGACTGTGATGACTGATGAAGGAGAAGCGACCTTATCGTGTGACACAGAGACCTCTGTGGTCTGCAGGTTTGCTGGAGGTCCTGCTCCACCTTGAACTAGTAAACTATTTTGGGAAGTTATTTTAGCAGCCTGAATGCCAGGAATGCATACATATGGTGGGAATTATAGGAAATAGCATGGCAAAAATGTACCAATCTACTACCTCTACCTCTTGAGCTGCTATTCTTGGTTCTTCCTCATACGGAGAGGAATAGCTCTGTCCCACTTTGTTTCTCAAACCTGGAGTGAGTAAGAGATTGTGTACATTTGGTGCCACCAAGATCTGCTTCAAAGTATCTATTTCTTCTAGTTGTTTAGGGACAACGAATCAGACATCCATCAACCATTCACAATTTCTCAAGCAGCTGGGAGTCTGGCAGACCAAAGGCCATGAAACTTCACACAAAATGCTTAATGGATAAGCAGTTCAACACATACATTTGAAATAGTAATGTTTTCAAAAGGTGGAGTTTTGGAATAAAGTGAACTCACAGACCAGATTTTAGTGACACTGAGATACAAATTCTCTCTCTAAAGGCAAGGTAACCTCTATCCCCTTTTATGGTAAGGAAATGTAATGGATTAATGGACAACACTTGATATATGACAAGATAACCATTTATAAATATGCATAAATACCAAGGTCAACTAACCTGTACAGGACAGGCCTATCTACCCCAAAGACCTTAGCAGGACCAATCAGTTATGGCCAAGATAAACATGCAGCAGCCCCTTAGGACACTGATCCCATGACATAATGACTCCACCCCTGTGCGAGAAAGAGGACTCCAACAGCTGGGTGGTGGTCCCTGCTTGGATTTACTGTTCAAAACACAATGAACCTCTGGTTCTGCTCACATCCGAGAGACTGCGCAGGATCCAGTGACCACAAATGCAATCAAATGGTCAGATATGATTTCAGTTTGTTTTTGTTTTTTGTAAGTTTCTTTGTTTGGCTATTATGGTGATACAAGCTTTCATTTAGAATTGAATTTTCTCATAAGTACTAAAGCATAATGTCATTTACAATAACTGAGCTCTTTATGATAACAATCTGAAAACACTTACATTGTCTCTAGACAAGGAATGGAAAACAGCTATTTGTCACTTTAAGTGAGATGAGAGTTGAGGACAAACTGTCGTTTTCAATAAGAATTTGTGAGCTGTTATTGACACATATGGACCATTACATTGAATTTGAGATGTATGAGCTGGCTGTGCCTATTCACTTTGCATCAGAACTCATAAATCACACGACTCACGACTATCACAAGAGTGAAAACTAACAGTTCAAGGGAGAAAACATCGAAACATTTAAATTAACCAAATGATGGAAACTAAAACACTATCAATAAAAAGAAGCCTGACATCAAACATTGGCTGACTGCATCCTATTTTTCATCATTAATAAAGACGTTTCCTTCGAATATCAGAAATGTGATTACTTAGAGTTCAACTTGGAAGGACAGAGAAGCATCTCTGCTTGTTATGTAATGCTATATATTCAGGTCACTGCAGTGGATACTTATTTTACAAAGTGCTTTAAATAGAAGTGCAATTTAATGGAAAAAAAGCTTGCCAAGCCATATTGAGGTCTTAAATACACTGAAGGCTTAAATAAACTTAAGGCTTGAGATGGACCAGGGCTGAGTCCTGGTAATCATGGTGATCATTTAAAATAAATGACTGATATGGCTACTCTTTTGTTAATACCTGTTTATATGCTAGCCATGTGAATTCTTTTCAAATCAAGACTATATATTCTTGACAAGATTGTTCAGTCTGTTTTGTGCATCAGTCATACATGCTTTCCTGATTTCCAGTTCCTTGGACTGGAAAAAAAGAAAAAAAGAGAAATTGGAAAAAAGAAAGAAAAACAGCAAAATAATTTCCCAGAAGTTCCTTCTAAGAATCCTCATCATTCATTACGCTTAGAAAAAGTAGTGCAGGAATTTACACTAGAAGAGAAACAGAAGCCATTCATCTAATTGGAGATTCACTTTGAACTTTATTTTCTGGCTGAAACCAATGTTGATTGATTCACCATATTATTACTTCAAGCCCTAAATGCTCCTCTGTTTGTTTGCATAACTGGCAATGAGATCATAACCATAAGCTCATCTTAACAAAGACCTTTTTTTAGTTAAACCGAACTTGCGAGATCAGTAGACAATGGAATGTCTCTACTCTCCGACATCATCACTAAGTTGCACCTCAACACTATCTTCTATGCACTTCTTTCTGACAATGAACTTGGATCAAAACCGTGTTATGACTGTTCAGGCACGTGAAGACTGGAGATCATCAACACGGAGGTCAAATGACTGTCTGGCGTAGTCCGCAAAAGTATGAGCACGACCGATTTGACCTGTAAAACTATGATCTGGTATTAAGTGAAAGAAACATTAGAGTCTCATAGAGATCTGAATGATGCACAAGTGTTTGTTTAATCCTCTCTCAAGTCCTCAAGCCCTTAAAGTGAAAGTAAATTCACATTTGGAAAACAACGATCGCATGGGATTTGAAACCCACTGGTCATTTATAGTGAGACATCAATTTTGAATTCTAGTGAACACTTTTTTTTTACATTAATGAAATTTCAGTGTTCAGAAAAGGACTCAAAGCCTATATGATGCAAGCAAACTCTAGCTGACAAATACATTAAAATATATATATTTAAGCACATTAGCCATAGCCAATGTAACAGTAAGTCTCTCCATCAGAGGTCACACACTAGCACTGTCAATGGTAAGATGAAAGTTGCAGTGAATGACAGCATGCAGTTTTATTATAAAGCCAGCATATAACACTAACTGCAGAACAATGGGAATAACCACAAGATCATGTTTAATTATCTGACGTGTTATTTATCGTTGCAGAGAGTGGGCCTTCATTTCAAGTATATCCCTGAGTCCAGGAACAAATGACAATTATTCATCCCTGAGTTTCAGTGGAAATTTTCCCTTCTGTATGGTGCATAGTACTGAAGGAACGAATACCCCTAGTAAATGTCTAAGGACAACAACAGCAATTGTTGGTGAGATGGTGAATAAGCAATTACAGTCAATTACAGAACTCTTCAACATCCCAACATCAGTTTATGTAATCTTTGCTATTTCTGCATCACCTAAAATCACAAAATTCCTGCCTTTGATGCACGTTATCTATACCTGTCAGACAAACAGCAATCATTCTGTAAATGAGTACTGTCTTATCTAAACCCGTAAAAAATGCGCATGTTCAGCCCAAGCACAATAGCGAACAAAAATAGTTAAAAAGCACCGATAAAATTACTCCTCGTACCCCCAGTTCTTTGCAAACTCCCACCTCCTGCGCTTAAGGCTCCTCCTTGAAACCACAGATGCGCGCTGAGGATTAAACATGAATTTAGGAGACTTTAGTTTTAAGGAGGAGCACGTCGGCCGTCAGTGATCAGATTTCAAACTGTGGAGCGTGGACATCGCTCGACTGAACCTTGTGTAACGACGACATCGCTTATTAATAGAAAGTGATTGACGTTATCCCTCCAAGCTCTGAGCGCGCATCTTACACGAGCTCCTTAAAATTGAAATGCGTTAGGTCCGACTTTTACGCACAGTAATTTTGGTTTGATTAGGTGACCTCACCAGGGAAAAGACTGATTCATGAGAAGCCCAATCGTTCATTTTCACCTTCTGTGAGGTACCTGGCCGTCGTATTTTGTTTTCATTTACTACGGACTGGGTCTTTGGTTCAGGTAAGAAGGGGTGTGCCCAGAGCTTTTGCAAGGTAGCAAAAGGTTTGCAAGACTTATTGCGGTTGGTGTGACACCCGTAATAGTGCAGGCCTATTCTTAACAAAAGCAGATTTGATTTTGTTAACTAGATGTTTGGAAGGTACACTGTTACACAAGTCAACGAGATTTTTGTCAAATATATATAATCACGTAGGGAAAAGGTTTCCGGAGCAGTGAAACTGTCATCTTGCATAGAAAATGTAGAACTGTTTTGCGCTACTTGTGAACTGTGATGAAACTGCAAGTTCATCAAGTTTTAACTGCTTTTAGGAACTATGATTCTCCGAGGATGCCTCATGGGGTTAGCCCTTTTATCTTTGTGCGCCTTCGCCATCGATCCAGGTAATTTCACACCTAGTTTTACAATGTGGCAACACAAATTGCTACACAAATTGTATGTAAAATTTATTAATTTTGTGAATACGTTTTGTAGATGAACAGGTGGAAGATGTGACAGTTTTTGACCTGTTTGAAGCCAGCGGAATCACGCGTAAGACCATCGGTGTGAAGCTTTTCAGGGGCCTGGACACCGATTCGCCGGCATATCGTTTCATCCGCTTTGATCATCTTCCCGCTATTACTTTTAAGACTTTACAACAACTACTACTGCAGATTCAGAATAATGAAGGTTTCATTTTGACGGCGACCCTGCGTCAGGACCGCACATCCCGGGGCACTATTTTGTCCCTTGAAGGTCCTGGAGAGCGGAGGCAATTTGAAATTGTTTCTGACGGCCGAACGAATACCCTGGATTTGGTTTATTGGTGGGCTGACGGATCACGCAACGTGATCTCATTTGAGGACGTAGATCTTTCAGATTCTCAGTGGAAAAATATAACGCTTCACGTGCACGGAGAAACAGCCACGTTGTATGTAGGATGCGGATTGATCGACAGCTTCATTCTCGACGAGCCTTTCTATGAGCACCTGAGTGCACCTGGCGGACGTATGTTTGTTGCCAAAGGATCCACCCGTGAAAGCCATTTTAGGGTGAGAGCATCGTGTGATACTGTTTTGGCGTCTGCAATAGAGCAACAACAGACTCTGATTCTTACAAAACCTTCGACAGAAATCACAGCAAACTAATTGTACAGGCTAGGCATACGTAGCGACGCCACGCAATAATGAACTCAGTACTTACAAATGGCCAACTTGTCAAGGCCACTCAGGCAAACATAAAGGATGATCACGTGAACAGACTGAGATTAGAACTTGCATTTTCATTGACGCAAGTCACAAAGGCACGAACTTTGGTGTCCCTCTACTGACATTAGCAGTACCTCCACACTGTAACACTAACACTGTAAGGTGGACCGTGGGGTGATCAGAGATGTTTCTGTGTTTCCCTCAGGGCTTGCTGCAGAATGTGCTATTTATTTTTGACACCCCTCTTGAGGACGTGTTGGAGAGCCGGGGCTGTGAGCTGGCAAACCCAGGTGGGTTTAAGGAAAATATATAAAGGAAAATGTCAGCAGAGTCTTAGATCTTTGAAGAGCTTTTCTTTGCAACATGTTTCAGTCTCCAGTTGAGTCCTCGAAGGCTCACAGCGCTACAAGATTAATCTAACTTTGGTGAGCCAGGCTTAGCTCACCAGAAATCATTAAGCCTCAAGCATTGAATGAACTCAGCACACTAAACTGTGAAGTGTTGAGGACCTACAGGCGTGTGAGTGAGAACAGGGCTGTTCACCATCACCACGTTATCTCATTGAAATAACCGTTAGCAATGCTACTAATGTTTTTTGTAATTTTAACAGTGTTTGTTTCATATCATATCATATATGAATAATGTGTTGGGCAAAACTACCCTGTATTTACAAAGGGGCCAGTTAATGTCCAGCTCAGACTACTATCTGTAATAGACCAGAAAGCCACTGGTGAGGTCATGAGTCAGGATTGTAACATACACACACACGCACGCACACACACACACACACACACAAAGGAGAAGTAGGAAAGGAGAAACAGCCAATAGGGATTTGAATTAATTCAGCAGACACAGGTCTGCAGAGTGAAAAAGAACTGCTGGATTAAGAAAATGCAGTCCAGTCCAACATGCTCTCATGATTTAGGGACCGTTGGGTGTCTAATATATAACTAGTGGATATGAGAGGGAACTCAAAGGTTCAATAGTATTGTGCCCTTGCTGTGTGTTGTAGCTCATCTGGTACAGCAAAGTACCAGCAGCCCTAAGGTCATAGATTCAATTCCCAGGGAACGCACATACTGTCATACTAATAAATGTGTGTATGGCTTCTCTGGATAATGGCGTCTGCCAAATGCTATAAGTGTACTGTATATTTGTCTCATAGACACTGCACATGTGGACTAAAATTAGTCTGTAGTTTCAGACTTACATTGCCTGTGCTACTATTCAAAATGCTATCAATAAGTCCCAAACATCACAGCTTGGTGGAGACAGCTTTGTTTTGTACACTGGCAAAAACTGGGACAGTGATTGCTAAAAAACAAGACTTTTCCAAATTCTGTCTGACAGAATGTGTAAACTGTTTTAGCTGCTCCTCTCTCTGTACTGCTATCTGAAGGATCTGCTGTGTATGGGACATTTATCATTGTCACATGTGAGGCATTCAGAGGTCGGAAATAAAGAAAGAGAGAGCAGAGAAAGAGAGAGCAGAAAGAGAGAGAGAGAGAGACTAGAGAGTAGAGACTGTAACAAATACAAAAACAGTCATTTAAAAAGTATGAGTGCTGCGTTTGTAAATGACATGCACCTATCGTATGCTTTGTGGTACTATGGGGGATATATTTATAGCGGTTTGTAGTAGGTGGGCTTCCACAAAAAGCTGCCATGTCTGTGCTTTTATACATACCATGTTCTTTTTGAAGTTCTCAAAATAACTTCAAAAATGTTCCCTTCAAAGGAGAATGACTGGCAAACCGTGGGATGGGCTGTGCGCTGTGGCAGTTTGTGGTCACGCACGTGTGATGTTACTGCAGCCCTGGTCCCATTTGACCTCTTGTAATTATCAGTCTTCAAGTGTCTAAATCCTGTGCACAATGAGGCTTTATTTCAAATGGCTTTCTCCATCTTGCTGAGTATCCCACCCAAAGCTTCTCCAGTTCTCCTGAGTTTCCACATTCACGCACAGCCATGCATGTTCTGTCTGTTAGCATAGCAGCACGGATCACCACCACCCATATCCCCACAGCCGCCAGGACAGGAGCTGAGCGTGGCTTCCCAAGGCTTCCCTTCGTCTCCTATGGTCTCCCATGGTCTCACATTGTCTCCCATGGGTCCAGCTTCCTGCTTCTCACATTTATTCATGCTTCACCTATAGGCATTACAATTCCAGAGCTGTGTGTAATGTGTGCGTAAACTTAACCTGGGAGCGCAATGGCAGAGAGTAACTGATCATGCTCAAATGATACAGGCTAACAAGACACAGCAATAAATACCTTTGATAGTTCCAGGTTTATAGCTCTTCAAATTACTTCAGGTCACTCATGATTTCAGGTGCATTGTCTTCAGAGGTCCATACATTGTACAGATGTTTAAAAATGATGTGTTACAATTATGCTCAGCCTGCTCACTACTTCCTACTTCCTGTTCCCTTAACGCTCTGCTCCTTTTTCTTCCTGTCCGTGGGCAGAGGAGGTAAACACAGTGAGTGAGAGTTCTGAACATCTGGATGTGGCGTCTTCGATTGCTACCAACGTCATTGGTCTGAACACGGATGCCCCTGCGACCAGCTCCACAGAGATGATGTGCGAGCGCTCCTGTGAGGAGCTTGCCAACCTCTTCCAGGAGCTCAAGGGCCTCCGCGTGGTCGTCAGTAACCTCATCGACGGCTTGCAGAAAGTGGTGAGTCTGCTGCTCTTACAGAGTCCCGACCATCACGTTTTACATGCCGTTGAGTAGCAGATGTGCAAGAAATGGCAAGAGGACGAGTTCCACAGTGGGCAATCTTTTACTGTTTGTTTAAAACTGAGTAATTGGTCCAAGATTGGTGGCTACCCACACAGGAATGTTTGCACAGTAAATCTCAGCAAAAAAAAAAATTGTCTTGCCCACATTCTGAGTCATGTGGAAATTCTTGACTAGTTGAGGGCAGCAGTGAGTGTATCTCTGGATATTTATGTATATGCAAACCCATGGATGCGGGTCCATGTGGCTCATCCAGACTGCCGAGGAGCCTCACACCTTTGGTGCTGGTTACAGACGGAGGAGAACACTGCCATGCGCGAGGCCCTCAATAAGATGCAGGACCCGGTGGAGCAGAGCATGTGCTGGCAGGACGGTCGCATGTTTGAGAACAAGGAGGACTGGATTGTGGACAGCTGTACTCAGTGTACATGCCAAGAAGGCAAAGTGGTGTGCCGGCAGATCACCTGCCCTCCGGTGGCCTGTGCCAATCCATCCTTCATTGATGGGGAATGCTGTCCAGTTTGTTTACGTGAGTGCTCCTTATAGATAAGATTAAGATTGCCACATTGGTCATTTGTGATTTTCACCCAAAAGAAATTTGTCCTCCACATTTACCCATCTGTGCAGTCAGAACACACACACACACAAGTGATCACTAGGGGGCTGTGGTGCACACATGGTGGTGGACAGCCCTAGCCCAGTGCCCGGGGAGCAGTTGGGGTTAAGTGCCTTGCACAAGGGCACCTCAGTCATAGCCTCAGGCCTGGGAATGGAACCCACGATCCCCCGATCACAAGACTGGTTCCCTAACCACCAGACCATGACTGCCATTATATTACATGACAGTACACTTAAAACTAATATAATGATAATAGGTTTCCTTGTATAATTGCACTTTTATGGCCACAGCAATGGACAGTGAAGACGGCTGGTCCCCATGGTCAGAGTGGACCCAGTGTACGGTCACCTGTGGCAGTGGCACTCAGCAGAGAGGCCGATCGTGTGATGACTCCAGCCACACGTGCTCCGGACCCTCCATCCAGACCCGCAGGTGCAGTCTGGGAAAATGTGACCGCAGAGGTATGGAAAACTTTTTTTTCCGCCTGTGAAAATCCTCCCTTGGGCAAATGCAGGAGAAAACTCTGA
Organism: Brachyhypopomus occidentalis; assembly: GCA_020368025.1. Classification (NCBI taxonomy): domain Eukaryota; kingdom Metazoa; phylum Chordata; class Actinopteri; order Gymnotiformes; family Hypopomidae; genus Brachyhypopomus; species Brachyhypopomus occidentalis. The sequence continues at coordinate 1,458,123 of JAGXOD010001377.1, forward strand.
TGATCTGTGCGTTTAGTTCGCCAGGATGGCGGCTGGAGTCTGTGGTCTCCATGGTCCTCCTGCTCCGCGACGTGTGGAGAAGGGGTGATCACCCGTATTCGCCATTGCAATGCTCCCATTCCTCAGCGAGGAGGCAAAGACTGTGAAGGCGAAGGAAGAGAGACGCAGAGCTGCCAGGCTGAGCCCTGCCCCAGTGAGTATGGTGTCCCAGAGATGACATATTTAACAAGCTCAACCGCACACGTTCATTTCAAACCCATTTTATCCACTCCCTGCTGTCCAATGCTGAGCCAAAGAGAAAGAGAGAGTGATGTAATTCTTTCCAGAGCTCATTTAATCATTAGAACCAGGAGGATACATGCCTGTGACTGGCAACTCTTACCACAAGGGATAATGGGTACGACTCTCATGACACACCCAAAAAATAAGATTATCAACATGAACAACATGTGGTAACTGTGTTCTCTTGGAAACACTGGTTTCTCTAGTCAGGATATTATTGGCCAACCTCTTGGTGGGTATTTGTGGAAAGAGGTCCAAGTGGAGGCAACGCTGTGGGCAGTCATCTGATGACTAGACATTTAATGTGTTAGTTATGCATTAGTGGAGTATATGTTGGTATTCAGGGCATATTAACATATTAGATATCTTGTGTAATGCAGTTTAGTATTACAAAAGGATTGTGTTTAAAATATTACAATTTGACATTGCCTTTCACTTGTGTTCAATATATTAATCAAAATTGAAATATTACTTTCCTCTCTTATTTCATTGATTTTTCTTTTTTTTGCATTTTTCCACTCAATTCCTCATAAAGAACAAAGAGAACATAAAACAAAATAGCAAAGAAGGCAAATAGTAACCAAATAACAAACAGATGGCCTTTCAAACCAAATGTTCACCCTAGAGGCCTGAGATGAATCAACATTATTTCATCAAATGAGCTCCTGAGTGGTGCAGCTGGTCATGAGCTCTGCGTCCTGTCACTGGGGTCCAGGTCATTCCAGATAACCAGTCCTGAACAGAAGCCATCCGAGCACAACTAAATCTGCTCTAATATACATACACTCACTGGCCACTTTATTAGGTACATCTCGCTGGCCTGGACCCATTTCCTTCAAGACTGCCTTAATTCTTCATGGCTTATATTCAATACGGTGCTTGAAATATTCCTCAGAGGTTTTGGTCCATGTGACATGACGACATCATGCAGTTGCGGCAGATTTGTTGCGATTCTCCCATTCCACCACATCCCAGAGGCGCCCTCTTGTACTGAGATGTGACTCTGGAGGCCATTTGAGTACAGTGAACTCATTGTCCTGTTCAAGAAAACAGTTTGAATTGATTTGAGTGGATTTGAGCTTTGAGACATGGTGCATTATCCTGCTGGAAGTGTCCGTCAGAAAACGGGTAGACAGTGGTCGTAAAGGGATGGACATGTTCAGCAACAACACTCATGTAGACTGGGCCAAGTTGGTCTTAAGGGATCCAAAGTGTGCCAAGAAAATATTCCCATCACCATTACACCACCACCACCACCACCATCCTGAACCATTGAAACAAGGCAGGATGAATCCATGTTTTCATGTTGTTTATGCCAAATTCAGACCCTACCATCTGAATGTTGAAATAGACATTGAGACTCATTAGACCAAGCAACATTTTTTCAATCTTCTGTTTCTTCTGTTTCTGTTTCTGTTGAGTTGTGTCCCCAGTTGTTCTTATCCGTAGCTGACAGGATAGGCACCCAGTGTAGTCTGTTTCTGTAGCCTGTCTGCTTCACGATTCAGGGTGTTGTGAATTCAGAGATGCTCTTCTGCATACCTGGATTTTAGCGAGTGGTTATAGGGGTTTCTATCAGTGTTTCTATCAGCTCAACAGGTCTGGCCATTCTCCTTTGACCTCTAGTATGAACAAAGCATTTTTGCACAGAGATCTGCCGCTCACTGGGTATTTTCTCTTTTTCAGACCATTCTCTGTAAATCCTAGCTCCTAGCTGATCCTAGCTGATCCTAGCTGATCCTAGCTCCTAGCTGATCCTAGCTGATCCTAGCTCCTAGCTGATCCTAGCTGATCCTGGTTATGCATGGAAATCCCAGTAGATCAGCAATTTCTGAAATGCTCTGCCCAGTTTGTCTTGCTCCAGGAGCCACGCTGTAATGCCAAGGGCATGGAGCGATTAGAGCGCTGACACTAACACTGAGAAGAGCGGGACTTATTAGAACTACAGGGTTAGACATGATCAACACCAGGAAATACACAACCAGATTACTGACAAATAGCAACACTTATGGCAATACTGAGAATACAAACAAAGACCAGCCAAGACTAACTCAAAACACAGGGAATTTAAGTAATGACTAACAAGGGGAATAAACTAGACACACACAAGGTTTAACAAATGAAACAACTGAGGTGTGACATCTGATTAGAACAACAAAAGCACATCGAACACAAAAACTAAGACATGACTGACAGATGGGGGCCTGTCTGTCTGTCTGTCTGTCTGTCTATCTAATCTATCTGAGTGTAGCTCTTATATATGTGGATTGTCTATTGTCTGTGTGTCCATACAGTTGATGGTGGTTGGGGCCCATGGTCACCCTGGGCAACCTGCTCAGCAACATGTGATGGTGGTCTGAAGAGTCGAGTGAGAGAGTGCAACAGCCCCACTCCACTGCACGGAGGCAGGAAATGTCTGGGAGATGCCACTGACAACGAGGTCTGCAACAAAGTGGAGTGCCCCATCAGTAAGCACCCGCACCTCCGTTTTAGTGCTTTTTCCATTTCTCCCAGTCTCACGGGTTTACTCTTGTTACTGGTGAAGAATAAACATACATAAATGAATGCACAGAACCTTTTGAACCTCTCCAAGGAGAACGTGCATGCTTTGAACGGGGTAGTGCTCTGAGTGGACCTGTGTTGGGCTGTTCTGTCAGATGGCTGTCTCTCCAACCCGTGCTTTGCTGGTGTGGAGTGCAGTAGTGCCACCGATGGCTCCTGGGAGTGTGGGCCCTGTCCACCAGGCTACCGTGGCAACGGAACCTCGTGCGAAGATGTGAACGAGGTAAAGAACGTGACAGTGGCTGAATGAGATCCGGGATGTTTCACGTTCGTGCGCACTCTCCTTTCCTGAACCTACTGTCCCTCTCATCTTCCCTGGGACCCTTTACAGTGCGATATGGTGTCAGATGTGTGTCATAAAGTGGGAGGCCTGCAGCAATGTGTGAACACGGATCCAGGATTCCATTGTCTGCCCTGTCCTGCACGTTACAAAGGTACTCAGCCCTATGGCATGGGAGTAGAATCAGCAAAAAACAACAAGCAGGTCAGTGTGACAGTCCTCCGCTCACAGGACACCGTGCCCTCACAAAAGCTGCCGTAGCATGGGACACTTGTGCTACATTATAAGCAAAATGGGCTTTGACGTCTCTTTTTTGATCTCCTCATTGAACAGGTGTGCGAACCTTATAACCCGTGTAAGGACAGCACTCACAACTGCCATAAGAATGCCGAGTGCATCTTCCTCAGCCATATCACAGAGCCCATGTACAAGTGTGAGTGTCGCATTGGCTACGCCGGCGATGGCATCATCTGTGGCGAGGACTTTGATCTGGACGGATGGCCCAATCAGGACTTAGAGTGTGGAGCCAATGCAACCTACCACTGCAAAAAGGTAACACATGACCAGTGTTTACCTAATGAGCTCACATAGCTCACACTCTCCGGGGACTACACCCTAGTGTGCTGACAGATCTCGCCACAGTTCAGTGATTATTCACATTTAAAGTGCAGAGGGTGCTTTTGGTTCTTGGCCTCACCAATACCATCGTGCGTTAGAGACTGAAAAATAGAGATAGCACAAACTGAACGGAAGCGATATACTATATCCCCTTAATGCAATCTACAATGCAAAATTGCAGTGTTTTTTTGGAATGGGAATATTTTACAGGCAGAAACAAATCCTGTGTGTCTTTATAGTGGAGGTTTACACCGGAGAGAATGAGAGCATACAAGAGAACTCAAGCCCTCTGTGCTTGACGCATAATTGCTGCATTATGTAATATTGCACCCTAGAGAGAAATCAAGATTACATTTTGCATGACGTTATGTAAAAATCGGGTTAAGGCATATAGCAGATTTGCGTGCCTGAAAAGCAAGGAAACAAAAAACAAAACAAAAAAACCTGAACCCTCCTTAGTAACCACAGTAACCATAAATAACACTTTAAAACAAAGCAGCTTGATGGCTTGATGAGTAAAAGGTAGCAATCATACATCTTCAGGCCCAGCTTCCCAAACACGGATTAAGTGTAAGTCAATTAACAATTGGACTGCATTTCTGTGTTAGTAGTGATTCACCATTGGAAATTCTTTTTAGTTCATTCATAGGCTGTGTCTGGGTCCAGGAAACTGGCCCTCTGTGTTATCATCTGGGAATAACAAAAGAACTCCTAATTTTTAGGACAACTGCCCTACCCTTCCTAACTCTGGTCAGGAAGACTTTGACAGCGATGGGCAGGGAGATGCCTGTGATAAAGATGATGACAATGATGATATTGTGGATGAAAGGGTGAGAATTCCTCTCAGTTTATCAGTGTCTCGGTTTAAATATTCAAAGAAAAATATAAAGAATAGTGACAAAACGTGTCTCGTCACTCCTCTCTCAGGACAACTGTCCGCTGATGTATAATCCTCGGCAGTATGACTATGATAAGGACACAGTGGGTGATCGATGTGACAATTGCCCCTATGAGCACAATTCTGCCCAGACTGACTCAGATAACAACGGGGAAGGAGATGCTTGTTCCATCGATATAGATGGAGATGGTACGAAACACGACCCATTTCAAAGGTGCAATTGTTGTGTTGCTTTTCAAATGCATAGTAGATGGTGGCTACTTTCGTTTCACTGTCTTGATTTCCAGAGATTCTGAATGAGAAAGACAACTGTCCCCTTGTGTATAACACTGATCAAAAAGACACGGATTTGGATGGTGTTGGGGACCAGTGTGATAACTGTCCGCTGATACACAACCCCCAGCAGGTCAGGATGGATTTTGGCTGCATTTATGATTGTTTGTTATACTATGTTAACTCTATCTAAGGAACCCTTCTATTTTAATGCTAACTCTGGAATACCTTATTCCTGTTATGCAGACTGATGTGGATAACGATCTTATTGGAGACCAGTGTGATGATAACCAGGACATAGACGAGGACGGCCATCAGAATAATATGGATAACTGTCCCTACATTCCCAACGCCAACCAGGCTGATCATGACAACGATAGCAAAGGAGACGCCTGCGACCACGATGATGACAATGATGGAATTCCTGATGACCGGGACAACTGTAGGCTGGTGCCTAATGCAGATCAGCTGGACTTAGATGGTGAGGAGATAAGACGCTGCTCCTCCCACACTCTGTTTGGCAATGTGACACTTATGTTAAACTTTTCATTGAGACCTTTTATTTCAGTTTAGAGTACTCTGTGATGGCACGGCAGGTAATGCAGTTAAACTTCTATGGGACAAATTAGATTAATATTTATTAACAGCAAATTAGATTAACAGTAAATTGATGCTAGAATGCTGAAACCCAAGGAGCTGTTGTTAATCTGTTTGTGCTTACGCACAACAAAAAAGTATTGTCAGGTGCCTAAGAGTTTTTCAGATTTGTCCCTGGCATGCTACAGTGCTGTGTAGCTGACAGGAATGAGGCTAGTGTTGTGGCCTGTCAGAAAGCTGGAACTATGATTAGGTTCTGAGAGTAGTAGGGTCGCCTGGGGCAACATGTCTGATTTGTGATGTGTGGAGCCAAGTCCTGCACATCAGCAGGGAGCGATGGAGTTAGACACATTTCTTCTGGAATGTTCCTCTGTGCTCTCCACACCTGTTTATCTCGGTGCATAAACATGCAGTTGCGTGAGTCTGTGGGGTGGAAATCTAATTTATGTTGATCTTTTTTATGCTTCCTGTGAAGGCCATCCAAGGAGCTGTCTCATACTAATGGAAAATTAAGGAGCAGGAATGATAAGAGGAGAGATATGAGGCACTTACATTTTTTTGGCACCAAAAATGCAAATGAGTTGCACCTCAAGCTATATTTTGTGTATCTGGAATTGTCTTGCTACACTTTATGAGATATAAGTTGTATGTCAGATTCAATAAATGTTAATAACAATAGTCTAATAGCGGAAAACCAGAGGCTAGCATAATGAGGCATGAAGTGACAATGGATTTAGCTTTCTTACGTAAAACATTCTTATTTAGAACAGGGAACGAAAATAGTCTTGGCACAAAAGTCTGTGTTTATTTCAGTTGTCATCAAACTTTTAGTTACTTGTGTCACAGCCCAAAAAGCTTTGCTTGGCTGCCTGACATAAGTTTAAAGCTTTGGAAACTGACTTTTCCATCGTAGTGAAAGAAAAGTGCTTCTTGGTTAGCTAAAGCTGCATTAATGCCAACTCCATATCAAATAAGTGACTGCAGCCATTATCACAAATACATTCTGAGAAGCATTGATGAAAATTTGGATGTTTCTTTGTCAATATGTTTTCAATTTGTCTCTTTCTCCCAATAATAAAGTCTATTGTGTATTTAATATTGTTTGTTCATAAAATGCATACCCATATTCATAATTTCTTCATAATTTGAAGTGTGGTGAAATTGTGATCAGATCATCACAAAATGGCAGAAAAGCTGGTAATTCGTTGGAATGACTACTTCTCACTATTTTATTTGTTTTGCAAGGCGATGGTCGTGGAGATGCCTGTAAAGATGACTTTGACAACGACAACATTCCCGACCTCATTGATGCATGCCCAGAGAACAATGCCATAACCGTCACAGACTTCAGGAAATTTCAGATGGTGCATCTGGATCCTAAAGGAACCATTCAGATTGACCCTAACTGGGTCGTCCGAAACCAGGGAAGAGAGCTGGTGCAGACTGCCAACTCTGACCCTGGCATTGCCGTTGGTAAGCAAACCACGTTGTATGGCCAACATGCATTTTCTTTGTACATCCGCACATTTCTTCAATTTTCCTGTTATCTCACAATGACAGGCTTTGATGAGTTCAGCGCGGTGGATTTCAGCGGAACCTTCTACGTGAACACAGATCGGGACGACGACTATGCTGGCTTCGTGTTTGGCTATCAGTCCAGCCGACGCTTCTACGTGGTGATGTGGAAACAGATAACCCAGACTTACTGGGAGGATAAACCTTCAAAGGCCTTTGGAATTTCTGGGGTGTCACTCAAAGTGGTGAACTCCAGCACGGGCACTGGGGAGAATCTGCGTAATGCTCTCTGGCACACAGGCAACACCAAAGGCCAGGTGGGGTATTACATGCCCTGCTCTGCAAGCTTTATTCCCTATGCCAATGCACCTAATTACACCACGAGGGCCTTAAGAATTGGTTGATGAGCTGAATCTGGATAAAGCTAGCAAACCACTATAAACAGTACAGGGCTGTTAAACTACGACAGCTCCATTTGAAAGTGATGCAAGTCGTTACAGTTGGTTTTATTTCAGACATTCAACAGAGATCAGATCTGGGAGTGACCGTGAAGGGACCAGAGGCACTGGCAACAGTCTCTGGCAACGGAAACCACAGGTTTGAAACGAGGGATTAAAAGACATATTGCTTGTTTTGTGTGTGTGTGTGTGTGATGTCACTCAGGTCCGAACACTTTGGCATGATCCAAAGAACATTGGCTGGAAGGACTACACTGCTTACCGTTGGCACCTGATCCACAGGCCCAAGACGGGATTCATCAGGTACACAGTCACGTGGACCTTCCCACACGCTCCTTAAACACAGAGCTTTACACTTAGGATCAAAAGACCTTCTGCTCAGAAGACATTTCAAAGACTGGGAAAACTAAATGTAGAAATCATGTTACTACTGACCCTGTGTGCCCTGTTCAGAGCCACAGAGACAAATGTATTCTATAAACATAATGCAAAACTCATTTCCTTTTAGTCAGCTAAATAGGGAGCAGGGTTTTTAAAACCTTTTTTCGTGTTTTCTCCAGGGTGGTTGTGTATGAAGGGAAGCAGATCATGGCGGACTCGGGACCTGTCTATGACAAGACATTTACCGGTGGCAGACTAGGGCTGTTCGTCTTCTCTCAGGAACTTGTCTTCTTCTCTGATCTTAAATATGAATGCAGAGGTGAGACCATATGACAGCTGACCAGAGTTACACAATAATAAACAGTTCCTTGTCTCATTCCTTGTTTCATATACTTTATGCATATATCATTTTCATATGCCTTTTTCTCCTTGCAGACAACTGATTTTGATATGGAAGCATCGCCTACCATTGCCTAAACACAAAGCATCGACACAAATGTTTCAAAAATGTTTCAAAAATGTTTCAAAAATGTAATTCGAACAAAAGAACAAGCATAGTCGTCTGAAGAGGTTTCTACATTCTTTTCACTTTAATGGAATATTCACTTTAATGGATTATATTCATGGACTTTGACAGTGGAGCTGACTCTGAGTTGTCTCTGACACCTAAAATAAGGAGTTTTATTTCTTCAAATGGCCCTCTCTGCTTTGTTGCACAAATATTCTTAATAATACTAAATTGAGTCCTGTCTTCTTGAATATAAACCTGAGGGTTTGAATATTAGCATTTTTTCACGTAGCCATGTAGTCTTTCATGTGTTATATTAGTCAGTTTAAAAAGTAGTTTGAATACCAGTGATAATTGGAGAGGATGTACAATATTTAGAATAATACTGTTTCTACTGTAACTTATTTGTCTATTTTTTGTGCAAGTTCACGAATTAACAATTTGTTTTGCCTTTGCTAATGATGTAAATACTTATTTATTTGTTTACACTGACAAATTTTCACAATTGAAATGTAAAAAGATGTTTTACATCTGTATTCAAAATTTATTCATTGCTAGAAATAACAGTGTCTGAGTTCAGTGCATAGTAGCGGAGGTTTTCTTGTGTTGAGATGAAATTGAACTTGATGTGAAAACAATATCAAATGGAGCTTGAAGAGTTTATTTAACAGAGTTCTGCCAGCCAATAAAAAGAGGAACTTTAATGAGTTTGTAAAGGAAATAATGAGAATATATACATAAGGTTTCATTGTTCTGAAAGGGAGATGATAATTTAGCTAAATTACTCAAAAATGTTATAGCAGTATTTCTCATTATCAGCGTAGTCTTTGTAAGTATTTATAAGGAGTGGCAGTAGCACTTCCTTCAGTATTAAGCAGCATCGCGTGTTCATAATGAAGGACACTGATAACAAATGGTAGCATGATAAAGAACCTGAGCCAATCCCCTCTGATCTTAACCAGCACAACCTAAACACAGAACCGAGACTGAACCAGCACGAAGCACCAACGATGCAGCCAAACTTTCAGTCTTTAGCTCCAGATGTTTTTGGTAGTTAATTTCACAAAGAGTGTTTCCAGAACTGCACCACTGATAGCAAAAAGCAAGATTCTTTACCAGGAAACTATATCACCTTTAGTGCATTTGTACCCCAGTGCCCACAATAAGTTTCACATTAACGCTAAAGTCTCAGTTTCTCATCTGGTTTTCGGTTTCAGATATACTCTTTTACAAACTCCGACCTCAGTAATGGATGTGATATGTCATTACCTTTAATCAAAGACAGAACAGCAAAGCTGATATATAGTCAGTGGGTCTCTTCTTTAAGTTATTTGCTGTGAGTGTGTGTACTTTTCATGCCTTAACCAGATATAAACCCCTTCTATTTTATACACACTATGACATGTCAGATCATCATTGTATAGCTTGCTGCTAATGGTTCTCTCTTTTATGTAGCATAGTTAATACATTTTGTACACTAACAATTTTTCTTCAGTTTGTGTCAGTTGTTTTCTATTACTTTCTAGCTCTCACAGACATGTTTAAAATCAGTACATAATAAAATATTTTTAATAAATTTGTATTCACAAATTATCTTCCGGTTTCATCACCTCATTTCTGAGTATTTGAATATACATGGTGTTACATATAGTGTGTACCAAATAGTGGCATTGGCCTATTAACTTCAATAACCATGCAAAATGTTTTTCACACATTAACATGGGAATTTTTATTTTTGCCATTATTATTATAAGTTGGGTTAATTTCAATAGGCAAGGAATATCACTTTTCTGTTTTTTTTTTACTTTTTGGGGACCATACTGATAGCACTAAAGAGACACGAGGGGCTATCTCAAAAACCCCCATCTTTGGGCCCTCGCATGATAATTTATATACTAAAGACAGCTATGACATACCAGAAAACGTTTTCAGGACAGGTTATATAACATCCTGATGAAAGTGCTCCTTTGACCTTCTACTGATGTGAAGAAAACAGAATTGCGATAAAAATGCCTATAATAAAAGCCCTGTGTGAATTTTTTGGCCTTACCAAATTCCTCGTCTGTACAAGAACGAAGCCGGAGCGTGACGAATGTGTGGAGGCTGAGGAGCAGCACACAGCGGAGTAAACAGCCCAGACTGATGAGTGTTTCCAACTCTAGGAGTGTTGCTCTGTCACTGAGTGATGCTTTCGATTCGCTCTGGAGCTTTAAGGGGAAATAGCGCTTTATAGGATTTTAACGGCCCTCAAAAGCAAATCTGCTCTGAAAGAATGCCCGCTTTTCACAGCTTTCAGATGTGGCAATGTGAACTTAAAAGAATGTAGAGGCTGTTTTGGTAGCAGTGTGTGTGCCCGTATGTGCCTCACGCAAACAGCACACACTTATTAAAGAAATAGAAATGTACCCAAAATTACATTTTTTCACAGTTTGTTTCCTTACAAAATGCTCATGTACACACATTTGAAGTGACCATTATATAGTGGAACTGTAAACTCTATGTCTTCTATATACTGACCCTTAGATGGTTAAAGCTTGCTGTTTCCTACAGTAAAGATTACCCAAGCTTTAAATACATTTCAAATTCCTGTCAATTGATAGCAAGTGTAAAGCCAGAATTTAAGTATTCCTATCCCTCTATATGAAGCTATTATCTCCTCTTGTATATTTAATTGTGAATAATGTATTTGCCCAGAGGTCTGGCAATAGCGCAACGGGTCTCAAAGTGGCGTGGTGGCTGTGGGGTGGAGGGTGTGGGGTGGAGGGTGTGGCGTGGCGGCTGTGGGGTGGAGGGTGTGGTGTGTAGTAGCTAATGGTTGATGTCTTTTTCATGGTAGAACAATAAAGAATAAACAACCCATGCTGTAACACTGCTCTTCCTCCACATGGAGAGGCTATATATCTGGAGAGACATTTGACAAGGACAAAAAGAAAACCAGGCGATACTTCTGAGACAAAACAAAACAAGTGACAATTCTTGCTCTGAAGTGAATGTGGTGGGAAATGAGAGACTAGATTGTGTATTATGTCTGAAAACTCAAAAGACAAATTTGTTTTGTTTTTTGCAAGGATTGAACGTTATTGTTTTCACTCCAGTAGAGTGGTTGCGGAGTGTTGTTGCAAATGCAAGAAAATGGGCATGAAAATGTTCCTTCTTCCAAAGGGAGGCAAAAGGTTTGAGAGCCACTGCATTAGCTACTGTGCTGTGCAGCCATAGTATAACAACTACCATACACACAAATCTAAAACTCTTCTGCAGTAACAGTAACAGTGTTGTTTCTAAGCCCAAGACCGGCATGTGTGCCTATACATGCACTGCATTTACTTGTTCCCACTGTAATTCAATAGGTTTCGTATTGGCCAAGGCACTCAGCTAAACACAGGGAAGCTGTGGACTGCTGAGTGTTTGTTGGGCACAGAGCATCAACGCAGACAGAAAACAGTTCAGCTGCCTTACGTTTTGGTAAGTGGAACTCGTGCCTCTCCAGAGGAGCAGCAGAAATTTCAAATGAGGTTCTGCTTCCAAGGCTCGGCCGGGCTTCAGAGTGCTGGAGGCCCAGCACTCCAACTGGACCTTCAGCTGGGACACCCAGAGGCGGACAGAGTGCAGGACCTGCGGTTATGATTTACTACGTTTTCTCTGGAATTGATGTATCCAAAAAGCAAGGCTTGAGTTTCATCGATTCACTTGATTTGTGTCCCAAGATGACCAAACTGAAGGCCTGAGAGGCAGGAAAACACAACATTCTGGACAGAGACAGATAGACACATAGACAGAGAGTCCAGATGTTACTGCATCCACCATCAGTGTTTGAGCTGCGTTCAGTCTGATATGCATTACTATGAAAGAAGCAGTGGCAGAGCCAAAGGAAACCATAGTGACCTGGGACATTGTGGGCCTTTCTCCTAGACCAGCCTTGCACCATTCCAGAACAAGAGGTTGTCTTCTGGTTCCTCAAACGCCAACACTGGAAAATATGATCAAAAAGCAATGAGATAAGCTATAAGAACTTGTATGTATTTATACTGTGTGCTAATATTTTTATTTCTGTTTTGGTGAAGGGACAAATCCCATTGTAGATGTTCCAAGGACTTACAAGGAGCATCTCAGTGCTTCCTGATTAAGAAGATCACATGGAATGGTCTCAAAAGGTCATTCAGTAATATACTTCCTGTGGTTAACTTGCTGGATAGCAGTGGGGCAAGTCTTATGACCCCAAAAGGCAACAAAAATGTTTTCCATTTCAGTGAATGTTCTCAGATGAGATTGACATCTCTTCTATGTCACTATGGGGATGTATGGTGATAAAAACTATTCTTACTGAAATTAAAAACAAGTTGCATGCTATGTTGCTAATTGTTGAGACCCTAAAACAACATTCAACATATGTATTATTTAAGGAACCAAAAGAATTGAATGTGACATTCACTGGTCCTTTTGCAATGTAGTGATCTCATAACTTGGCTAAAACTCACCAAATGTGTGCATTTTGTTCTGGTTTTAAATGGATTGAAAAAAACCCACAGTCTGGTGTCAGTGCCAGCTATGATCTCACTGAGGGCATTTGCTCACACGCTGATCGGTCATGTTGGGGTTTGGTGATCATTAGTCTTCAAGCGGCACCCTGAGCAGCACGGACCACCGTATTCTCCTCTGTTGGTATTTATGAGGCCACAGTATGACCGCAATACAGTTCACATTGGATTGGAGGCCATAACAGTTCTGCCAAACCTCTTCATGCCAGGGCAAATGTGAACAGCTTGGTCTGCACACATTCATGAAGAACATTTCACATTTATCACCTACGCCAGCCATTAATCTTATTCCCATATTACTTGTTAGCATGATTCTCATATGGTCTGGAGTCATATAATGTGAGATTTCTGCATTTTCAGGTTGTGAATATGTTCCTTGTCCACTTCTGCTGGATGGACAGTGGACAGTGTGGAGGTTAGACATGTTCAGCTCTTTGGCTGAAATAAATATATAAATTCATGTATTCTAAATTCTAAATTCTAGGCATGGAATGAGTGAAACTGTCTATGTTCATCACATTTCATCTAAACACTAATACAACTGCTTCCCTATGTGTAAGATTGCCTTCCTGACACGTTTACCACACAAACTGGGGAGAAAGTCTAGAGTTGAAGTTACAACAGACTCCAGAAGCTTCCTTCGTGTCTTTTTGTTTGCACCGTGTGGTGAAGCATGTAGCCTTTCCAGCTCTCAGTAATGCCACAGTAACGTACTGAATCGTAGCAATTCTGAAGATGTTTGGAAACGATTTTATCAACTCCATTTGGCATAAAGCATCATGGTAAGTAGACAACCAAGAGACCACACTTAAAAATATCATACACACTCACAGTTAACATTTTCGGAAATAAGGTAAATTTGTTCATAATTCAGAACATCTGTGGTCTGCACTCTAGGTCCCCCAGACCTAATTAGAAATTTGGCTTAACGTGTGGAAAAACCATGCTTATTTCAGTTATACACAAATAAAGGTGTAAGTCATCTGCAAAGGTGACATGCTCCTGGTGTATGAACTTGATGTCAGCACAAAGCATTAAATCAAAGACATAAACCTGGCCTTTTCAAAAACAAGCCAATAAACATGCTGGTGTTTTCTTAAAGGACCCATTTTAAAGTCCTGACAAAGAAGGCTGGCCAGTGCCCAGGTATTAACTGTTATACATATAATGGACATATTATGACATGACTTGACATTACTTTTCCATGAACCTTCCCAATGTTTAACACATTTCAAACACAGACCATTCTGTCTGTGTAGCAGTGTCAGTCAGCTGTCCTTGCACTAAGAATGTGTTGGATGATTAACCTTTTGCTCGATACAAGAGCAAATATGCCAAAGTAGCAGGTGAAACTGAGGCCACTACATTACATGACCTCACACTATAACCACTTTTATGTATGACAACTGGAGTCAGAATATTATATATTTTACAGGTCTCATTGTGAAACAGAAATTAGTTTCAGCACAACAGGTCTACATATCATACATGAGACTGTCCCAAGGCAATGTTTACATCAGTATCAACATCAGTTTCTTTGCAACATACTCAGGTTTCTGGCACACCTGAAAATCCCCCCTCAGTGTCGAATTAACACCTACAGTCTTGACTACAGTCCCACTTGTCTCAAATGACAAACTCACCGAGTTCATTTAACAGTGGGGATTTTGACATGTGAGCAGAGATGTAGGCTAAGCTTCTTTCGGACAGTGATGTAGCAGTCCTGAAGAAGGTCATGGCAGAGAAGGAGATAAATCAGCAGAAGTAATGCAGGGTTTTTGCTCCTCAGAGGGTTTTAAGGCATGTGGTCTCCTCCTGCTGGCTCAGAGAAGCCTGGGCCTAGCTTTAGTGCCCCAGTGAGGTGGACCTGTCAGTAAGGATGGCTTTTCCAGATGCTTCCGTTGAGCACATGAAGCAGAGACATATGGCGGCGCCATGCGAGTGCTCCCGCTCTCCCTCTCAGATCTCCAGTCATGTCTCGAACCTCCCCGAACAGACCTGGCTTGTTGCGAGAGCCGCATCAGGCACCGGGGAAACCGCAGCTCCCAGGCCGAGTCGAGCGCAGCGGTGACACGCATGTGCTGCACTTGGTCCCCAAATCAATCAACAGCGCTAATCAGACAGCGAGGCCGCATGCACGTGCACCATATTGCGGACCATGCCAAAGCCCCGTACCCTGATGAACGAACGGCCCGCACCGAGGGGGAAAAACGTGGCGGCACCTCCACGCGCAGCAAATGGAAACAACTCAGGGCCGATTGGCAGATGGATCCCTGTCACCGTCTTAGCCAAGCAATATGAGAATTTCAGCCTGGGAACTACAGGAGCACTCAGGAAGTCCAGCGAAAGCAGCCAGGCGACACAGAGCACAACCGCACCGGCCGCGCCGAGTGTTGTCGGGATGCGTGTGTGTGTGTGTGTCGCCGGGATTTGGGTCTGTCCTAAGCCATCTGGCACGAGCTGACCCTCGCTAGCTTCCTGTCGGAGGCACCAGGCCAAAGCTCCATCGAAAGCGAAGAGTGTGGCCAGCTCCAAGGTTGACAGGCCAGCTGGGGCGCTGCTCTGATCTGTGCTGTGACCTCATGTCAAATGCATGAAAATGAGTGAAAAGAGTGTGTGCCTGTTCTCAGCAAACAGGGCATCTAATCCCTCTGAGCTCCCTCACTTTTCATCTGTCAGTATGTCAGGCTAATAGCATGGGGGAAAATGTAGTGTTGAGTGCTCTGTAATGCTGAAAATAGCCAGAATGCTTTATGGCTTCATGGAATATTCCACCAAATACATGTATGACCAAGATATTCTCCTTCAACTAGTAACCTTTACCCTGTGAACGAACAAAGTGTACGTATTATGTGAAATGCAACATACTGTGAATTATTATGCTATAAATGTATTCGCCAATTAATGTATTCTTTCCTTAGGACACAGATTCAGTTAATCAGGATTAACCATGAGTTTTGCAAGGCTAACTCTGATTAAGAAACAGGTTGATAACTCACATCACAGAGAGTGTGGGGCATGTAGCCAGGCCTTTTACTGCCCCTTTGGTTCCCCATGTTGCAGGGCACACAGTAGCATGAAAAGCAGTATGTTCAAGCTGAGATGGTTTAAATCATGTGCAGTTTACAAGGCCTTAACTCCAGACCAGCCTTAAAAAACATTCTGGATCAATCTGGATCAAAGATATGGAACCAACAAGCCTGTAAAGACAGTAAATGTAAACATTTGCTTGACATTTCTCTGCAATAGTGCTGCTCCATCTACACATTACAAATATGACCGCCTCTTGCTTTTGTTAAGATGGACTTATAGCGCCACCTAGTGGCATTGAGCTGTTTCATGTTATTTTTGACTAATATAGTAACTAATAGAGTAACTAATATTAGAATCCAATTCTCTAGCAAGCTTTTTTCTCCAATAATGGTGCTGTAGTTATAAAACCCCTTCTGTAAAAAACATGGATTCTCAGGGTTCATCAACCTTTAATAAACTTTTCCAGTCTAAGTCACAAGACACAACCATTCTAACATGCTAATTAACAAGCTCTTTTTGAGTTAAGAATGACATGTATGAAGAAGAAACAAAAGAAAAAGATCATTTTTTAACTATTTATTTTTTTTAAGAATTGAAAAGATAATAATACATTCTTTACAGTCTGACAGAGAAATTTAAAAAGCTGAAGAGAAAGAAGAAATTAAAACATGAGGAAATAAACTGATAAAACTGATAAAAAATAATAGAAATCAAATTTTAATTATGTAATATTTTATATCTGCTCATGATGAGCATTATTTTTTAAATGCACAGCATTTCATGGACTTGGGACTGCTCACTCATAAGGTCATTTAAGACCTCCACGAGATTCTCCACGAGGGGGCGCTATAAGTACTCAACAAGGAGTGCTTTATAAGAGACATGCTATTAGCACTCAGCTAGTGAAGGGCTTTATGACACTTGGTTTCCCTGTTTACTGAATGTTTTGACCACTGCAGGTTTTGAGAAACATCCGCTGCTAATAGACAGATGGTAATAAATTTGCTTTGCTGTGAACCGAACCGATACCAGAGCAATATAACCTTGACCGTCCGGTTACTTTCTTCTTCCGACCAAGTCAGAGCTCTCATGTATTCCCTTCCAATCCAGAAATAGCACAAAGGAACATAACAATTATAGGTAACCTCTCACCAACTGGCTCCTGTCCAGAGTCCAGACTGTGGAGGCTGTATTCAGAAGGTGGTGCAGTGGAAACTGCAATGTGGGCAGGAGGCTTTACTGCACATCTACAGATGCTACTGGAGGAAGCTGGTCACATGACTGTCAGTGCTGTGCTGTGTGAGATATATTTGGTTGTGCCAATATATTAATGACTAACAAGGAAAAATAAATGTAAATAAAGAATGCGAAGGCTTGGAGTCCTCAAACAGACCCTCCACTCCAGCAGTCCGTGGTGAACAACAAACCCTTTCATTTGCTCCTTCAGTTGCTCCGGCCTGTAGAGGGGCACAGAGAACAGCATGGACCTGTCCCATTAGGATGGTATTCATAGATCAACCTCAGAGAGCAGGAGATATTATTGAGATGTTCACACTTTTACCTACATACTCAATATAAACGTATAATGTAAGAATTATTCAATTATTTTCTTATAAGTGCTTAGTTCTATACATTTCATAGAAATTAATCAAAAAGTCTAATAAGAAAAGGAAAACTGCTTACCATGCAGTGTAGAGTTGATCAGTGTGGACACAGCAACGCCACCCACCGAAATTACATCAGACGATGTGAGAGTAAACAAAGCTTTAGTCATGTCAGAGAGACGCTTCCCATTCTGATCAGATAAGCAGTGTCATAGCTCCTCAGGCTGTATTCACAGCAATGCGTTCCTGTCTGCTAAACTCGGAGGTTTATTCTTTGTAAAATGTTTGTGCAGAGATTCATATCTGACCTCAAGCGGGGTGGAGTACAGGTTGCAACTAACACAGTCATGCTATAACTTGCAGAAGAAGAAGTCAACAATGACGGGTTAAGAACATTGGCTGATTGAAAAGTCAAGTAAACTGGCATCTTGTTATACTGGAATAACTGCACCATTGTATTCCAATCAATGGGATACTCAAATAAAACTAGATGCAATGGGGGTTTTATTCTTTTTTAATAAGAAAAACTGACTAAGTGAGTACTATACCTTACCAAATAATTGGAACTCAGGTGTAGTATTAAAAAGCACATTAAAGGTTTCTCACAGTGTAACTAAACAGACCTGAAGTGCACTACAACACAGATAGGCTACACATTCAAGGCTAGCTGTTACGTTCAGCTTCAGCCTACCTACAAACCTTTTGAAAGGCCATGGAAAACCACTTTGTCAAACCAGTTGAGCTAGTTGACTGTAGCAAACTGATACCGTCCACACCACCCCCTAAAATAGGGAGAGTTTCCCTTAGCTGTTATGGGGGCGGAAATGTGATGTTATTCTTCAGAACACAAAGCGCTTACATTGCTACTATAACTTTACAGTAAACAAGCGACGTCCTTTAAGTGAGACGCACCCTGTCAACACAGGCGGTAACCTGACCGAGGTGAGACTCGCTGGAAGACGACGTCATGCGCCCATCCCTCTCACAACTGCCGCTTTCATCCGAGGGTTATCGGAAATAAGACAGAAAACCATTTCGTTAAGTCTGCTTTATATCGGGGCCCTGCGTGATAAACGGGTAAAACGGCGCTAAATAGCTGCGTGTATATTATTATCGCTTTACTATCGGCCACTGAAAATGTTTCGGTGCCTTTCAGGAACGGGGGTGCATGCGGTTTTTAGAAGGTCACAAATCGACGTGTTATTTTTTGCTTTTGGTACTTGCCTATTTATCATATCTAGTTTTGGGAGCTGTCGTTTTCTCTTTGGTGGAGTTACCTAATGAGGATTTACTTCGACAAGAGCTTAGTACCGCGAAACAGCAGTTTCTCCAGGACAACCAATGTTTATCCGAAGAGAGACTGGAGGCATTTTTGGCCAAAGCACTGGAGGCTAGTAATTATGGTGTCTCGGTCTTAAATGAGACTTCGACAAACTGGAACTGGGATTTCACATCTGCATTGTTTTTTGCAAGCACAGTCCTCTCCACGACAGGTGAGCAAAACTACATTAATCTTCCCCTGTTTTCCGTCATCAAACATAGGAAAGAACTCTGGCGTTTCCTGTCAAACCTTCACACTCTTGATGATCTTTGTTCTGTATCCAAACAAGTTGCCTCTGTAAAAGCATCTAATCAATAGTCTAATCATGTTAGACTATTGACACTTCCATTAGGGCATCCGTATACGTGACTCCCAATATCTATTCTTCCTGCGAAACGCAAGGAAATAGCTCTAATTAGAGATAAGGCTATTTAAAGACCCAGCGCGTCTTTTCCCAGCTTTCTGAGATTTAAACGTAACTGAAATAACGTTCTGTCTCTATATTCTTTCTCTCTTTCTCTGTAGGAAGTGGGGTATAGAATTTCTCATGATTAGGTAATTTAATCCAGCATAAAGATCAGTGCAGGATTTCCATAAACACACTGTCCTCCTGAAACCATTCTGTGGCCAATGTCCTACTGCATAATCTAGATATTATTTCTATTGTAGAGTTGCCATAGCTAGTCAAAATCAGATCACTTAGTTGAGGCTAGTTAAGTAATCTTCAAATTAAATCTTAAAAAAAAGGAAGATAGCTTTTGTTTCTGTGCACTATAATTTAAAATGCACTACCTATTGATGTTTCGGTATGCCAATATTTAATAATAATTTCCATTCAGGGTGGTGGGTAACTCATATGCCCAGGGCCACTGACTTGAATGTGTCTTGTATTGTATTGTATAAACTGTTCTTTTTCTTCTTCTTCTTCTGCTATGCTATTCTTGTGGTCATTTTGTTATCCCAACCACCCCCCATTTTGTTTTTATTTCATATATTCAGACTTCCCTGGCATTGCCTTGATGCCATACATATGGAGCAATGTGGACAAATGTATCTAAACAAGAGATTTTGCTTGTGTTTTTAGGGTATGGACACACAGTGCCGTTGTCGGATGAAGGCAAGGCCTTCTGCATCCTCTACTCTGTGGTGGGCATCCCCTTCACTCTTCTGTTCTTCACAGCGGTTGTACAGAGGATCATGGTCTTCAGCACGCGCCGGCCTGTGGCATATGTGCATCGGCGCTGGGGCCTGTCCAAGTCCATGGTGGCAGGCGTCCATGCTTGCGTGTTGGCCGTCGTTGCTTTGAGCTGCTTCTTCATCATCCCTGCTACGGCATTCTCTCTGCTGGAGGACGACTGGAACTTCCTGGAGTCGTTCTATTTCTGCTTCATCTCACTCAGCACCATCGGCCTGGGCGACTACGTACCAGGAGAGGGCCACAATCAGAGGTTCAGGCAGCTGTATAAAGTGGGAATCACCGGTGAGTGTGAAACCCGGGTGTGATGAGACTTAGAATGTAGAAACGCGAGTGACTCGTAAGTCGAAATTACATAAGTCGCTTTTATTTTCGCATGCCAGGTGTAATGTTACTGTGATGTTAATGACAATTTTCCCCTTCCAGTTTACCTGATTCTGGGTTTAATCGCCATCCTGGTTGTACTGGAGACATTCTGTGAGCTGAAGCAGTTGAAGCAGCTGAGGAAGATATTTTATATCAAGAAAGAGAAATCGGAAGACCGTCTTAACATACTGGACCACGATCACCTCGCCTTCTCCTCTGTCTCTGACCAGACCACCCCAGCCAGAGAGTGTAAGACGGATCTCTTTGCGGACAGTGTCCCCGTAACACCTGATGATTAGGTTAGGGGTTGTAAAAATGGATATTTCAGTTGACAGTCAGTGATCATGTGCTTTGAGGCAGTGAAATTGCAGGAGTATACCGTTTCAAAACCGTTTAGTTTAATTTCTAAATCCTTAATCTTTCCTTAATCCCTTAAAATGTCAGGTTAACTGAATGCAAAAATGTTATTTAAATAACTAAGCACAAAAATATATTTAAAAGAAATTTACAACAGCAGTGGTCATAGTATAGTCACAAAAGGTGAAATATAACTTATTAGAAAGGAAGGAAATAGATTGTTGATAGGAATAGAAAGTTGATTGTTTACATTTTTTTTTGAGAACAGTACAATATGTCCGTGACTTGCAATTAAAGGTAATTAACAACTATATGAAGTTGTGGGACAGGAGTGTCCACATCTTGTTCTGAAGATCCACCGCTCTGCAGAGTTTAGTTCCAACCCTAACACTGCTGACTGAGTTAAGCATGGCCCTCTGTCACATCTGAATATTAGAGCCTTGGTGTGCTGGAAGTAAACTTAGATAGATTTTTACAGCCATAGTTGTGAATGCCTGTAGGTGAGAATTTTAATGTTAATTAGTTTTAATTAAATTTAGTTTTAATCAAAGGAGGGAAGAAAACTGAAGCAGATATCTAGGCCACTGATTGTCATACATCATGAATCACTGACTGTGAATGAAGAATGTGAGAATGCGATTAGGGTTACCTCGACAAGTTACTGTTTCCTGTATTATTGTAAAGGTTGTAATTACTACCTATGCCATGTTTATATGCACTGCATTGAAAATGACTGTGTACATATTGTAGTGTCATTAAGGTTGAGTAACTAGGGACAGGTCCCCACTGATAACCATGCAGTACTCATGCAGTACTGTCAGGTATTTAATATGTGCAAAACCTTCACAGTTGAAGTAAGTTTAAACCTACATGGCAGAATATTTAACGATTTGTGTTTTGTCCTAACGTGACATTTGAATTGCCTTAACTGGGGCTGAGTGATATTTATGCCATACTTCATGCAGCATCTACTTCAGTTGTCCACGTAATGGGATTATTGAGCAATAAATTAGGAATAAGAACTGGATTATTTTACAAAGATTATGGGTTTACATTAATTTAAATGCCATTCTGAAATTTCATTCTGAAATATAAAAAAAATTGTCCTACATCCATAACCATCTTGACTGGGGAATATCAGGAAGTGACTGAAAACCTTGCCAACAAACTGTCACCAAAGCTTTCAATATTCCTGACCATGCACGAAATGGTTATCATGCAAACCGAAATGCTTGGTGTGTATTAATAGCCATGTCAGACAAAGTAAGAATTCCTGGGAAAAATCTTAATTTATGAACTCAAGTTCAAACTTAAACAGAGCATTGCACCCTCTTGTTTAAGACTGGATTCATCTGTGCACCCCTAGATAGTCCAGGTTTGCTGCTCAGGTACGTTATTTGCTGAAAACCTAGAGTTACTGAAATTGTATGGTTTGAGACACTGTCTTAAACAATGAGAATAAATTATTACAAATATCACATTTTACTGGTTCTGTGTGTATAGCCAATATTAAATGTTGGGATGCATTTTAACACTGAAAGCGAATGATCATGAATGAAGTGAGGAATTGTAATATACGATTTGGGATTTAGGATTTGGGAAACGTCTGTGCAAGGTGAGGCTTGTACAACACAGCAGTGTGGTGCCCCCTAATGGCCTTTTAATGCCTTTTACTGCTTGGTTCCGTGTTGGCGCTTGGGTGGACAATTGGGTCAGTGAGGCCTTGTCACACAGCAGCTGTTGACATTCTGTCAGTGTGCCTGAGTAGTGTTCACAGGGATGTTTACACTGCTGGGTGGAAGAGGATGTGATGATAATGAAAGTAAGCATGGGGGTTATGCAGGTTCAACAAAATGAATTGTTGCCATGATCACCTGCTCCATTTTGAACTTGAGTGTCCATAGATTATTTTGTTGTAAACTGCAGTGAAAAAGTGCTGTATTCTGAGGGAATCACAATGGGATTTTGTTGACTGGTTATATAACGTCAAAATGCCAGCAGGACAGTCAGGGAGACCCAAAGCCCAACAAAACAAGCAACCTAAAAAAAAATAGTACAATTAACATAACCTACATGAAAGGAAAAAATTAAACAAACAAAATTACAAAAATACTTCCATTACCACATTACCAGTAAGCAAAGGTAAAGATTCAAACCAAAACGGGAGGCCACCACTACATTACCCACCTACATATAACAACCAGTAAGCCTACAGAACAAAAGAAACGAACTAAGAGTCCAAGCATTTAAAATCTAAAGAAAGTTTAGTAATTTAAATAAATCTAATCAAAAGACTGTGTCTGTGGATCAGTGGGCAGTCAATGGAGAGGTCCTCTGGGCCAAACCGAACTAAGAGCCACTCGCCTTCAAATAATGCAAAGTCATTTTAAACCTAATAGAACAACCAATCACATATCAGAGAAAGTGGAATATTACTACACACAGCAATGCCAACCTGGAACACACACACACACACAAAACAACCAGCCAAACGCAGGATCTAAGTTTGCACATGCTTATTTGTCCTTTGTCTTGTCTTTGCTAAACTCTTAACGTCCCTTCCTGGGAGCTTCTGTGGTTTTCCACAGTGACCTTTCTATGAATGTCCTCTGCTCATGTCCCTGGAGTATGGTAATGAGTCTCCCAGGCATCTTGGGTTTTGATAGCATGTGCTGGGCTCTCAGTGTTAGTGGGCCCAGACACATGAGGAACAAACACATGCTGCTGTAACATTCTCCATTTTGAAAGTGTCCAGCTGCTTATTGCTGAGCCCTGGCAAGGATGTTTCACCTGACGAAGCACAGGTCTCCTGGCTGGGGCTTGCGCTAGGTAGAAGGTTCCTCTCGATCGATGAATGCCAGCCCTCTATATGCAACTCCTGCCCCCTCCATCCACACACACACACACACACACACACACACTGCTGGCAGCCATCTTTCAAAACCTGGCAGTAGTCAGCGATGCTGCCACACTGCAGGGACAGGATCCCCACACACGATGTGCCAGAGCGATGCAGAGAGGGGACCAAACTCCAGCTCCTTCTGCACAGCTGCGGCCGCAGCCACACAGGTAAGCAGCTTACGTTCCAGTACTCCAGCAGGACTTCTAACACCGTGTGGGGTTACTTACAGACCATTTTGACCATAGATGTCTTTTTCTCAAGTTTTTGATCTGTAAATCTGCATGTTTTTTTCTTATTCTTGGGTTACAGGCATAGTCACAGTTCTGTTGCCTTAATGAAAATGCAAAGATAAACAGGTTTAATTTGTTTTGCTGATCTAAACTTTTAGGGGGTTCAATCTGAAAACTAAACAGAAAAAAGAGCACATGTGTAGTCTTTAAGTAAAGATACAGTAAACATTGCAGACTGGCAAAAAGTCCACTGGGTGGAATTTGTGGCATTTTTGTGGAATTTGTGGCATTTTCTTTCTCATTACTGATGTTTTACACATTAAGTGTTTGCAAAACAAGTAACAAAAACAAATAAAGCATGAGAAGTATCAAATATTCAAAGAAAGTTGAAATTTGATTCTAGATATTGGATTCCTCCTAATAGCTGCCTCATGATTCAACTGCTTCAGACATGGGTTTGAATATACAGCAGGGAATCACTTATCATGTCTCCTAGATTTTTCCAAAGTTTGGGTTTCACCAAAATCCATCTGTGTTGACTGGTCAGTTAAATTAAGTCTAAATGTTGTGAAGTTAAAAATGTTGTGAATTTCACAGCACATTTACATACAAAACCAGTGAAAAACTGATTGAGTAAACTATTTGGAAAACTATTTTACTTACCTATGTTTCTGCTTCTCCATATAATGACATTTTGTGAAAATGAGCAGCTTCATACACAAAATGGTTTCAGGCACATGTTCTCTATATTTAGTGTTTATTAGCAGAGCCAGACAGCCAAGCTTCTAAACGCACTATTTTAAGACAGAGTTCACACAGGACAAGCCGAGCACGAGACTGCAAGGTAAGATGAAGAGCGCCTACCTTGCCGTATTGATCACCTCCTGTCCGCGCATGCGCCCAACCCCTCCGCGCCTTCACACCGGGTCGCTGCTGGTCCGGGCAGAGGGGCAGAGCTTGGCTGTCGTCTTCGCTGCAGTTTACATTCTCTGTAAAAAGCGCTGAGACAGTATTTTGAAAAGCAGCCTGCTACAGCTTTAGTTATTTAATCTCTGATCTTTGACATGCAATCAGTCTAACAAGTTCATTTCACGCCCTCCTCTCCCAGTTAGAGGTAAGCTTGTGAGCTCCTGAAGAATATACCTCTTCAGGGCAACATGCCATTTTGTTTAATCTGCAACTGCTTGATGTGAGAAACATGAGTAGATCATACACGACCGAATGATGGCTAAAACGAAAGTATAGTAATTGATTTTTTATCACCACGCAATCATTTCATTTCGAGCGCGTGTCTTCAGGTTGTGAAATAACCCGTTTTAGTCGGTTGAATCGAAAGGAAATTCTTACAAAGACAAGCATTTTGATATATCAATATGATACGTTTGAATGAGCAACGAATCACAGCTTCAGTGTCTCAGTGCATTCATACTGCCGGGAGGCTAATGGGAAGCGGACGGGTGACGGATTCGTTAAAAGTTCATTCAGAGTCCCATTCAGTTCGCATGTGTTATAGACGACCTGCAGGCAATGATCTAGGCTACTGTCTAAACTAGCCCAGCGTCTTCAGTTTTCTTCCCAGAACCACTTCCAATCCCCATTACAGCGGAAATGTGTTTCGGTTTTTTTGTTCAGAGCATTTTAGCAAAAAATATTTGCCTGGAAGTAAGTCCTGTATCACCGATTTCTGTGCAGCTGCGCACTGTGTGTGCACAGGTGGTCGTTTCTGCATCGCGTGAATTCAATAATCGGCCCAGGACATCATTCTGCAGTACAATAGCTTGGACTTTAAACAGTCAACAGAATTAGCCTCTCAGGATTAGTCTCATCAGTGTGTCGGGTGAGAAAAAAATTGCTTGCCTGACCAAATATTTCTAACCATGGAAAAGAGAAAATCGTTTTACATTTAGCTTGGACGGATAAACGCATTACTATCGAACAGTTAGAAATAAGTGACAGGAAGCCGTGAACGTGCCTTGGAACCATTTTGGCTGTTTTTTTTCCCAGAGACGCAGTGCTGGGTTTCAGTGTGCTTTGCTTTGGTCACGGGCTATGCGCATTTTAAACTCTCCTCTCCTTTGTTTTCAGAGGAATGCGAAAATCTCCCGACATGAGTCCACGTCGCCTGTCAGATATCAGTCCCCAACTTCGACAGTTAAAGTACCTTGTGGTCGACGAGGAAATAAAGGAGGAGTTCAAGTCTTCTCGGTCTGTGGAGG
The DNA here is from genome assembly GCA_020368025.1 of Brachyhypopomus occidentalis. NCBI lineage: Eukaryota > Metazoa > Chordata > Actinopteri > Gymnotiformes > Hypopomidae > Brachyhypopomus > Brachyhypopomus occidentalis. The sequence continues at coordinate 1,484,254 of JAGXOD010001377.1, forward strand.
ACATAAATAATGCATCTATCGAGGAGCGCATCCTCAGAATTACGGGGTACTACGGCTACCAGCCGTGGAGCACAGCTAACGGAGGTGAGACAATACAAATATCTGACGCTTAAATGTACTGATATCGGAATTCATCCTACTGTGGTGTCTAACATGCCCCAGCTTGCTCTGTGTCGAAGTTAACACACTCGCTCATTTGTCAACTACATTTTGAATAAATGTAGTTTGAATAAAAACACCAAAATAAAACTTTGATTGTACCAGTAATCGGGGCTGCTCACCATTGGTTGACATTTTAAATAATTCTTTCTCCCATAACCTGAAGGCACATTTGGGTGGCTGACAGACATTTGAAACTAACAAACTGCAGGCTGTACAGTAGCCTACTCTGTAGCCTACTCTGAATCAGTTTGAACCACTCCACACTTCAGCTTCACACATTAAACTGGCTCTCTGCTGTGTGCCTGTTTTTGTGACGCCTCCAAGGAGGAAGAAACAACCAACTATCTATGTGAAGAACAATATGTTTGGCTGGTGATATTTTGTATGGTAAATTATTATTTTTTTGCAGTATGTTATTGTTAATGCACACAGTGGCTTATTGATCTCTGATAGCTCACCTTTTAGAGCATAGTGCTAATTATAGGTTGTGGGGTCAATGCCCAGGAGGTGTGTCTACTGTCATACTGATAAATATGTAAGGCCAAATGCCAGAAATATAAATGCCTCAAATTACAACTCACTAACCCTCTGGGATCCAACACAACTCTGGTGCATGAGAAAGCATACAAAGGAAAGCGTGAAAGGGGATTAATACAATACCATAATTACAACAAAGAATAAATGTAGACATTAGAGGGTTTAATAAGCCATTATTTTCTGTTGGGTGTGTTGCACCCATTGTCTCCAGCTCTATATGATATTATTGCATCTCTGGTGGGATTAGACTGTAGATGAGAGTGTAGCAAAGTCTGGTTGTGCTGAGTCATCAGAGCTGAAGGAAGCCTCCTAGTCTTTTATGGTGCCATTCTGAACAAGGCTGATTGGTATGCAGGCTCACGCACACCCCTAAGTCCGGGATTGTGTGTGTGTAGCACAGTACTGAGGAGAAAAACTAAAAAAAAATACTTAAATTCTTCCCCTGTTGCTATGTCAAAAAGGTGTGGTGCAGTTCATGGATAAGGATCCAGCATCCTTTGCACTCGCCGAATCCCTTAAAGATGGGAGAAGGCAGTAAAGCTTTACTAAAATGACTTTCTGCCAACCAAGTATAATTAAGGTTCCCTTCAGAGCAATGAAGTAGAAGGATTCTGCTCTAAGGTGTTTGGGTGGTGATGGTGAGAGTGTTTGGTTGTGTCACGGTTGCAGGACCTGTGGAGAAGGTGACAGCTCCAGATATTGGATGGATCAATGGGGAGCTGAGATTTAGCACTTGGACAGTGTCACAAGAGAAACAATGTCCCTTAGACTGCAATAAAGCAAACGGCTGGATTTATGTACTGTCTAAGATAGCCCTGAGTCACTGCATTAAAGTATCTTCTGGAATAAATCAAGAGCTTTTGCTGGACTCATTTAATTCATATCTAGACACTTTTTAAAACTACATCAGCAAATTAATGTCTAACTTTTAGATGACAGGAAAAGAAGAAAGTTTATCTTTATTACATTGAAAGTATTGGTCTTAATTATAAAACAGGGTTATTCCATGATAGAGGTAGGCAGCCGGTTAAATGGGAGGCCGGGGCAGTGAGCTTAGCTGAGGGAGGCAGACACTTCACTGGGTAAACATATCAATGTTCCTGCTACTTCCCTATAATTTAATATTTCACTCTTTTCACTTTTCACACTATCTTGTTATTATTTTTAAATCAAGAGTGCAAAATCAAAACAAAATAAAACAAATTCAAATAAAAACATTCCTTGTTATTTATGAAGATGTTGCTTCAACATAAGTCTGTGTTTTGATAGCGGGAAATTGGGGAACACATTTAGAATAAATCTATATACAGATTTGACCTGTATATAATTTCATACTACCCAGTTTAGCAGTGTATCAGGGCATAAACGCTGTGTATTAGTGCGATCGAAGTACAAGCGCTTGTCCATTTCAGCTCCTTCTGCTCTGTGGCCAGTTTAGCCAGCAGCGTGTGGCTGTTGGAATGGCTCTGCCAAATACTGATCCTCCCTCTGCTGCACTGCTGCTGCTCCGGGAAAGTGTTCCTGTCACTAAGTGCTCTAAGCCTGCTGTATGCTCCACTGGACAGCTCTATTGGGGTGTGGCACAGCCTGGGGTGGGTGCCTAACTGCCTCCCTACAGCCCTACCAGAAAGGTGTGAGTCCAGGGGGATAATAGCCAGGGCCATTCACAGCAGTCTGTAAACCCCTCAAACAGTCTGTAAAACCCTATTGCTTGATCTTACTTGGATTGTAATGTTTTTTGTGTTGATTTAGTGCATTTTATACAATTTGTACAATTGTATATTTATATTACAATACAATTTTGATACAATATTCAAGTAACCATACAACCAGTATACATTTTAAGCTATAATTACATTTGTCCAATTACTGCCTGACATTTAGCTAAATATTTTATAGAAACTAAGCTGAACATCTCAAACGCTTCTTTTCCTGCATGGTGTATCTGCAGTTGTAGAGCAGCCGAGGAGAGAGAAGGCAGACGCTAAGGCAGACAGCCACACTGGGACCAGCCTGGCCAGGGCGCAGACGGTGACGAGGGAGCAGAGCATGCGGTGCTGTCTGCGTCTCACCGCAGACCACCTGTGCCGGGCAGTCTGGGGTGTGGCTGTGGTCCTGTGCGTCTCCTCCTCCTGGTCGGGCTCCACCCAGCTGGCCAAGCTGACGGTCCGGCAGCTCGACGTTCCCTTCACACTCACCTGGTTCTCCACCTGCTGGAACTGCGCCCTCTTCCCACTCTATTACCTGGGCCACCTTTGTGGCAGCCAGGACCGACAGAGTCCACGTCAGCGTTTCAGGTGGGAGACGTCCACTGGCCTTTTCGCTGATTAAGCCAGCTCTGTGCTTTTGATTGGCTGAGCTTTAACGGCTCAAGCCCCTGGAACTTTCCCCTCGCGCCCTTAACTAGATTCCCACGCCGTAGTGTTCACTTTGACAGCTCAGCAGAGATTGTAAAAGGCAAAGGTTTGATGTAGGCAGAGAGCACTCATGTCTTTTTGAAATTTGCGAGCACCAAACCGAGGCTTTGTAAATGCGCGTTCTCATCATTTCGCTTTAACATTGTGACAGAACCGATGTCATGCACGTGTGCTCTGTGTGATGATGAGCGTCTGTGTGTGTGTATAAGTATAGGGAGTGCTGTCAGATCCTCGGCGACGGCGGGCTGACTGTGAGGACCCTGCTGTCGCGCGTGGCCCCGTTCGGGGTGCTGTGGACCCTCACCACTTACCTGTACCTGCAGGGCCTGCGCAGGATCCCACCCACAGACGCATGCGCCCTCTTCTGCTGCAGCCGGGCCTTCGTCTTCCTCATCTCCTGGATTGCGCTGCGCGAGCGCTTCATGGGGATCAGGGTGAGGCTCGCCACAGTCACCGCCGCAGCTACCAAAACCCGTGTATGCGTGCCGTGTATGTCAGCCTGTCTCCTAACCCCTCTGTCCTTCTTGCCTGCGTGCAGATTGTCGCTGCTATTTTAGCTATTGCAGGCATAGTGATGATAACTTACGCAGATGGTTTCCATAGTCACTCTGTGATTGGCATTTCCCTTGTGGTTGCAAGTGCTTCCACAGCAGCCACTTATAAGGTGAGCCAATATGACTGACACGTCTGTATTACCACTATATTGTCTAGCGCTGGAGTGCCCCCCCCCCCAAAAAAACTTGGAACTAAAACGTACTGAGACAGCGTGATGTGTGAGTTTGCTTTGCTGCCACGCTCTCTGCAGGTGATGTTCAGGCTGGTCTTGGGCAGTGCCAGGCTGGGCGAGGCAGCGCTGTACCTCACTGTGCTGGGCGTAGCCAACCTGCTCTTCGTCAGCATTGTTCCACTCATCCTGCTCCTCACTGGGGCTGAAGACTTTGGGCCTCCTGCTGACCTACCCTGGCCCAGCCTGTGTGCCATGGCAGCACTTCTTCTGGGTGAGAAGCGACACACGATTCAGTCCCTTCATTTTGCTAAGTGATAATATAGCTGATTAACACTTAACTTCTGTTCTGATCATACACCTAACCTCTGATCTGATCAAACTCATAACCTCCGATCTGATCAAACACATATCCTCTGATCTGATCAAACTCATAACCTCTGATCTGATCAAACTCATAACCTCTGATCTGATCAAACACATATCCTCTGATCTGATCAAACACATATCCTCTGATCTGATCAAACACATATCCTCTGATCTGATCAAACACCTAACCTCTGATCTGATCAAACACATATCCTCTGATCTGATCAAACACCTGACCTCTGATCTGATCAAACACATATCCTCTGATCTGATCAAACACATAGCCTCTGATCTGATCAAACACATAGCCTCTGAGCTGATCAAACACATATCCTCTGAGCTGATCAAACACATATCCTCTGATCTGATCAAACACATATCCTCTGATCTGATCAAACACATATCCTCTGATCTGATCAAACACCTAACCTCTGATCTGATCAAACACCTAACCTCTGATCTGATCAAACACATGACCTCTGATCTGATCAAACACATGACCTCTGATCTGATCAAACACATGACCTCTGATCTGATCAAACACATGACCTCTGAGCTGATCAAACACATGACCTCTGATCTGATCAAACACCTGACCTCTGATCTGATCAAACACCTGACCTCTGATCTGATCAAACACATGACCTCTGATCTGATCAAACACCTGACCTCTGATCTGATCAAACACCTATCCTCTGATCTGATCAAACACATATCCTCTGATCTGATCAAACACCTGACCTCTGCTTTCATTGGTGTTTTCTTTCTTTTCTTTGTGCTCTAGTGTTCAACTTCCTGCTAAATTTTGGAGTACTAGTAACATTTCCTGCATTGATTTCTTTTGGCATTGTTCTCAGTGTACCCGTGAACGCTGGTGAGTAGCCCTCACATGGGTGTCAGCCTAATCCAAAATTTGGAATATAGCATAATCTCAAATTTGGAATTTCATAAGGCTTGCAGCTGTGCCTTTGTATGCTTTAACTGATATACTTTGACCTCCACCCTCACTACACCCTTTGTCATTTTTTCCAGTAATAGATCGTTACATGTGTGAGGTCCAGTTCAATAGTGTGCGTGTCATCGCTGTCTCCATAATCTGCCTGGGGTTCCTGTTACTGTTGCTGCCAGAGGACTGGGACCAGTGTCTGCTGCAGCTGCACTCTAAGTTGCATGACCGAGACAAGCCACAAGAGGGCAAAAGAGATGCAAGCACTGAAACAGGGCACACACGGTCCAGTGAAGCTAGAAATTGCACGAAAATTGCTCCAAGCTGAACTGCATTTGTTTTTCACATACTCATTCTTTACTGACCTGATGAGAAGGACTGTTGCTTTTGGGCTTTTGCCAATCAGTAAGGTTGTGAAATATAGCAAAGGTGTCACTCACACAGAAAGAAAGGCACACATTTTCATTGTGGTTCAGCTGCAGTTTGCAGGGTGGATGGAACCAGTTGCATTTCCTATGATGTTGGGTTGCAGCCTTTTTAGGTGATATTGTCATAGGCTGTGAAACATGGAGTAAGGTGAATATTGACTTCAGGATTGATTGTTTTTGAAGGGTTGTTTGTTTTCATCTTTTTTTTCCAGCAAAGCACCAAAATGCACAATGTAGCATCTTTCACAATATTTGAAACTACAAATTCAACATTGCTGAACGAGTCAGTTCAGGATTTGCTGCAATACTCTTCTATACTGGACTATTATGCCTTATGCAAGTGATTGTACTATATGGCACTTTATTTATTGAATGCATATATGAATAACTGGAATATTATTGTATAATTTCAGTACATTGCCACAGTCTTCACAGTACTGGTGTTGTAACATACTATAATCCCAACCTGGTTGACTAGCTGTCTCCTTTGGCTTTAATAATATCGCACGTGCGTTTATGCATACCTTTAAAAAATAAATAAGCCCAAAGGGTCATCAAATTAATAATACAGATGATACATTTCAATAACTGTGGCAATACATTCTTACTATATTCCTGTGGAATTGTGGCTTACTGTAAACCTTCGTAAGGAATGCTGATTTTTACTTTAACATGCTGAATAGATAAAATAAAGAACTTAAAAACATTTTAAGAACATTATTTTATAGAAAATACCATATACATTTTAGAATAGGCACAGTGTCACCTTATAAAAAACTCACTGGTCTCTTTAATGTTTAAAAATATAAAAACAACTTCAGAAGCAAATGAAACTCTAATAACAAAGATAGGAATTGTAAATGGATGTGCATGATATGACAGGGCAGTCAGTCACTGTTCGCATATACCACAGTGTGATATATCAAACAACAAACAAAAACAGTACTTAGATCTTCTGGGTAAAAAATGTGTCTCCATGGTTTGGGGACATCTTAGTTAGGGATGGCTTCTCACAGTTAGGGATAGCTTCCCATAGCTTGCAATGATTTAAGACAGATAGTTACACTGAATCAAGGAATTTACATATAACACAGTTACAGGGCTATGTTACCTTTGACCTATCAGAGAGCCTTAAAAAAGAAAAACAATATTGTATTTTGCTCTGCATAAGAATTTACATGTTTTATAAGTATTTGAAAGGCACACTATATATATAGAGAAAGAATGTTGGAAAGATGTATGTTTCTCCTATAAGGGAATATTCAAATATATATATATATATATATATGAGCCTACAATTTTTGTCTTTACTCCTGAGATTTTGGAGATCATTTTGGAGTTCATCATAAACTAATGAGTACAGTAGACCAGGGGGTGAGCCTGCTTTGTGTGATCCAAAGTTCCTCTATTTCACTGGATTCTCCAACATATCCATCTTCTGATTTGTTTTCTTGGAATGAGGTATGAAGTTTCTGTTTCTGAAATGTAAAACTCTTTTTCTGAACTGGTTGTTAAATCACAGAGGTGGAAACTCTGAAGTGGTCATCAGTCCTGTAGGTTTCATTCTTCAGTGACAGATGTTCCCTGACTATCAGCAACACTTACAGAACGCCATTGCCTTGTCAGATCTGCATAACGTCTCTCTGGCCTGGGCCAGCTGGACGGCGGAAGCATTTGTAGGCAATTAAACAAAGGAAGAGAATTAGCAAGGAGAGGAGGAGCATGAATGTGACGTAGCCTCCATGAGGCAGGAGTGGTGTGTCTGGAGCCTCTGCAGGGATCATGTTCGTCAGATTTAGCATGTAACCCAACGTCCAGCCAGCGTCACTGTGACCGATCTGCACAGACACAAGGTTCTCATCCTGTGAGACGCCACTAATGGCAACAAGACCATTTGTTGAAGATCTCATACACAAGTGTGCTGTACACAAGATGTCATACACAAGTAAACATTTGGATGAAGTGTCCCTTTGGAAGTGTACAAAGGATAGTTTTTTATATATGAGCTGAGAATACCTGCTTGATGAAATTGATGCTTTCCCAGTTGTTGGATGTGAAGTTGTAGCCATGTTCCAGCAAAGTCAGGATGTAGGTCCCTGAGAAGCAGTATTCTGCTAGATACTTTTCCTTCACATTAGTATAATTTTTCTTTATCTGTAACAGTAAATTTAATTTTGCATTAAATTAGCAGTGGATTAAAGTCAGTATGATGTGTTGTCTGTAAAAAAGTTGTGTTTTTCCAAAGTGTTTCTGCTTGGTAGAATAAAAGTCTTACAGTATTCCAGGAAGTGCCACAGTATGAAGCTAGTATTTTTTTAGCCATGGGTAACGAGTGATTGGTCAGATTCAAGAAGTTCATCACGAAATAAAAAGCTGAAAATGCCTGAAAACAAATGATATATGCTCAGTTTTGATTAACCTTTTTCAATGCATTTCCCCATGTAATCAATTGACACGTCTTACAGTAATTCCCAGGTATACATGTCATGTATTGTTTTCTCAACAGTGAATTTCCTTACCCCAAAGCTCCCTTGCACCGAGGGCTGGAAGACACCATTGAAGGAGCATGTTGAATAACCACACTCACTTTTCTGAAAGACTTTCATGACCTCTTTACGACAACCTTCCCAATCCCCAAGGCCTACAAGGGTGATGTTTTTCTGGGTCAAATTCAGTCCTTCTACACAGGGGCTATTAAACACACTCTGAAAGGTTTTGTTGACAGTGTAGCCTTGATGGAAGCAAGGGCTGCGCAGAACAATTATATCTGGCTTAGGAAAGAACACAAAATATCAGAGTATAAGAAGCCAGGATCTATTTATGAATTAGCAATGTGTGTTTCCAATTATACTCTCCTTTACTAAATATCTCACCTCTTCATTTATTGGTGGTATGTTCTTTGACAAAGAAACCTTTAGAACTTGGTCTTTTCCATAGCAGAGGAAACTGTGGGTATATAGATGGTAATCGTTTCCATAAAGCCGAAAGTCAATGGCGTTTTCTGGAGACTCCACTTCTTGTATAGTAACAAAGGTGATCTGAGTGGAAGCACCTCCTAGGTCAAGAGCTCCTACAGTCCCTGAAGCCTAAACACACACACGCACACACACATCCATGTATACAGTCAAAGGTACAAAGCAAAATCTGTGTAATAGTGTAATTACTAATAAAACAAGTGTAGAAATTATAATATGTGCACAATAATCACTAGTAATTAAATTAATAATAATAGTTATAGTATACTATAATAGTTATAGTTTCATTCTCTTAATAGTTTAATACTTGTTCCACCAACTAGTACATTTGCATAACTGATTAATTTTTTTCAGAGTGAAAACCCACTATTAAAGAATTTGGGAGTCATATTTGTACCATATTGTAAAGTGATCCATAAAGTTCATCTTATTCTAAAATAATGTGTGATAAAATGGCTGGATTTCTGCTGTACCCTTATGAAGTTATCGTTCAAGTAGTTGACAGTGATCCAGCCAAATCGCTCCCTCTTCTTGGCCAGTGATTATACGAGCTCCCTGGTAGGAAAACGGGTAGGACTGCAGGAACTGTTCCACAGACTTCAGCACTTCTTCTGATGCACTGTCATTCTCCATCCTTAATAAAGTACATCGTATGATCTATAGTTAGTTACAACAGCACGGTCTATACGCAATTTGAGAACAATACACTTTACATAGTTTTGGCTGCGTAGTCCAGCGCATTAGATTTGAAAGGTGTTGGGTCTAAAGCACCACAGAGAGTGCTGTGTTTGGCTTCTGATCAGGGATTGATGAAAGCTAATTAGAAATTATTCAAAGTCCTGAAAATCTGAAGAGCAAATGTAATATCATGTTTCAGGTTATTGTCCCTCTGCAAGGGGCTTGGTTTAATCCAATCAACTAAGATGGTTCTGCACACTGTACACACCAAGATGGTTCCTTCTGCTGCTACTGTTGGCAGTCACATCCATAAAGAAAAATGAACCTGTTCCAATAGCATCCAGATATGCTACGCCATCATTGTTAACAGATGAGATGGCATGATTTGGACATTCCATTGCTTTGATTCTTCTCTTTATGGTAGTCTCAGGGCATGATGGGACATATCCTGGATCCATGGAGCAGTTTTTCATCATGATTGTGCGCATGCTTTAATGATAGTTTGTTGCTACATTCTGAAATGTGTTCAGACACTAATTCAAATAGCCTAATGTTCTGGCTGTGTGTCAGTTTGATTTGTTGTCATGTTTTTAGACTTCACAACGCTTTTTACTCCTTAAACATTATGTTAGTTCTGATGTGCATTAATTATTAATGCAATAATCCACAAGTAAAAAGCGCTGGAGTCTGGAGACAAAACTGATGTGCTTTCTTTTACACAAATACCCTAAAGATTCTCTTTCTAAATACTCTGATAACTGAAAAGTATTTACTTGAGTAGTCTCAATATTTATATATATATATTATATATATATATTTATATATAAGTATTTACTTGAGTAGTCTCATGCCTGCTGTGGCTCCCAAGTATACAGGAGTCTCATGGTGCCGGTGGACAGGTATGACCTCACGGGCTTGGTCCATACACTCCTTCAGGGATACACCAGCCAGCGTTGGTTTATCTGAGTAGCTGGAAATGCCCTTGCCTTTCAGAAACAGTGTTATTCAGGACACTTCTCCAGCGTAACAGACATCTGCAGCCTTGTAAAACCTTAGGCATCATCACAGGTTCATCATGGGAATCACAAGGTGAGATCTATATAGGTTTTAAAGGTAATGAGTATGAAGTAATAGGGCCATACTGGGTTATTGACCAGGCAATGACATTACACTTTTTGGTCATGCAAAGCTTGAAAGAAGTTAAATGTCCCTGATGAAGATTGCTGACTCTATTCATTGTGAGTGTTGTGTTCATGGACCTTTGACAGGGCAGGCGTTTGTCTGTTCGACCATGCCAGTGTTGTTTTCTTTCTCCGCTGGCCAATGGTAGATGTAGACAGATGTGTGAGAGGACCCAGCATCCAAAACAATGCCATACTGCAGAGGAAAGGACAGGCACAATAAGAGCACTGTGAAGAACATGAAACATCTGGATACATCACCTTGAGGGCAGAACATACCTGTGAACATGGATTCCTAGAAGTATCAGATTACACTGCACATTTGAGAATTATATTATGTATACATTACCTAAGAGTATATATTATCTAAAAACAATCTTTACATCTGATTCATGGAACTATTAAACAAATGTATAATTTCATCAACGGATGATTGTTCAACTTATAGTTATGACGTGTGTTCTTTATGAAGAGTTGCTTCATCAAAACTCATTTTTGATGGACTTACATTTAGAATTTATATATAATTAATGAGTGCTGTTGCATCTCATTGCTGATGAATTACAGACATTAAGCAAATAATAATAAAACAAATAATAATAATAATAAATCTTAGCAAAATGTAATGACCTTAAAATAAAATAAATAAAACTATTTACATATTGACTTTAGAGCTGACAGAGGGACTGTATTTATCTGAGATCCACTCATACCCCATACCTTCAATATACCTTCAACCCTTTGAGATCTCCATCATTCATTACAGCTTCAGCCCTTTGAATCATACCTCATACCTTATATTTCTGATGTGGTGGTTTGTTTTGTACCACTCCAATGGTCACCATCATGATGATTCCCAGGGTAATGAAGACAGCAAGGAAGATGATCACCGGCCGGTGCCATGGATTCTTGACTTTCATTTCTAGAGTAAACGGAAATGTGAGTAAAGGGATTGAGTGCAGCTGTTATCAGGCAAATTCACGAAGATTCTCCTTCAGGAAAAACACTCGTCAAACCCTTGAGATTTCACATTCTGTAAAAGATTTATTGTTACAGATGCTTCTGAGGAGCAAATGATTAACTTACCTAACCAGTGGATAATCATGGTCGCTAACCTCAAAGCTACCAACAGACTAACAGTGAAATATTTGCCAAGTGAGAGATCGTCCCACTGCTGAATCAATGCAGCAGGTGAAGGATAACAAGAAGAAACTTGACACTTAAAAGGTCAACTTAGCAATGGGCTGTGTGGAAAGATAAGGCACTGTTTAAGACACTGTTCCAGAGTCAGTAACTGCTTTGTTCTACTGTTTATACAGTAGGTTGGAATGATTTGCTGTGTGTTTTAACTGGCTTATGCTGTGTTTTTTTCCTCTCTTTGCCACTATATACACCGATCAGCCATCACATCAGGGGTTGGGGGTCAGAGTTTCAGTAAAATACACAAGGGAAGAGAGAACAGGACCTTCCAGAGAAAAGAGGTATTTTGGTTGTGACATCCTGTTTCAGCTGTGTATGTGAAATATAGCACTGTCCTTATCAAGTCAGGAAATTCTAAAATGCTTTGCTTAAGCCTGTGTCAGTGGTTAAAATGAACAAAAACATCATCTTTTTGTGAGGTTTTTCTTGCTGAAAGTATTCAGAAGCCATGGCTTTCCCAGAGGATGAGACATTTATAGCTTGACGCACAAGGGTCAGAGCCCCATCCATCTTCACTGGCTTGCCCAAAGCATGTTATAGTGCTTCAGTTAATCCTATATCACTTTCCTTGGCATACTCTAAAATCACACAGAGTGTGTCATCAGGGAAGTGAAGGTGAATAATGTTTTCATAAACTGAGATAAGGTAGCATTTTAGATTATTTTTCTGTCCACTTTGGTTTAATAGTAGGCTACAGCTTCCTGAGGTACAGGGCATTTCCCATGGACGTTCTTCAGCTATGCACAGCAAATAAGCTCTAAAACTTGAACCAGGAATGGAGCAAATTGCCAATTGCTAATAAAACTTTCAGTTTCAATTTGCCTATTTGCAAGATAGCACACATATCCTGTTGCTGTCCATACCCCTTATTTCTGGCCACATTTGTCCAAAATGAGGAGCCTAGCATAGCCATGTGTGCTTTCAAACAATAAATTCCTAGAAATAACACAGAACATTACCCGATTTTATTGTTTAAAGTTGAAGACAGTTTAGAAGTTTTGAAGGCAGTTCGATCTGGAATGTTCTTTGCATATTTTATAGGAGGGGCTAATGTGTGTCTCAGGCCTCGTCTGCACCCCTTTCATCTCGTCTCTTTATTCATGCCCAGTTCACAGTGAGGTCACTGGAGGGAAGCAGCTGGCACAAGCAGCTGAAAAGGTGAATGTCCATGTTGACACAGTCGACCCTAGGAGCACATTCTTGAGTGTCTCTATACTGACTTAAACACGGTAACTTCACACAAAGATCTGTACTGCACCCAAAGGAACATTTGGCAAAGAAAACTTGGTTTGGTCCAAAGATTAATAAAAAGAAAACCTTTGTTTACCTAAAAGAAAGTAGTCATTTACACCACAAGTGTGGGGGTAAACTGGCATATCACGGTGGAAGCAGTCGAATCGTGTTAGAGGCTTTTGTTGGTGAATATAACATCTAGGTGGAATATCTGTGTTTCTCTTTTAGTAAATATTAAATAGTTTGCACCCAATCCTTGTCACACTATAAAATATATCCTGTTTCCTTACTTACACCTTGTTTACAGTTAGGCTGCATCCTTAGTTACAAGAAGGGACTCATCATATTGTCTTACTTTCCAGTCTTAGTTTTCTGAGGGATTAAGTTAGTCACGTGTACCCTAGGCCTACTTCTTAGATTTACATTTAGGGCATTTAGCTAAATGTTCTTATCCAGCGCGACTTAGTGCTTTGCATCTATTCACAGAATTCATCCTAGATATTAGCACGGATAGTCCAGAATTCAAGATACCCACGAATCAGAGTACTACTAAACTACAGGAATCAATGTCAGTATTTCGATTAGACAGGCTCACTTAAACAGGAATTAAACTTTTACCAAGAAGAGCAAATGACCATAGACAGATAGATATACCATTTAAGGACAAGGACAAGTGCTCTCTGCTGAGTTAGTGCTCATTTAAGTACTCAACAAACAGGTGAGTCTTCGGTGTACATTTGAAGACGGCAAGAGACTCTGCAGTATGAGTAGCTAATGGAAGATCATTCCACCATCTTGGAGCCAGGACAGAGAATAGTTTTGAATTTTGTCTTCCATGAGACTTTAAGCATGGAGTTTCGAGTTGAGCCATGCTTGAGATTCTGAGTGCTCGTGGTACAGATGTGGCTTTGACCATGGACATCATGTAGGGAGGGGCTAGTGCATTTTTGGCTACTTCTTAACAGTGCATTAATGCACATTTCAAGTGGATGTCTTACTGTTTAAAGCAATATCGTAATATCAATAAACAACTAGCCACTTATAGCAGTTTATAGAGAATTAATTGTCTCCCATCGCACATCACGCAGAGAGTAGCATGGAAAACACTCCCAGGGTGTTGTGTGTCTCCCTGCAGCCTGTGAATGAAAGATGAATGTTTAACGTTGCTTTAGAAAGCTGAATGAGTATGCATGCGTTCATGTATGCATCTGTTTAGCCTGCCTTTCACCCGCCCTCGTGTGAGCTTGTGCTTTTTTTTCTTTTTAGTTGGTGTTTAGTCTTTTTCTATTATTATTATAATTGATAAATGAACAGTGTGTCTATAGCACCCAACAATAACATGAAGGTTATTCAACACTTACAGAACAATAGCAAAACTCCATAGTGCACTCTTATCACTCTTTGCCTTACTTCCCTTCCGGGACTGCCCTCCCCATTCTCTCTATGTTTGCCCACTGTTATTTTTACACTAGAACATCATTCTGTGTTCTAGAGGGTCACATTTTGGATCTTTGGGGTCTTTGCTGGTTTTTGTTTTCACTTCTTGCACTGCAATGTGTTCAATATACCAGCTACAGAAGTAAAACCCGATGGACTTGAGGTATGTCACCTTTTGTACCATATAACGTGTTTGCTCATTTGTGCATGACTATCTATGTATTTCGGAGTAGCATGAATTAATGCTACTAATATCACTATTGTGCATTTTACTGTTTATCTATATATATTATGAATTAAAGCTCATTTGACTGCAATTAAAAAAATAAACTGTAAAAATGTAAAAATGTTACAAGAAGAAAACTGAACCAAGCAAACACACACAGCCATCTCTCAGAACTGTACAGTTTATACTTCTATATGGGATTTACAGTCTTACATCTTGGAGAAGCAATTGACTCTCTGCTTCCACTTCTTTCCTGCAGACTCCAATGCCAAAACAAACAAACTATATAATTCTAAGATTACTTGTTAGCCCCTTACTTTACCTAGGAGATGCAAACTGTTACTATGGTGAGGCCAGAAACAAATACTTGCTTGCTGCTCCTCTATATTAAGCACTGCATTATGGGAATGTCTTAAATGTTTCACTCATCAAACTTTTAACATTCATTGGTCAATACATTGATCATACAGTAATGGAAGGAATGCGTAATGTCTAGAGTTCTTGAGAGAAGAGTAGAGTACTCACCCTCTCTTGCTAATAAATCTTAAGTCCTTGGTGTTTTATGTCTCCCATGTACTTCCAAGTTACCATTGTTCTGCAATAAGCAATCTTGCTAACGTTTTGTAGTCCTAAGGAACTTTATCGATATATGTGCCGCTATAACATATTGTGTCTTAAATATGAAAATACAGTCCAGACTGGAGCTGATACGTTAGAATTAGCCAGGCACAGAGAGATCTGAGCATCATCCTGGGAGGCTTGTCTGTGCTGATCCTGCCTTGAGGTAATGCAATCCAAGGGAATGTGGTATACCTGAGCAAACAGTCCAAAACAAACAACAAACAGCATTGTTCAGTAAGAGGTTGGATATTGGTGTCTAATGGGGAAAAAAGTGCCTTAAAGCTCTAGATACCAAAGCAGGCAGGTTGATGTTTGGTAACATAACAGTTACACTCTGATGATGCCTGTCTTGCTGATGTGCAAGATACAGATTTCTGTGGGAGGGATTCATGTGCTATCGTTCTGTTTTAGCAGTTCTTTGGAAGCCTTTTATGGTAAATCATAAGGTCTTTGGGGGCCTTATGTGACTCATGTTCTTCATAACTCATTTTAAAACCTATATACCTATATTCTGTATCCCAAATATGGTCATGTTCTTTTTAAAACCACACTGACCCTTCACACTGCCGATCACAATGTATTAGAATGGAATAGGAAATGTTAAAAAGAAACCATAAGTTGGTCCTAAGATATATAATTCATAAGACACTTAGTTCCTCAAACTAGAATTGCAGAATATAAATGTACTTAGCATCTGGCGAATGAGACTACATTCTGAGTAGTCACAAGATTAAGACCAAGTTTTAATCACAATAGAGTTTTAATTGCTGTGGTCATAGGTATATGAACACTTAAATCACGTGAGATCCACAGACAGTTTATTACTGTAATCCATGTTATGCAGACAACCCCATGTGCTATAAGCCTATGACACAAATAGGATGTGATCTTTGTCAAGTGAAACATTTGTATGAATAATTTATGTATTGTCCAAACTACTTAAATAATTGTGCCTCATTCAAGTGGTTCTAACAGAAGATCAGGGTGAAGGTTCCGACTAGTTTTAATGTAAATGTAATGTTGTCAAAATAAGAGTCCTTAATGAAATCTAAAAGGACAACATAAACAAATCTTGGAGCTCATATGGTTTGAGTCTTGCACTACTCCAAGGTTCTAAACTGACTCAATGGTGAAGGTATGCATGACCAGTACTAGTAAATCAAACTTTACTAGAAAAACAACAAAAGCCCTGTCTAATAAAACTTCAAAGCATATAGGTATAGTTTTTAGGAAACCCTGGCCACCAGATTTAGGATTTTTCCAGACTTTTTCGGTGGTGGAAGATAAACTAGATTAAATATTGATTTATTAGCTATTAATTGAGTCAAACAAGAGATGTGCTGAATATCAAGTATGTGTTCGGGTGGTGTTTCAGGCGACTTCAGACACGTCAACAGTTACGTATGTTTCAGATCTGTTTTCTAGCAGACAAGGAAAATCTGACCATATGTGTCTACATGTGGTCACACTCTGTGCCGTTTTTCAATTATTGTTCAAACAAAGTGTTTGAACTCTGGAAGATACTGCACTGAGAGGCAAATCAAATTATGTCCTCTCTAATTACAGGAAATGGACTGTTTCTGTTATCTGGGTTTTTTTTTTCAAAGTGAAGTGCTGAAGTGAAGATGACCAAAATGTTTTACTTTTACTAATAGTTTCTAGACTCCATGCAAAGGTTTCCAATCCAATTTCCAATCTTTGTGTTCTTTTGTCATGGCTATATCATTATAATGTTATCATCATTATCATTATAATTTTTTGCAAGAGTACTCAATCTATGATATCATTTTCATTGCAGGAGTACTCAATCTATGTTAATACTTTTGTACTGAACAA
Source organism: Brachyhypopomus occidentalis (assembly GCA_020368025.1). Classification (NCBI taxonomy): domain Eukaryota; kingdom Metazoa; phylum Chordata; class Actinopteri; order Gymnotiformes; family Hypopomidae; genus Brachyhypopomus; species Brachyhypopomus occidentalis. Next base: position 1,501,224 of record JAGXOD010001377.1, read on the forward strand.
GTACTCAATCTATGATATCATTTTATTGCAAGAGTACTCAATATGGCAGGAGGATTTGCTTTAGGTAGGACAAGACAGGCCAAATAGCAGGTAGTGCTTGAGTTCCAGTAGAAAGTGTCTAATGGTGTAAAACTGCTGGTTTTAAGATCAGATTAACTAAACATATCCATGCTGCACAGTGAAATGACTAATATCAACAGAGCTGGACGTGTCACCCTGCTCCCATTCCAGTATGTCATCACAGGAAAATAGCTTAACACCACACAACAGATTTCTGTGTACTGAAAAACACTTTCCTTGACACCCAAAATATGAAATGGATCACCACTACAACCAGGGACCATTGTAATAGTGCACACGAAGCAGAAGTTCCCTTGCTTGAGTTTGCAAAAGACGTTAGTGTTCTGGGTGCGTTGATTGCCTTGGCTCATTGATTCATTAAGAACAAAAGTATTCAGGAAAAATGTTCAGTTGAAGCATCTAAAACCAGAAAGAGACACGAAACACTACATGCTTCAAGCCTTCAGCAAGAGAAAGTTCACAGTGTTCTGCTTGCCTGGAGGGGCTGTCAGACAGAGAAACCCTGTGCGAATGAATCATGCCTCTAAGTCATGTTGCTTTAGCCACTATATTGAACCGAAAGAACACTTTAATCACTAGAGTGATTAAAGTTCTTGTACTTGTTTCCTGAGATTTTCAGCTCCACCCTACCAAAGACCTGGCCCATTACAGTCATCCCCTCATTTCCCCTTCACCCCCAGGCATATGTACCTCAGTGCCTGCACCTAAAAGAGTTCATAATACAAGTAACAGTAATACACTAGCAATTGACTGCTGTCAATCAATTTAATGCAAAGTAATTTTTTGGATTTGTGGACATTTATAAAGTTTTTCATGTTTAAAGGCACCCACACCAAACCCCAAACGCCCGTTAAGATACATTGATGCAGTTGAAACCAGTGTGCCATTGATTTTTCAAGCAGGAAAAAGCAGGAAGCATATCTTATTACTGCCTGGTAAACTGAGCTTGTTCTCTGCCTGAAAGACATTGTTCAGACAAATCAGAAGTGACTGTTATAGTAGATTTTTTTTAAAGTCAACAAACAGCCACTGAATATTGCACCTTAAACTTGCTATGTTATATATCTTCATTATGCCAATTAATATATGTTTCTGACACAGTGAGAGCACAAGATATGATGTAGTTTTAGGTTGTAGCTTAGGTTGTGGTTCTAGGCTGTAGTTTACTTCTGTGTGCACGCACTGGAGGAAGTTTACCTACACCAACTCTTCTTAGCTATACATTTCTATATAGTGGTTGATTTGCACTCATAATGCAATGCTGAAAATGCAGACATTGCTACAGATGTCAGTTAGTTTCATAATTATTTGGTACTGCCTGAAGGAGTTCCCTTTTTTTCAGAGAGGCCTTGAGCATGTTAAACAGCCCCAACAAACAGGGAATCACCACAGCTCCACTTCTACAATAGTTTCTCAGAGGACTTCTTCAATTAACACATGACCGGAATAATAAGGACGTGCACATGGACTTTGTGTCAGCAACAGGAAGTTTGGTTTCCCCAGGGCAGTAAAACGTGGGGCCAGCAAGTGGGCAATGGTTGGATGGCAAACGTACTTTGTGAGTGAATGTATCCATGCTGTAGCATAAACATGAGTGTGCAGGAACTCCTGGGACACACGATCCTCTTTGTTTTAGCATGACTTAACAAGATAAATGTGGCTGTTAAACATGCTTTTCAAACTGTTTGCATTTTAATTGCCCCATTGTCTTGGAAACATTGACTTTTTTTTTCTGTAGAGTTTCGTAGTTTCCAGATGGCCTCAGTCAGAGCAACCCTCCCTGTGTTATATAAAGGGCTTTCCTCTCAGACTGTGCCTCAAGCACTCTGAGCACTAGGGGAAACATGGTACATCCTCATCCAGACTCCATCTTAATGGCTCATTTGAACAGAGACTATAAGCATGTCAGTGCTGCAATGTGTGTGGTGTCCAAGAACGTTTCAATAGTTTTCTGATCATAATGGAAATGCAAAAAATATATCAAACAGACCCTGAGGTAAACAGACCCTGAGGTAAACATACCCTGAGGTATTCTTTCCTTTATTCCTTTTTGAAAAACTCCTTAAACATACTTCAGAGGACCTTTTCCAAGACTTTTTTTTCTGACATTTTCATGTTTGATTGTCTTGAAAGAATTCTGTGGCAAATGGGGACTTTGATTCACACCATTTAAATAACGTCATAAACATTTGCTTTACAGAATTTTCAAGCCAGGAATGCATGGCAAATAAATAAATAAATAAAAGAATAAACTAAACCACACCAAAGTGCTTGCGATTCTGATATTCTGATTTGATTCTCCGGGTTTAACCACAAGCTCATCTACACCACCAGCTTTGTTTCAACCCTGGATATTTCATGTGCAAGCCATCTGGACCCGAGTAACTCGACTCTAAAACCCTTTCCCTGCTTTATGTGCTGCTGCTTTCCCGCCATTCATAATGTTGCATCTGGGCCGGCGGTGAACAGTCTAAGTGCTCAGACACAAGTGCATGTGAAAAAAAGCCGGTGCTTCACGTACCTCTCTGTGCATCCATCCACGTAGCCTCTTTTATTCCTTTCTCACACCACCTCTCTTTCTTTCTCTTCCTCTCTCTGTCACTCTCTGAGATACCCTCTCCCTCTGTCTTCTGGTCTTGTTTTTTTTTTGGCTTGGGCTCCTCAGCAGGTCTTTCCCATTCTTCGGGCCCTTTATAAGGTTGGTGGGTGAGAGTGGGCGGGGCTTGGCGCCTGCTCCGCCCCTCCCTCGCTCTATCACAAACCCAACTCACTATCTCGTTTGCCACCTCGCTCCTGCCTCACTTAGAACGAATCACTTGTGTCCGTATCTGAGTGCATGCGCACATGCATGATGAGAGAGAGTGCAAAAGAGTGAGAAAGACTGTTCGACTCACAGGATTATGTGAACAGCACAGCTAGGTTACTTCAGCTTCGACTCATAAAACACACTGGTACTCTCTCACACTAGTTGCTATTGTCCTGCCACTGTTGCCTTCCTCTAGGGGCTGACTTCCGGCCAAGCTTCTATCCAACACAAAAGCCTGTTTGTTTTTCATCTATTTCTTCCTTGTTTTTATTTCCAAGGGTGACAAATTTCTTTCACTTCCTGTTTTCAAAAAATATTTATAAAAACCATCTATTCAACATGAAATGCAAAATTATTTACCAGTGTAACTATAACAATCTGAAAGATCACATTACTTCCTTTGTCTGTTTTGTGTGCCAAAGCTTTTAATGTGGTAATGCTCTAGGGGAAAATATGTCACAGTGGACACAGAAATCAGATCCCACATTCTAGGAGCATGTAGGAAGTGAAACGCAGATTTAGTGAGAGGTTACATATAAGGAACATGAGAAAACTCTACGTTGAATGTCATTACTCCCTGGTAACTTCTGCCTTATGAGCATAAAATGACATGTTTAGCCATAGTTATGTACTGAGTTGTTTAGAATGGGACCCTAGAGATGGAAGGAAAACAACAGAGCAATGCTAGTAATGCAGTTACAATTAGCAGAATAAGAGGGTAACAGACAGATATAAAGACAGACAGACAGACAGATGGTCAGACACCTTAAATGCTGAGCTGTTGAAAACTGAAGACTTCTCTTTGACTACATTCTGTTTTTTCAGCATTCTCTGTTCCCATGTTTAAAAAAGAGATGCAATGTGCAGCTAAAAGAAAGAAAGATAAAAATGCAAAGAAACATTTATCTCCCTCTCACACACACACTTTTAGAAAAGGAGGGAAGATGTTTTACTGTAGAGAGTAAGAACGATACCAGTCTTTTACAGGTGAGGACCTGTGAGCCATATACAGACAGTGCTAGTTTAGTGTTGACTGGTCCAGGGAGCTCCTTAGCAAGACTGGGCAACTGGGAGATTCTGTTCAAGCTGGACTGAATAACAAGTTATTATTATCAAGTTTCATTACCTTTGAAGGACTGAAATTATATTATCTGACTGAAATGAATCAACAAGAGATTTTGGGGCTATTTTGGAGAGCAGCAACTATTCCTGGAGATATGGAAATGGATTTGAATGACATGATCTCACTAAATGGAGCATGACTGAAAATATTTAGAACACACTTGATGTCTCTGTGGCACTAAATGCATAATTCATGGAATCATGAATCTCTCTAACTTCTGGTGAAAGCACAGAAGAGCCTCTAGAATGGGAGCAGACATGCCATTTTAATTAAGGTCACAGAAAATTGTTTCCAAGGGAAGGTCAGTTTGGATCATGGAAACATAAGATGAATGCAAACATTTTGTATTGTTTCCATGTGATCCTCCACCCCAAATGAACAGAAAACTACAATAACTAACTGGAGTTAAAAATCTAATTGAGCATTATTGAGTCTTGGTGTAGACCCATTTTTTTCTGTCTTGATTTGACTACACTAAACAGTTGTCTCTGTGTTGCTTTATTGTCACTGAAATCTGAATGCCTGATTATCTCATGTAGAGGTTTATTATGTCCAGCCTCTAAAGAAACTTCAGCAGAAACCAGTTTCACATCCTAGACAATTAGTGTCTTCAAAGAAACTGGAACTGCTTGACATTCAAACTCTGCAACATTCAGTTCAATACTGTAAATATAACTATATCCTTTATAATATGTACAGTGCACACACAAGTAAAATATACTGACATGTTGAGTCCATTATTATCAAGATGCAAGGTAGGTAACCTTTCAGCACTGGGGTCTTGGGTTCAAGTCCCTATCTGAGTGAAGTTTCCATGTTCTCGCTGTGTCCATGAGGGTTTCCTCTGGGCTTTTGGGTTCCTCCCATAGTCCAAAAACATAGAGATTAGGTAAATTGGCTGTCACTACAAAATTCTCTCTGTTTGTCTTCATGTCTAATAAATAGTTGTCTGAATGTATCTGAATGCAGCATGTGTGTGTGTGTGTGTGTGTGCGTGTGTGTGTGCCCAGAGGTGGATTAGGCTCTGTCCTGGGTGTTGTCTTCTCTCTCCCCTCCCTGCACCTTATTCAGCCCCCCTGGGCCTGAGGTTTCAGGTTGAGATTATGCTGTGTGCAATTGGCTAGTGTTTCTCACTGGTGTGTGATTGGATGAAAAAGTTTGCACCTGTGATAATTGTAAAGCGACTTTGGGTATATTGAAAGGTGCTATATAAATGTAACCTTCATTCATAAGTTCATACAGTGTACTGGTAGAGGACAATGAGCACCAGCAAAAAACACAAGACATGTAGATAATTCACATGCAATTGCAATATGTCCAAAACAGGGTTAATGTTGGCTGTGACTGGGGAGAGAAAGGTTTATATATACATTAAGAAAAAAGCCACACAGGAGAGAATAAAGGTTGTTCACACAATAAAATGAGGAGTGAATAGAATATAGGTTATCATGTAAACAAGGTGGACTCGGCACAAGCTAAAATTGCATGCTAATAAAATGCACATGTGAGACTGCTAACCACAACAAAACTGTAACTAAGGAAGGACTATTGTTGTGTGATTTCATCATGCAGTATGTTTCTAAAGCCATTTATTTATTGGATGGCCTCCTGGCAACCTCAAGGTTGTGAATGCATCCTTGTTTTGATTATGGAAGGAAATGGCTCTGAAGTCTATTGTTGTCATGTAAATGTTCTATTAAGGTTGTCTGCTGATTGATTTGATTTGGATTGGACTCATACGTCTAGAAAATGCTTTAATGTGTCTTACATTAATTTGCGCATAGGAGACACTCTGAGATAACGCCTACATGTAATGGAGGCTTGGTATGTAATGAGATTTTACATAAGAGTTAGACAATGTGGGAATTACCTCTCTGCTTTAATGTCCTTAGACATCTTTCTTTTGGAATCTAGTCCTTTATTTACATACCCATGCATATGCAGACACACACACACACACACACACACACAGCACAAAATAAGATTCCATGCATTCCAGGCACTAAAGCTGGGGCATAACAAATGAGAATAACAGACTCAAAGAAGCTCTGTTTTAGTCATGAAGTTACATCCCTTTGATGCATGTGTCTTAGACTATACATGCAGCATTCATATAAAACTGTAACTAAGTAACTGCAGAGTGTGGAAAATGAATGCAACCTGATGGAACATCTGGACGTTGTCCAGCCTTCTTGATAACAGTAAGGGCTTTTACCACAGGCCTGGTATGGCCTACTGTACGTCTTTTCTTGTAGGGTTTGTGTAGTCTAGTTCTGCAACATTTTTGTGCATTAAAGTCCACAAAAAATGCATGAATAAAAAATAAAAGGCATGAAGGACAAAAATATAATTCTTGTTCCCTACTTTGATGAAACATTTAGCCCAAGTAGGCCTACAATTGTGTGTGTGTGTGGTTTAGCTTTTTTTGATTATCATGCCCCCTGGTGTAAAAGATTGAAAGTTTCCACTACTACATACTACCCATTACACCAGTAATTGGACTCGATAATCACAACCAGGGATCTGAAAAACTGTGAAATGAAAATCGTGGATGAGCAGGGATGACATTTTTTACTTGTTACTTGTACCTAACACGTTTGTCATTCTTTACGGTTGTTTTAATCCCAGTGCGTGTTTGTGAATCAGCTCACTACGTAGCGTAGAGGACGTACACATGCGCGCTCGGCCTTTCCACGTAGGAGGATGTCAACATGGAGGAGAGTACAGCATCCACAAGCTGATGTGACATCTACGATACCAGCGTGCAGACACTGAACCTCAACCGGATAAGACGTTTATTAGCTGGGTGTCTTGCAAAACGGTATGTTAAAGTAAATCTGATATAGATATAACTTTACGTAAATGTAATAAGATTCTGTTAGCAATGTAGCTATTATAGTTCCCTAGCAAACCTATAGGTAGCAATAAGTTAAGTGTCTAGTCTGTATAGTTGTTCAACTATAACTGGTTAGGTACGGAGTTAGCCACGTTAGCCAACCCTATAACCTGAGGAGCTAGTTAGCTATCTAGCTGGTTGGCTTTCTTGAATTTGCTCTCCACAAGCTACCGGCCATTCTGAGCTGTAGCAACACAGACACTTCTTGCATCATCTCGCTCATTTCAGTCATTAGTCACCCAACCAGCTCACAAACAGACGAGACTGATCAGCAAGCCCCTGTTCAGCCAAGTTCACTGTTTGTTGGCTAATTCGCTAGCTGGTCTGGCTAGGTTGACGTTATAGGCGTATACCAGTGCATTAAATACATCAAACCCATGCTTTAATTTACTTCTAATTAACTACACAGTACGCCACTTACTAGAAGGAAAAATGACACTACTGGGTTTTTTTTCGCCATGGAAGACCAATAACTGAACCTGTGGTAACTACTGAGAACAATACTGCACCTCTTTAACCTCAACAATGTAGCTAGTTAAAGGTTTCAGGGTAATCGGACCCGGTTAACTAGTTAACTCTATTAAAAGCAGTGCCTATAAAGCAATGGCCCAATCACAGATCAGTGACCAATTAAGTCAACAAAGCTAACCAAATTAAACCAGGCACTCATTTTCCTTCTTCAAGTAAGTGGCGTATTGTGTAGTTAATTAGAAGTAAATAAAAGCATGTGTTTGATGTATTTAACACTGTGAGGATCAACGTAGGAGGTTGTGACCGATGCCCCGCACTCTGCTAAATAGCTTCATTTGGTATATCATATGCATTAATAAAATGGCCATTGATTTGCATGTTTTTCAGCTTAAAGCATTTGGCCACCATGCTGCTGCAGAGACTGTTTTTGTGCTCCAAGCTGGCTGTGGGCCCGAGGAGCTTCCAGACCTTCAGAAGATCTGTCTCACAGGGAAAGAGTGAGTTTCCGTCACACAACTTTCAACACCTGTAACATCTCTATGGAACTGTGTTGTAATATTGCTTTAACTACCTAGAGTTCATTACAGGCCAGTATGAACCAGGCCACCCTTGCTTGTTTGCTTCCTCCACACTCCCTTTCTCTCCCTGTCTGCATCTCTCATCCCTGTCTGCTGGGTTCTGAGCTGTCAGCACTCTGCTGATCCCTTCTGACCCGTGTGTGTTCAGTGAGTGTGTGGTGGGCTGAAGGGGGTTGTCACCTTTTTTGGGCTATTGCTGCATGTGAAGCCACAACTCTGAAGTTTTTGTGTAGCGTAATCCATTACAAAAATGCGCAAAATCCATGTACAGGTGGAATCAAATCTTTTACTTACTTGGTTACTAATAAAAGTAACCCTTACTAAAGCCCATGTCAATAACCTGCATTTAGAAAAAAACAGTTGCTTGCCATGGACCCAGGCCAGCCCAAACCCAGCCCAAACCCAGCCCCTCCTCCACCAGGGTCAAGATGAAGAAGGAGTTGAGATTTTAAATGGTTTCCAAAGCTCCTACTCTACTCATATGTAATGGATACGAGGGAGCGTCTTGTGCAGCTTCTCAGTTGGGGTCCTTTGACAGTTCTGATGCTATGGTTGGATGGCGCACACTGCACTTTTTTCCTTGTTATTTTTTTTTATATTTAGACAAAATAAGGAACTTTTGTGACCCGAAGTGATGTGTAAAACTGTATAAAAAATATGATACAAATACTTTGTCATGTTAAATGCTATCTACAGCATTTAGAACAAATGTTTTGCCTTTATTATTTGGGTGTTTCTCAATTCACAGTGGTCCAAGGCTCTTGTAGTCCCACTGCGCTGGGCCTTCATCATTGCCCTTCACCCACCTCCACCTGTCATTACCCATCCATCACCACCTTGGCATTGCTTCTGATGGGCCCGAGCGTCTGTCAGTAACCTGTCTGTTGTTACAGTGCCGATGGCGCGTGCGCACGGTAAGTCGTTTGCCCACCGCGGCGAGCTGCGCCAGGCCAAGAGGATCGTGGTGAAGCTGGGCAGCGCCGTGGTAACGCGCGGCGACGAGTGTGGCCTAGCGCTCGGGAGGCTCGCATCCATTGTAGAACAGGTGAGAGGTCATAGGTAAAATTGGTTCCGCCATTTTTTTTTAGGCATACAAACAGGTCAGGGCCCGATTTCATCTATTCGTTGTTTAAAGTCATGAGCTAGTGTTGGTTATATGAATGTGACTTTTTCAAAAATCTATACTGATCCACACCGGCTTTGGACTGAGCTGCTGATTTGTGGTGATTTTAAGGTGGCGATGCTACAGAACCAAGGCAGAGAAATGATGATCGTCACCAGCGGAGCGGTAGCATTCGGCAAACAGAGACTGCGGCATGAAATCCTGCTCTCTCAGAGTGTTCGACAGGCCCTCCATTCTGGACAGAATCAGCTAAAAGACATGGTACACGCATCCTTCACATACCACAAGGAGTGCTGCCTGGCACGCAAAACCAGCTGCTTGCTGGAACTGTGACGAGTTGGATTTTAATGTGAAGAACTGGTGTTGGACACCAGAACAAGACTAAGCATGATGTTGCGTCTCCCCCAGTCCCTGCCTGTTTTAGAGGCCAGAGCTTGTGCGGCTGCAGGCCAGAGTGGACTGATGGCTCTGTATGAGGCCATGTTCACTCAGTACAGCACCTGCACAGCACAGGTACACATGGGCGTGCACACACACACACTTTACTTCAATATTGAGCATTTTCAAATATATCGGGATGCCTACATTGCTTATATGGGTTGCTCAGCATTACTAATCAATTGTTAAAAAGATTTTGCGCATGAACTTTGAACCCGTTTCCTTTCCAGATCTTGGTGACAAACCTGGATTTCCATGACGAGCAGAAGCGGCGTAACCTGAACAGCACCCTGCATGAGCTACTTCGCATGAACATCGTGCCCATCATCAACACCAACGATGCGGTGGTGCCTCCCCCAGAGCCCAACAGTGACCTGCAGGGGGTAAATGTGGGTATAGAACAGAGGGGGCCCAGCGGGTAGAGGGGCAGCCAGGCCGGCCTGAGTCCCCCCCCCCCCCCCCGGCCCGCCAGAGACACTCGGCAGCTTTTAACACCTGCATGCTTGGAGCCCGGACGTGTATGAGGACGGACTTTGCCTCCAGCAGCTTTGGCTCTGCTCCCCTGTCCCCACACCTGCATGGACAGTCCTGCGTCACTCAGCCCTGCGTAGTGCACTGTTACTTGCACTCTGCGTTTCTCTCTTTGCATGGTGCAGCTGCCTGTAGTCACTCACCGTAGTTGTGTCGACGTCTGTGTTGATCTTCAGGGGCTAGTCTGCTGACGATGACCTCGCCTTGCTGCTCTGTTCATCACGCGTTTCATTTAAACCTTGTTTGCACCTCTGATAAACCATGTAGAAGCTTCGTTAGAAATCCAGATAATTTTCAAATGAGTTGAAAACTGCATCTGTTCATGGGTATGACTTTGTCGTGTTCTCCGTTTGATTTCATCACAGGTCATAAGCATTAAGGACAACGACAGTTTGGCCGCTCGGCTTGCTGTGGAGATGAGGGCAGATCTCCTCATTGCTCTTTCTGATGTGGAGGGTAGGACCGCAGTAAACAAATGCACTCCTTTAACGTACACCTGAAGTCTCTGAAAATAACCTTAGAACTGAAGACTCCTTCTCTCCAAAACATTTGGTTTCTTATTAATGGTGGCCAATCTGGTCTGTGGCATCACTTCCCACAGGCCTTTATGACAGCCCTCCTGGAACAGACGATGCCAAACTGCTCGACACCTTTTATCCTGGTGACCAGCAGTCGATTACCTATGGCACAAAATCCAGGGTTGGCATCGGGGGAATGGAAGCCAAGGTATGACTGCGGTTTCCCACGCTCGGTTCCCAGCGTGCGAGCCAGGAGTTCCCTTGGGATCTGCTTTGTTAGGACCGTCGGAGGGAGCGTGACGTGCAGCCCCTTTTTTTGACGTTTTGCAGGTGAAAGCTGCCCTTTGGGCTCTGCAGGGCGGCACGTCGGTGGTCATCGCCAACGGCACCCACCCCAAGGTCACGGGCCATGTGATCACTGACATTGTGGAGGGCAAGAAAGTGGGCACGTTCTTCTCGGAGGTCAAGCCTGCTGGTAAGTGAGCCCATTTTGTCATTTCTGTTCACGCATCATACGTTCTGGCCTGGGTGTGGCGGTGATGATTCATTGGTTGTATCCAACGCCCCAGGACCCACTGTGGAGCAGCAGACAGACATGGCTCGTACTGCAGGGAGGGCACTGGCTTCCCTGCTCCCAGAGCAGGCACGTTTCCCTCCTCCGCTCGTCATGATGTGCCTTACATTTGACCACCAATGGTAAGCATTCAGTGGCTCTAAAAGAAGCATGTGGCATCTTGTCTTGCAGAGGAGCGAGATCATTTACACCATGGCCGACCTTCTGAGTGAGAAGAGAGATGAAATCCTCTCGGCCAATAAAAAGGACATGGAGCTTGCCGTCAATTCAGGTGACTCTCCGAACCAGTTCGTGTTGTACGTTCTCATTAACATTCTGCTTCTATTTCTAGATCCCACCTTTGGCTGGTAGGGTTCTGTGCGCTATACGTGCCTGAGCAGGTTAACAGGAAGCTGACGTGTTGTTCTTCCTGGGGTGACAGGGCGCATGCCTGCCGCCATGCTGAAGCGGCTGAGCTTGTCCCCGTCCAAGCTGAACAGCCTGGCCATCGGGCTGCGGCAGATCGCCGTGTCCTCCCAGGATAGTGTGGGCCGTGTGGTGCGCAGGACTCGCGTGGCCAACAACCTGGAGCTGGAGCAGATCACCGTGCCCATCGGGGTGCTGCTCGTCATCTTCGAGTCCCGCCCGGATTGCCTGCCTCAGGTCACGGCTGCCTCTTACATGCACACACACACACACACACACACACACACACACAAGCGCTTTTAAATTCAGCTGTGACCGAATTTGGTTTTAAACGTTTTCATCTTGCTTGTCACGCCATGTGGCACATTCTTTTGTTCTGTGCTGACGGGGCAGTTTGTTGCTTCCGCTGTCGACAGGTGTCTGCTTTAGCCATCGCTAGTGGCAACGCTCTGCTGCTGAAGGGTGGCAGAGAGGCGGCTAACACCAACCATGTCCTCCATGAGCTCGCCCAGGACGCTCTGTCCATCCATGGGGTCAGAGATGCCATTCAGCTGGTATGAGACCAATTTGACCTTGAGGAAGAATCTGTCTGCGTCGCACGCGTGTGTGCGTTTCCTGTGCTGTGGTTATACTCGTGTGTGTTATCTAAACTATACAAAGTGTTTTGGACCTGTCCGTGTGCTACAGGTGAGCACGAGAGAGGAGGTGGAAGACTTGTGTCGTCTGGAGAGGATGATCGACCTGATCATTCCTCGTGGCTCGTCCCAGCTGGTCCGAGACATCCAGCGTGCTGCTAAGGGCATCCCCGTCCTGGGCCACAGCGAGGGGATCTGTCACGTGTATGTGGACCGTGAAGCCAGCCATGACAAAGTCATCAAGATTGGTACGTGCCGTCCTGCCACTTACTCTTGCAGTGATGATGACGTGTGTGTGTGTGTGGTGATTTGTTTTGTGTTCATTCTCAGATTTTCGCTCTTCAGAATGTGTGATGTCTGTCTGTATTTCTTGCCCGCAGTCCGAGACTCCAAGTGTGATTATCCTGCAGCCTGTAATGCAATGGAAACATTGCTGGTTCACAGAGATGTGCTGCGAACTCCAATGTTTGACCAGATCATCGACATGCTGAGAACAGAACACGTAAGCTTCACGAAGAGACCAGCAGTAGGGAAGATTAGCTGTGCATCGGTTAGCAGCTTGCTGATCACTGACTTAACGGCTTCGCCCTGTGCAGGTAAAAGTCCACGCCGGGCCCAAGTTCGCATCCTACCTCACCTTCAGCCCATCGGAGGTGAAGTCCCTGCGTACGGAGTACGGAGACCTGGAGTGCTGCATAGAGGTGGTGGACAGCATGCACGAGGCTGTGGACCATATCCATAAATACGGCAGCTCGCACACTGACGTGATCATCACAGAGAATGGTGAAGCTCTTAGTGACTCCTGAGAGGACCTGTACTGTTCGACTCTCAGCTGTTGTTTCCAGGAAACGCATGTCCGGCACACACGTGTTGAAATGATTTGGGGGGGCTGCAGTATCACATGCTTTTACTTTTTGTGTTTGATCTTGGAACAGTGCAATGTGTGATTGAATCCAGATGCTACGGAAAATTTACCGTGCAGCCTTCAGTAATTTGGGAGGGGAAATAGTTTAAAATAATGCCATCTAGTGGTGAAGATGTTATTAACACTGGTAATGGAATGCTAAAGTGGTTTTAGTGGGTGCATCCGTTCAACCTTTCTTTTCCTCGAATTGAACTGAACTGTTAAAATTATATATACATTTACTTTTATATATTTACTGAATTGCTCTTTGTTTTCAGAGGAGACAGCAGAGCAGTTCCTGCAGTTGGTGGACAGCGCCTGTGTGTTCTTGAATGCCAGCTCGCGGTTCGCTGATGGATATCGCTTTGGTCTTGGTAATATATATATATATATATATATATATATATATATATATATATATATATATATATATATATACACACACATTATCTCTGTACTGTTAAAGCTACATTTTGTGAGGGAGATTTTCTTTTTTTTGTTGCAAATTAACTTGCCTACTTTAAATAGTACTTTGAGTTTAAAGTGATAAAAATGGATTTTCTGAGATTTGTATCTACTGCATCTCCCCAAAACACCATTAATCAGACTAACCAGGCAGAAGTGTGTATTTATTTATTTTGAGGGAAGCCAGAAAAATTCTCATACAACAGAATAAGTTCGTCTGCAGCCCTTTGATGGTGGCTGGCGTCGTGCGTTGCAGGGGCGGAGGTTGGCATCAGCACTGCTCGTATCCACGCCCGCGGCCCCGTGGGGCTGGAGGGGCTCCTCACCACGAAGTGGGTGCTGCGAGGAGACGGCCATACGGCTGCGGACTTCTCCGAGCAGGGCAGCATGAAGTACCTGCACGAGACGCTCCCTGTGGCCACCCCCCTGCCCGGACAGAGGACCTCCAACTAGAGCCTCTCCAATAAAGAAACGGACCGTTTCGTTTCCATGCCCAGAAGCACAGCATCCACTACTCACATGGACCTTGTCTGACTTTATTAGGAATTCCATCGCCTCTTTTTCAGGACAAAGACGTGCTCATTAATTGGTGACTTGTTTCTAATGGGGGTTTTTAAACTTTATTTGAGGGCAATTATGAGTCATGAAACAACAGTAATGAATGAAGTAATATGTCACCAGTTCATTAATTTATTTCTAGGTAAATGTTTTGTGGCAAAAGTGCAAAGTTGCGTATAAGCCCATACATTCACTTGTACGAACAAATGCTGATGTGACGTGGAGGGAATAGGTTTTTTGTTTGTTTATGGTGATCTATGCTCTGATAAAGAACTGAAATCACAAATGGCTTAAGTGAGCTTGCAATGCCTGCCCCTGCAGCCTGAGTTACTGTCTGTCGTTAGTAGGACTGGACAATTGCCAAAAGGTACAGACCTTTTAAAGCTGAGATGTGATAAATATGATAGCATAATATGAAAGGTTGCCAAAAAGGAGAAAACGTAAGTACTACACAGGCATTCTCTTTTACTTTTAAACCAATAATGTGATTTTATGAGGTAAAAAAACAAACTTCTTAGAAGTTTCAGAAGTGCTTCTTAAATATAAACTCTACAATTCAGCACTGAAAAGAGTGAAAACGAGTTCTAAGGATTATAGTGATTCCAGCTTCTGCCGATGCTACTTTTATACCTTTCTTTTCCCCTTTTCAGTTCACAAGGAATACACTGTTCGGTACACTTGGTGTCATTGCTGATTTGAAACCTAAGCCAGAGATCGGATTTTCTTGTATGTGAAAATACTGTAACATTCCAAAAATATTAGTGTTTTTGGTGTTAAGCAGTGTACAACGAAGATGATGAGGAGTTTTGTATTCTATTGGAATTGTACAATAAATGTTTTGCAGAATAATGTTGTGTCCTCCAGTAACTGCTACAGAGCACTAGTTTTCACATAGGTTTTAAATCTCTCATTACACACTATATTGCCAAAAGTATTTGCTCACCTTCCTTGACTCACATTATGATCTTAAGTGACATCCCATTCCTAATCCATAGGGTTCAATATGACGCTGGTCCACCCTTTGCAGCTAGAACAGCTCCAACTCTTCTGGGAAGGCTGTCCACAAGGTTTAGGAGTGTGTTTATGTGTATTTTTGACCATTCTTCAGAAGCGCATTCATGAGGTCACATACTGATGTAGGACGAGAAGGCCTGGCTCTCAGTCTTCGCTCTAATTCATCCCAAAGGTGTTCTAGCGGGTTGAGGTCAACCCCACATCATAATCCCCCCCTCCACCAAATTTTACACTTGGCACAATGCAGTCAGACCAGTACCGTTGTCCTGGCAACCGCCAAACCCAGACTCATCCATCAGATTGCCAGATGGAGAAGCGCGATTTGTCACTCCAGAGAACGCGCCTCCACTGCTCTAGAGTCCAGTGGCGGCGTGCTTTACACCACTGCATCCGACGCTTTGCATTGCACTTGGTGATGTATGGCTTGGATGCAGCTGCTTGACCGACTGACCGACCGACCCTGTGACAACATGACAACCCTCGTACACACGCGTGTATGGGGCCGGCAGCCGGATGTAAAAAAATATTTCAGGGCAAAAATAAATGCATCGCCTCATCTAGTATTGGGCCCTGTTACAACATGGCAATGCATTTATTTGGATTGATAAAAATATATTAATGAGGTGGGCGGAGACTATTGCAATTCTAACGACCTATTGGTCGAGGGAGGTGTGGATGAGCTGCAAGGCGGACAAGACATAACTAAGTGATCCTTAATCCTTGCAAAATGGCATGTGGAAAGTTGTCCCAGGTCCTGCGAGAAATCGCAGCTGAGTTTCGCGTTTTCATTTTTTTTGCTGTTTATCAAAATGCATTTATACCGAAGAACGACACCATTTTACTCTTTAATGAAATAATGGCCTCGTGTTCTAACTGGCCCTCTCCTTGCAGCACCAACATCTGCAGCAACCTCAGTCGCAGTCGATCTGATCAAGCGTAGGTAGGATTATTAAAATGCAGTTATACCGAAGAACGCCATAATTGCACTGTTGTTTAGTGAAATAATGGCCTCGTGTTCTGACTGTCCTTCTCCTTGCAGCAACCTCACCATCTGCAGCGGCTCAGTCAAACACAGGTTCAGCTCAATATATGCACCCTGTAAATGGTAGGTAGTTTATTTGGGTCATAGAACCCGCAAGCATGCAGGAGCCTAAGTGAATGCGAAACGTGCCCCAATAGTATTCAGCTGCAGCCCCTAGGTTAGCCTAGCTAATTGCAGATTAAGTTAGCAACGACACCACTAGCTAGAAAGCACATTTACGTGATTAGAATGACAGAAAACTGACATACATTTATTGTGCCACTGTAGCGGAAGTTGCCAGACTGTTTGTCATATAAAGGAAGACCGCTGTCTAGGCATCAAACGTTTGGATAATTAAGACGGCCCTGTTCATATACTCATACGTTCTGGCGGACAAAAATGCAGAATCTGTTCCTACTCGGCAGCTGAAACGGCGACTGAGCACATTTGGTTTTATGGGAGAAGAGTGTTACCTTTCGAGGTGAGTGACCTCCTGTGTTTATTTATGATACAGAAAAGTTAAATAGTTAGTTCTTTAGTGTGTTCAGAATCTTAGATAATTATTTTCGATAACTGCAGTTTTGAGTAACTTTATAATTATTATTAATAATTATTTTTTATAAGGCAACCATAAAGGTCCAGATGAATTCAGGTTTCCTTTTGGAGGCATATCCCAAACTGAGACGGGGTGGTGGATTTGAGCTCTTGAGAATTGCTGGTACAACTAAGACTAGGCAACCTGAGTATCATACCTTGTCCCAGGGATATGATGTGAATTATTATGTGTTAATTATTAAGATCCACAGACTCAAATTGGCCACGCTACAGTATTCATTCACCCACTGCAGAGGAATCTTGATATGGACAATGTAAGTGACTCAGTTCAACAGAAATGTCTACTTTTTTTCTATTGTTTTAAACAATGTATGTTGATCCTTAGGAACCTGAGGCAGCTATTTGTGAAGAGGTAGCTGGACCACCTCAAGAATGCATGACGTGGTGCTGAATTTCTCTTTGCAACAATCAAGTTTCAGAGTGATGAGTGCATACAGTTTCTCAATCGATTTAGTACATTTCTCACATCATGCTTTACATTGGCATCACAACAAGTGCATTTCTCAAAACAGTTAGTGCAAACAGCAAAACTTATTGAAATACCTGCAAAAGCATATACTTCACTCAAAAATCTTTTTTGCCTCAAAAGCAAATATTTAGGTCATACTTAGTCATGTGTAACTTGTGTTCTGTATGTGGGAGATGGACAGCAAGAAATTGGACTGGAATCAAATTTATAGAGTAATATTCTTTTCTAACAGCACTGCAATCTGTTGACAAATCAGATTGTAATTCAGGAACACCACAACTGCACTATATGGAACAACTAGGAAAAACTACAAAATTAGGAACTTACAGTACTTCGAATACTCAAAACAGCTTAAGGAATTACTGCTACCTTTTCTATTCCTCCTGACGGTCCTCTCTGTTGGGCCACATGTTTTCATCCACATCACACTGGATGTCTTCCCTTGCAATGCAGCGTAGAAAGAATCTTCTGGAGTGTCTAATCCAGCCTTTGCAGGCATCTGCTGTGATCCTCACAAGCTGCATCTATGGCAGTCAGCAGGTTCATCTGGACGTGTGGCTGGTGATCGTACACCTTCCATCTCCAGGCTGAGAAGAACTCAATAGGGTTCAGGAATGGGGAATAGGGTGGGAGGAACTCCATCAGCATTCTATGATGAGTGGCAAACCACTGCCTGATGGTGTTAGAGTGGTGCAAACTCACATTATCCCAAATGATCGCATATAAATCCTCTTGCATCACACCTCTCTCATTATCAGGGATGAGATCCCTATAGAGGGTGTCCAAGAATGTGATGAGATGCTGTGTGTTATAGGGCCCAATAATGGGAATATGTGTAAGCATGCCATTCTCTGACACAGCAGCATACATTGTGATGTTTCCTCCCCGTTGGCCTGGCACATCAATGGTAGCCCTTTGGCCAATGATGTTTCGACCACATCTTCTGCATTTTGCAAGGTTGAAGCCAGCCTCATCCAGGTATACAAGTGTGGAGTGGTTGCCTTGATTCCAGCTCCATGATACGCTACAACACAAAAGGAGTAATGAAGTACATATAATGTTCATTTTGGACAAGAAACAGTTGCATACATTTCAGCCATAGCCAAGTGTGTGAGTATGTATAAAGGTTTTACCTGTACATACTGGTCCCGTAGCTCCTTCACCCTGTCACCATTTCTTTGAAATGGAACTTTGTACAGCTGTTTCATGGTCATCTGCTGTCATTTCAAAACCCGGTCAATAGTGGAGATGCTTACAGATGTGATATTTGGAAAAACACTGTCGTCTTGTATGATAGCTTGCTGGATCTCCCTCAGCCTTATGGAATTATTTACTATGACCATAGCACATATGGCCTCCTCTTGTTGAGGTGTGAAAAGGGGACCTCTGCCACCCCTATGAGTGATTCTTGTAGTCCTATATGGTAACATAAGAATGAATAACATTTCAGACTTTGTCACTGTGCATTACAGCAGAAAGCACATTTCTGAATTATATACCTGTTTTCTCTACAAAATGTTTGAACAATTGAAGACACAGTTGTTCTTCCAACATTCGACTGCACCCGGCGACCAGCTTCAGCCATTGTGAGACCATGGTTTAAAAAATGGTCCACAATTGTTGCCCTTATTTCATCTGGGACAAACATGTGGGCATGGACCCTCCTACCTCTTCCTCTGTTTTGTCCCCTCAGCCTTCCACCACGCAGTCTTACCCCTCTACACCACGCAGTCTTACCCCTCCTCTTGGCTGTTCATGGCCTTGTCTTTCCATTGTGAGGATTCATTTACACTGCAGTGTTTGGTGTCTATATATATATATATGTTTGCCAATTACAGGTTCATGAGATGCACCTCTGACCAATGTTTGAGATCACTGGATCAGAAATTCCCTTAACTGAAAGCCAAGATTCACCTGAGAACAATTTAATAAATTTAGGATAAATTACCAAAATTTAACAAAAACGTTTTTAAAAAGTGTAAAATAATTGTACAAACTATGCCTGAGAGATTATGACAACATGTTCAGCACTTTTGCATATAATGACCTAGGCGATGACATAAAGCCTAAATGTTTTGGAGCGTAAGACAATTCAACAGGCAATCAGTACAACACATTTTGATAAACATGACATAAGCAATTGATAATGCAAAAACAACAGACAATTGTCCATGACCATTTGCAAAATGTACAAAAGCATTTGCAAAATGTGAAACACAATGAGAAATGCAGTTATGATGTGCACAAGTGACAAGGAGATGTGGAGATTGAATGAACAGAGAATTTCAATTCTGATCTGAGAAATGAACCAAATCGACTGAGAAAAACTGTAAGGTACTTTACAGTGGAATTAAAATACCTAGTGAAAAGCTGAAGATACCATTGACAGTAATAACATCTTTAGAAAATGAGACAAATATTATAATAACTGTCACGGTGAGGGAGGCTCCCCCTACCGGTCGCCTCCGGCACAGCGGCAGTTGTCTTGTTGTTGTTGCGTTGTGTGCGTCCCTCAGGTGGGCGGGGCTTATTAGCCTCTACCAGTTGACTGCTGGTTATTATTTCCTGAATCCGGAGCAGTGCACGGGTTTTTGGTTTGCGCACATTAATGATTAAACCCTCTTTTTCTCTGAGACTTGGCGCGATCGCTTCCTTTTCGTTCGCACCTCCTGCCCGTCACAGAATAACCAGGCACCTTTCGGAAGCCGCCAGTCTCCTTTACTTTCTCCTTCGTTCTCCTTCGTGGTAAGTGTTTGTCAGTGTGAGATTTGTTGTTTGAATGTTTTGTGGAGATTGAGCCTGGTCGTTTGCCGCGTGTTCTGCCGTGTGTGCATGTTTGTGTTTGTTTAAAACACCGTTTAGCCCGGCAATGTTAAAGCGAGGACCTGTAAGTGCTCTCTCCATAGAGGCGACGCCTCCTCGCTAATGTGCTCGCCCGTAGTCAGTGTTTGTGCATGTGTGAGATGTGTGTGAGACGTGTGTGTGACTACGGGCTTGAGCTAGCGAGTGGAAAGTGCGTCTGCCGTTTGTTTTGTCTTGCGCGTTTGCGTTTGTCTTGCGTGTTTATATGTAATTCCCGTAATGCTCCCCTAAGTGTGTTTTTGGGGGGGAGCTATAGAGGGCGTAGCTCCATTAGGAGGCCCTGACTCACGGGAGGGAGTCTCCTGAGCAGGTAGGGTGTCCTCATGCTGAGACGGAGCTCCCTCCTCCTGTGTAAAGGGGGTAAGTGGGTTAGGGTAAGTGCGCGTGTGTGTTTGTGTCGCCCACCTTGTGTTTGTGTTTGTCCTAGCATGCTTGTGAATTGTTGTATGTAATTCCCCGTACGCTCCTCCTCCAAGGGGCGTTTGGGGGAGGGGCTATGGAGGGTCCCGTGCCACGGTCTGACACGGAAGGCGCAGCTCCTACGGGAGGCCCTGACCAGGGATTCGAGAGTGTTCTCCGGAGACGGTAGGGGCCCCCTTCCTCCAGTAAGGGGCGTAGTAAAGGGGTGTCCCCTCCTTCCGAGATGGAGACCTCTCCCCCCCTGTGTTAGGGGTGCCAGAAGGTCAGGGTAAGTGCGCGTTTGTGTTGTGTGCAGGTTCCTCCCGCTGTTGACTATGAAGTCCCTGGACCTCATGGGACCTCCAAAGTAGGCAGGAGCCCCCCTATGTGATGGGGTAACCGGAGCCCTGGTTGTAAGTAGCCTCCCTGGAGGGGAAGGGCTCCCCGTGTGTGTGGGGCCCAGAGGGCTCCGGCCTGAAGAGCTCCTGCTGAAGACAGAGGTCCCCCCCTCGTGCTCGGGTTGACGAGGTTTTTTCCCTGGAGCTAGCCGGCCCATTATGGGGAGGGAGTGCTTTCCCTTTGAAACCTCCGGCAGGGTGGAGGAGTCCACCCTGCTTTGTACCTCCCCATGAGGGGGCGGTCTCCCCGGCCGTGCTAGGGATTCCCAGGGGTACTCCAGGCCCTGTATAGGGGTCTGCCCCGAGCCGAGAGGTTGGTCCAGGAGACGTCTCTGTGCGGTTGGGAGGTAACCTGCACACACGCACACTTTGTGGGGCCCTTGGGGCGTGAGGGCCCTGTGACCGACTGGGGCGTGGTTTGTCTATTGTTGACGGCCCAGCCGGTCCAGGGTCCTGCCCAGGGAGGTGGGAGCTAATTTATGTTGCATGTTTTTGTGTTTTAGCTCCGGGACCGCAGGAGGTGTTACCCTGCCTTGTCCCCGCCTTCCTGCCCCTTCGTCTTGCGTCTTTTGTACTGCCGCTGGTGACCGCACATCGGGCCGTAGTGCGGCTTGGTGGGGAGGTCTGTCACGGTGAGGGAGGCTCCCCCTACCGGTTGCCTCCGGCACAGCGGCAGTTGTCTTGTTGTTGTTGCGTTGTGTGCATCCCTCAGGTGGGCGGGGCTTATTAGCTCCCTCACCTGATGGTCGTTTGTTTGGCTATATATGCCTTGTCTATGTACCAGTTGACTGCTGGTTATTATTTCCTGAATTCGGAACAGTGCACAGGTTTTTGGTTTGCGCACTTTAATGATTAAACCCCTCTTTTTCTCTGAGACTTGGCGTGATCGCTTCCTTTTCGTTCGCACCTCCTGCCCGTCACAATAACCTTTTGGGTTTTAGATATGGGTTGTAGTTAGTATGATTGGTTTGTGCTCTGGTTATTTGAAATTAACTCCACTACTTGTTATTCCTTTAGAGGAAATGTATGCACCTTCATAGTAGCTGAATATCATTTATGAGGTTTTCTTTTTACCCTAACAGTAAATGACTAGTTTCATTTTAATATTTGCATGTCAGGAAGTCGCAGGATAGTTAGCAGGTAGTGCGTGAGGGAGGCTCCAGCACCAGTGAGGGGAGACCCCTGAGACGCTCAGGACAGCCTGAAACTGAGAAGTCACAACTTGGTGACATCTCTGGGAAATAAACTATATTCACACACTACTGATTTAGACAGCACTGAGGAGAGGCATAATATACTTTTTTTATGTCGGTAGTTGGAGTGTGCAACATAAATAATCTTAATTATTTACAGATTGGAAAAATCCAGCATATGCAGCCTGTTAAAAAACATGAAAATGGAAAACCACTACATCTTCAAATGGAAATCAGAGATACTCCAGCAGACAGGGAGAGGGCATGCGTTTCTTTTTATAAGATGGCTAATATTGATCGGGCCCATTGTCTTGCACACTCAAGGGTAATGTTGACAAAGACTTTGGAATAAGTGTACTTGATGGACATAAAAATGCTTTCTTATATCTTTGGTTATGTATCATCATAAGCCTAATAGCCGAGAGACTTGGACTGGAGGAAAAGAAGGCGGCAAAGAACCTCCCATACTTATTGAATAACAGGGCTAACAAGATCCATCAGCTTAGGCAAGAGTTGAAGAGCCTGAGGAGGAGGTTCAAGGAGGCAGCAGAGGAGGAAAGAGGACCTCTAGCAGCGCTGCGCAACACCCTTCGCAAGACGCTCATGACTTTGAGAAGAGCAGAATGGCACAGGAAAAGGAGGAAAGAAAGGCCAGGAAGCGGGCAGTCTTTATAGCTAATCCTTTTGGATTTACAAAGCAGCTGCTTGGAAAAAAAGCGGAGTGGACAGTTTACGTGTTCGAAGGCTGAGATCGATTTCCTCCTCAGAGACACCTTCTGTGACTGATCCAGGGAACAGGATCTGGGCAATTGCAAACACCTGATCAGTCCACCGGAACCAATATGGGACTTTGACGGGCAGGAGCCCAGTTGGAAGGGGATCCAGGTTGTGATCAAGAAGGCCAGAGCAAGCTCAGTCCCGGGACCTAGTGACGTACCATACAAAGTGTACAAGAACTGCCCAAAGCTACTCCATAGGCTCTGGAACATCCTGAAGGTCATATGGAGGAGAGGAAAGGTTGCTCAGCAGTGGAGGTTTGCAGAAGGGGTGTGGATTCCTAAGGAGGAGGAGTCAAAGATTATCGACCAGTTTAGAACCATCTCGCTGCTCGGTGTTGAGGGAAAGATTTTCTTCAGCATTGTGGCTAGACGACTAACCAACTACCTCCTGAAGAACTCCTACATCGACACATCAGTCCAGAAAGGAGGGATCCTGAAGGTGCCTGGGTGTCTGGAGCACACTGGCGTGGTCACACAGCTGATCAGGGAAGCTCGGTAGAACAAGGGGGACCTGACAAATGCATTTGGGTCCATACCCCATAAATTGGTTGAGGAGGCCCTTCGCCGGCACTACATCCCAGTCAAGTTTAGAGACCTCATTCTGGACTACTACAACAGTTTCAGTCTGAGAGTCTCTGTTGGGTCGATAACATCAGACTGGCACAGGCTTGAGAAGGGGATCACCACTGGATGCACAATTTCAGTGATATTATTTGCATGAACATGCTGGTGAAGTCAGCAGAAGCACAGTGTAGAGGTCCCCTAATCAAGTCCGGCATACGCCAGCCGCCCATTAGGGCCTTTATGGACGATCTGATGGTGACAACCCCACATGTCCCAGGAAGCAGGTGGTTCCTGAAAGACCTGGAGGAGATGACCACTTTAAGCCAGCTAAGTCCAGATCCTTGGTATTGAAGAAAGGGAAAGTTACAAACAAGTTCCGCTTCACACTTGGCACTTCTGTGATACCATCAATAACAGAGAAACCAGTGAAGAGCCTGGGGAAGGTGTTCAACTGTAGCCTGAAAGACACGGCAGGCATCCATTCAACCAAACTTGAGCTGGAAGCATGGCTAACTGCAGTGGACAAATCAGGCCTACATGGCAAGTTTAAGCCCTGGATTTACCAACATGGCATCCTCCTACGGATTCTTTGGCCTCTCCTGATATACGAAATTCCAATCTCCACTTTGAGGGCTTTGAGAGGAGAGTGAGCAGATTTCTAAGGAAGTGGCTGGGTCTTCCTCGAAGCCTGAGCAACATTGCCCTTTATGGCCGGAACAACAAGCTAAAGCTCCCCATCAGCAGCCTGAACGAGGAGTTCAAAGTGTGCTGTGTCAGGGAGATGCTGCAATACAGGGAGTCAGAGGACCCAAAGGTCTCCCAGGCTGGGATTGAAGTGAGGACAGGGCGGAAGTGGAGGGCAGGAGAGGCTGCAGATGTGGCCGAGTCACGGATACGGCACAAGGCAATGGTCGGAATAGTGGCTCAGGGAAGATCTGGCCTGGAATGAGACAGCAGGGAGCCTGGACAAGATGGGAGCACGCAGTTGACCGCAAAGTCTCTTGGGCGGAGCTGTGGACAGCAGAACCCCACCGTATACAATTCTTGATCCAGGCGGTCTATGTCGTTTTACCAAGCCCATCCAACCTATTTAGCTGGGGATTGGAGGAGTCAACAGCCTGCAAGCTTTGCCTGAAGAGGGGAACCATGGAACACATCCACAGCTGCTGTCCAAAAACCCTGGGCGAGGGGCGCTACCGCTGGCGCCACGACCAAGTCCTGAAAGCCATTGCAAACACCATCAGCTGTGGAATTGTCCACTGCCAAGCGAAGACCACCATCGCGTTTGTCCGGGCTGGAGAAAAACGAGTATCAGCTGCCAGGGCACCCTCAGCTGGCCTATTATCAACAGCTCAAGACTGGGAGTTGAAAGTTGACTTGGGGAAACAACTGAAGTTCCCAGAAATAGTCGCAACTACAACACTGTGACCTGACATGCTGCTTCTCTCAAGGTCTTCAAAGCATATCATACTCCTAGAACTCATCATACCCTGGGAGGACCGTATTGAGGAGGCCAATGAGAGGAAAAGGGCAAAGTATGCTATAATAATTGTCGAGTTGTCAAGGGGTTTGACTGCCTGAACTCGAACAGGCTCGGCACAGAGGACGCAGGAAACAACTCTGCTCAACTTCATCTCATTTATTTGATATTTTTTCATTGAAAACCAAAGCAGGTTGATAACCCATAGCGTCTCTGTGCTCTGCTGACTCAAACTGCACCCAGGGCAAACAGACAAAGGGCTTCCCAGGGGCTCCCCTAGGTTACTCTTCCTCTCTGTTTTCTGAACACCAGGTGAACATTTGGGCCCTCTACTGTCCCCTAGCACCCTCCATGCACCAAGCAAGCATTCACCACATCCCAGAGTGAAAAAATGTGAATAATGAAATACCAGCATATAGTGCACAACCCAATAATAATACTATAATAGTTTCCCCAATTCTGGTGACGTGTTGTGGTTGTGTGATTGTTACTGTCTCCCTGACGCTTCTAGTTCTGGGGTTTTCGTGGTTATTTAAGCCTTCGAGTTACTGAAGTTCCGTGCTCTCAGCTTAGTTTTCTTTGGTATAACTATCGCTTATTTTGTTGTTTGGTTTGTTTTCGTGTGTTCGATGTAATCATTGTATATTCCGTTCAGTCCCTGTACTGTTAGTCAGTTCTCCGTATACATTATGTCCTGATTTTGTGTTTCCTTCATTGTACTCCTGCCCAAATTAATATGGTTATCTAGTCGTTATCTGGTGTCAGTTCTGTGTGGTTGTCTAGTCAACTTGCCACGCCGAAACTGCTCCTTACGTATTGGCACGGTCGAGGTCTCGAGAGTTAGTCCCTCCCCTGAACAAAATAAATGTAGTTCTCTCTGCAGCAATCATGTCCTTCTCCTGATTCTGCAGCATTACATTAACATAATACTTAAAATAAAAGAGAAAAGCGAAATACCGAAAGGCAGGTAGGGGAAAAACCGAATAAACAGAATATATCTACAACGAGGAACTAACCAGAATGCGGGGAGTCAAGGCAATGGAAACACGACCACAAACGATGACCGACGAGACTAGTGAAACAAGGAATATAAATACAGACAAACTAGGTGACTAACGAGACACAGGTGGAAACAGTTGACAGGGGTGTGACGGACAAACGGAGACCATGGAAACAAGGCTGGTCAAACAGAATGGAAAAACTAAAAATGTAGTTATTTTCTATAAAATTAATAATAATATATAAATAATAAAATATTACAGTGTATAATACAGTTGACTGTGGAACATTTAGGAGCAAGGAACTTTCATGACTGGATTTGTTGCACAGGTGGCATCCTATCTCAGTTCCACGCTGGAATTCACTGAGCTCCTGAGAGCGACCCATTCTTTCACAAATGCATGCCTAGGTACTTAATTGTGTACACCTGTGGACATGAAATGACTGGAACACCTGATTCCAATCATTTGGAGGGGTGAGCGAATACTTTTGCCAATATAGTGTAGCTACACAAGTTAATGGTTAATGCTTTTTTCAGAGTGCAGAGAAGACTGGTCACTGGGGCACTTGTATACAGTTAATGGTTATAAGTTTGTTCATGTGGTGCTCAACGGTGAGTGAGCATGTGAGACTTGAAGATTTTTTTAGTACAAATGGATTGTACAGTAAGTGAATGTACAGTACTACAGAGAAGAATCAGCAGACAGAACTGAGTGATGCCATGAAAGTGCCACTGAACTCCAAAAAGCAAAAGATGGAGGTCTTAAAAAAAAAAAGAAAACTCCCTTTTTCACATCCTATTGTGTTCCAGCTTAAGTGGACCTAAGATGTATGTTCTGTTTCAGATGAAGTGCACACACAACACAATATAAATGTTACCTCTCGCAGCACTGTATTTTTAGCAAACTTTATGGATGAAGTACAATACGCCTGCAGTGTTCCTCCCATTGAATATCTGTCATTCCTCTTTGTCATTCATCTAACAAAGGTTTAATTCTGGTTCTTCATACGGTGGCCTTCAGCACACATTTGAGCAGTTTGTGTTTCCCATGAGAACATCCCTCAAGTGGTGGCGTATAAGGATCTCTGTGCCTTGTTCATGAGTGAGGGTAAGAGGGACTGAGAGATCAACCATAGGTTAATAACATATGCAGTATTTGACATTTTTTACCCTAGATTTTAACACGCGTCCCTTTCTGCAGTCTCTGTTATACCTATGTACTGTGGGTAGTGGTTGTGTGCAGGCTTTACCGATTGTGTTTTGTAGATAATGGGACATTATTCAAGCTTGACATGGCATGGACTCCATTATGTGTGGAAGTAATTATTTGGGTTCCAAATGTTGCAACTTTAGGCTCTGGTGTACTGCTTACGAACCGGTACAGGCTTAAGGCCACAACAGTGTGGTTAATGATTAAATGAAAACACGGTTGGAGTGAAAAGCAAATATATATTTAACAAAAGTGGAAAAAAAAGGCAAGCCAAATGCCAAGACCTTTAGGAGGGATTATGGGCAATATAAACAAAACCCAGACTAGAAAATAAACAGAAATTGACAAAATAAAAATACAGTTCTATGCTACCACAGAACAAAAACAACCAAAATAAAGGCTATTACTCCGTACTACCCGTAACACAAAACTAGATCATTAGATCATTAGATTATTAGATTAGATCATTAGATTAGATCATCGTTATTCCACTTTAACACACTACAGCTAACACAACAACCACACAGAACGAAACATCTAACAACAAAACAACCCAGGATCAATGCTATCAAGCTTCTGTATGTAAGCCTTTCATAGGTCATGGGCTGATCAGGTAACATTGGCATGAAATCTGAGCAGAAAGGAATGAACTGTAATTACAATACGTTAACACAGTTATTACATAGTAATCGCAATTTGTAATTACAATATGCGTTTATATAGTTTTTACATAATAATTACACTGTGTAATTACATAGTTATTACACAGTAATGCAGTGATCCCTCGCCATTTCACGCTTTAGCTTTTGCAGCTTCACTCTTTCGCGGGTTTTTATAAGATATTAAGGGAATGGGAAAGACTTATGTAGCGTAAAATTGTGGGGGAGGGATTATAAAGCCTTAATATGGTCTATAAATAAATTAATATATCGTTTCTACTTTGCGGATTTTCGGTTTTCGCGGGTGGTTCTGGAACGTATCTCCCACGATAAACGAGGGTTTACTGTAGTCATACAAAATTGCCTATACATTAGTAAAGGTTTCCTTTAAATTTACTGTAACTTTTTTGTATATGTGTGAAAGCTAGTATATAGATATATAGATTTATTTATACATCATCTTGAATATCTCCATGGATACCGCTGAAAGAAGAATGGCAGACCACAATTTTTTTACCTTTTAGACATTCATTTAGTAAAGATTTAGACATTAATTTAGTAAAGAGATATGAAACGTTTTCTAAAATCAGACCTTATATTTTGAACATTATGGCCACGTTATCTCTTTATGCAGTACTCTAGGTCAAATTGTACCTCATTAGGAAGAGAGATGTGTGATGCCGGATACATGAACACACAGACGCTTGCAGACTTCAATAGTATAATATATTTATTTCCTGAATTCGACTCGTGGCTCAGTCCCACAGCGGTAAGTAGCGAGAGAAAACGTATTCCAATAGAGTAGTCGAGGGCAGTCCGAGTCCGAATTCCAGAAACAGTCAAATTAATCAGAGGTACCAGAGGGCAAATCCTTGGAGAAATTGTAGAGGAACAAACCAGATCAAACCAGAGAAACTAATCAGGCATAAAGAAGTTTCAACAAGTTCAACAAGTGTCGGCAATACTTCGCAACACGGCCTGTGCTAGATGGTCTTAAATCGGGCATGCTAATGAGCAACAGGTGTCTAATAATCCGGAGGGGGGGTTGTGACAAGATGAGAGTGCTCTGAACATTTTGATTGTTCTGAACATTTTGATATAGGGGTATCAAGCTATAAGTAAGTACTTTTAAAATTAATTTTAAAAAATGCAAAAGAAGAGAAGATACTTAAAATACTTAAGATACTTAAAAGGTTTAAGATATAGGTCTGGCTCTGTGAGGCCTGTCTTTGTCTCTGTAAAAGCTATTTTATGTCTCATGAAACATGAAACAACTACACTTTCTGTGTGCCTGACAAAAAGAGTTTTAAACTTTAAGTGAAAGTAAAAGGTTTCAGACGTGACGTTATAGCATTGAGAAGAAATCGTGTCTCCAGGCCTGCTCATTCAATCTTTGAAATCTCATCTTTGTGAAGTTTGCAATACCAAAATGACTCTCCTAAATAATTCAAGTTGGACAGAAACTTCTGCATTGTTTTGCATTTTAGTCATAATTGAGTTAATTTGGCGGTGCGTCTATTTCACCCTTTACCCTTGCTGACTTGACTCCTTTGCTGTGTTTCACACTGAGCGCATCAATGGAGATAAAGTAAACAGGTCATTGGAGGCTAGCCAAAGCCTTTAATTGTACACCAGTCCAGCAGGCCCTGAGCATTTGAAACTGCTTTTTCTTCTCCAGTCTTGGAGGTGTGGCAGCCAGTCACACAGGATTCATGGATTCATACAGTGCAGCAAGCAGGACTTTTCTAGTTACGTAATGGAGGGGGGACGCATTAGCAGACATTGCAGCAGTCTTCTGTAAACTCCCATCATGCGTGCCGAGACTGCAGGTCTGTTGTACATTCTCATCTCTGTAGGCTTCTCTGTAGTGTAGCACAGGAGAAGGAAGCAACGCTAACAATGTAATGAGCACAAAATTGAAGCTTTGAATTTTTTATGTTCTTGGGTCTAACCCATTAAGAAGGCCTTCGTGCTTTAAATGTGATTTTGAAGTAGACACTTTAGTCATTTTGTTGAACAAACTGTAGTGACAGTGTTTTTTTCCCCCGTTCTCCACAGTCCAGGGAGATGACTAGAATTCTAACAAGAAGTGAAGTCTTTAGAGCATGACTTGTGCTCAGCTTCATATGACTGAAAGTCCTGGTGGACCCCCATACACTTTTTTATGCTGCATCTATAAATAACTTCAAAGGAGTAATTGATTGACATTGATCCGTTAAGATGCTTGAAAGTGCGGAATATAATCCATCAGTTTGATTGACTTACTGGGGGGAACATCTGACAAGATTTGATGCAGTTGTTCAATCACATCCAGTGCTGAAAGTCAGGATGCTCCCTGTGGCCCAGCATGTATGGATAGACTTCTCACAGGCCACCTAGTGACCTCCAGTGATGCAGGTGGAGCAGTTGAAGTGCCCAAAGATGTCAGAGTCCTCCAAGAACTCATTAAAAGCCCCAGGAATCCACAGCCTTCATAAAAGATG
The DNA here is from genome assembly GCA_020368025.1 of Brachyhypopomus occidentalis. Classification (NCBI taxonomy): domain Eukaryota; kingdom Metazoa; phylum Chordata; class Actinopteri; order Gymnotiformes; family Hypopomidae; genus Brachyhypopomus; species Brachyhypopomus occidentalis. The sequence continues at coordinate 1,531,476 of JAGXOD010001377.1, forward strand.
ATCAGATTGAAATTGTGGAAGGATCTTAAAGGTTCGATTTATATCTATTTAATATTTTGGGGATTAGGCAATATTCTGTGCCAAGACTTTGGTAAACAATGATTGAATGTTTTACAATCTAATTGGGAAAAATATGACACCTTCTGTGATTCACTTAATTTGTTTCAGTAAGTATAGAAGTAACTCTTCCATAAATATGAGACAATGTGCATAAGATGTGTAAGATGATGTTTCATATGTTGTTTTGATGCCTGGTATCTCTGCCCTGGGAGAATACACCTCTAACAGAATAAGCAGCATTATTGTTGCATTGCAGCAAACTGATTACACCTACTGGGAAAGATTTCTACACTGTTACCGAGAGAGAGAGAGAGATTTGATTTAACCAGTTTTCAATAATTCTGTGTATGGCTTAGAGCAGTGGTTTTCAATCTGTGGGCCGAGGCCCTCAGTGGGCTGGAGAGGTACTACTAGGAGGCCGTTAGCCAAAAGATTCTTCACTTTTCTGCTTTTCAAAGTAAAAATCCTTTCAATATACATACATATTTCAGGTGTGACAGATATTATAGACATTATTTGCACAAATCAAACGTTTAGGTTGAGGATCTTTCACAACCAAAGACCTTGAGGCTAGATCAACTACAAGTGAAACAGCTATGGTATGGACCGAGAAAACTGAGAAAAACAGGTATAAACCACAATGAAGCAAATGTTTAGGTACATGTTTATTGTAGGTTTCTGTTTAGATACATGTTTGTTGTGTGTTTGTGTTTAGGTACATGTTTATTGTATGTTTAGGTACATGTTTATTGCAGGTTTATGTTTAGATACATGTTTATTGTATGTTTATGTTTAGGTACACGTTTATTGTATGTTTATGTTTAGGTACATGTTTATTGTATGTTTACCTTTGCGAGCTCCCTTCATGCCATGGGTCTTACCATGTCTCGCTTTTACACAGCATCAGAAATCACAGCTTCCCTGCAGGACTGAACAGGGACAGAAGGGGAGAGAGGAGAGATGATAACACTCAGGACAGAGCACCATCCACCACTGGGATGCTCACACATACTCAGCCATTTTACATGTTTTTGAACCGTAGCAGGGATTGAGAGAGCGCACAGGAAACACACAGACAGAGCATGTCCAAAATGCTGATGGGGCTTTGCCCCAGCATCCCAGAACCAGCGAGGTTAAAACAGCAGGCTTTTTATAAATTATTGCTTTTTAAGATTTGATTAATTGATCAGGTCAGGTTTTGTTTAGCCACACAGCATTTCACTGGCCTTGCCCTGACGCTTGTATAAACAAATGAGTTTATCTCTGTAGTTTACCTTACAAATGTATTGTACATTACAGTAATTTGTCATGGTAATCACCATCAGCGATTTGTTGTGAGAAGTTTAAAGTCTGAATACCTGTTCACAAATCATTCTCTGACTAAACACAGATGAAAATCTGTGAATATTTACAATAACACAGATGCTGTCTAATTCTGATCATTCATATTTACAGCAACTCATTTTTCAGACGCTCAAAGTTATTTAACCACAACATTGTAAAGTCAGATTCTTCTTGCCGTGTATATTTCGTACTAGCGGTGTATTGAGGTCGTTCTGACACTAGGAGTGTTTTTGTATGTGTTTTCATAACCACCACCACCACTACCCATTTTCCTTTTTCCCAGCTTTGATGCAAGACCATGCTAACATGTTGGCAGTGTAATCAAACGTGTGTCTTTGTGTGTGTGTGATTGTGTGGTGGTTGTTTTAACTCTAGGACAGTCAACTTTTGGCATGTAAGCAAGCCTCTCAGCTGACAGGCAAAAGGCCAAAGACAGTTGCCCATTTCTGTGTTTGTGTGTGTGTGTGTGTGTGTGTGTGTTTGATCTTTTCAAAGTCAAGCCCGAGTCTCATCTCCTTTCTCCTTTTGGCAGTGCTCTAGTTTGTGTTTTGTTTGCTTTTTGGAGACTTCACTTAGAAGAAAGACAATGCACCCATAACACAATATCCATACTGTTCTTTTACTACTGCCCTGGCTTTGCATTAATACCAAATCAAACTCTCGCAGAGGGAGTGAAAGTTGCAGTTAGGTTTCATTTCCCAGTCAATTACAGTCACAAAGGCTTTTAATGTGTCATTTTAAGCCCCCTTTTTAAAAGTGACAAAGATTGATCCTCAAAGCTCATCTGTATCCATTTCATCACAGTAATTGTGGCATATTAGCCCAGCCAGATGGTGTTAAATTGGGCTTGGAGAGCAATTCTGTGCTTTTCTGGAGAATCAGGCCCATAGAGGCCATTGCACACTTGTACGCTTAGGAACGGTTTGTCTCTTCTGTCCTGATCAATATTAAATGCTTGTCATATCTTAGGAAGGGACCTATCAGCCTTATTCGTCTGCTGCTTCACAGCTTAGTAATTACTGTGTTACTGGCGTCGGCACGGCAGGAATGGCTCTCATTCTTCACAGACTCTCAAATAATAATCTTAAAAGCACCACATCTCCTCCCCACACGGCGAGGAGCACATCAAAAAAGGCCCAGCGTGATCTCCGGGCTCCCCCGTGAGAACCAAAAGCCAACACTCAGGATCTTTTTTGCTTCATCTCCAAATGAGGCTGGGAGTGGAGGCGGGTGGGCTGCAAGAGGAGCACACCTGCTGCACGGCCCCACGCAACGTGGCAGACTGGGGTCACAAACGGCAGCTTTGCGTTGTTTACTGGTCAACAAGCTGCGGTTGGCGCCTGGGAGGGTGTGGGTGGTGTGGGCGTGGCACCGTCTCATGGCCGTTCGAGCTAAGCGTGTAATTATCGTATCGCGACGTGCTCCTGGAATTTCAACAGTAGGCGACAACAGGTCAGTGTTTTACAGTTGATACGCGGTTCCCAATTATGGCTTAACGTTGGCCCGTCTTGCCCTATCGGAGCATGACGCAATACCCAGAGGAGTTTGTAAGCGCAGATGAGCGTTTAAAAAGAAGACTTACGTATGGAGAAAAAAGCCGGTTGCTGAGAGTGTATCACTGGTGCAGGGGAACAGTGTAAACGCCTGCGTGAACGGCAGCAGTCTCGTGGGCTTCGCTGCGATTAGGGTCTGCGTGAGGGGGCTTTTATCTGGGGTGGTGGCAGCGAGGGTGGGGTTTGGGGGGGTGGTGGTGGTGAGGAGGGCCTCTGCTTGGAGATCATCCTCCTGTTGTTGTGCGGCGCTGCCTCGACGTCCCTGGTGGAGCGCGAGCTGCTCTATCGGCAGCAGCAGACGGCGTGCCCGTCCTGTCGCCAAGGCTCTGAGAGCCTGCCAGGGACGGATTTGCGGAGATGCGTCTGATGTGCTCCATCTTTTCTGTTGCAGGGTAATTAAAAGAGGAGACGGCGGTTGAATATACACTGGATGAGGAATTCGGTGGGGGTGGGAGGTGGGGGTGGTTGGTGCCTGAGAATACTGGATGTTATTTAGTTTAAAGTTTGTTTGTCTTTCTGACTTGTTTATGGGGGAAAACTTTTCTCCAGAAGTGTAGCTGGGAATTTGGCCCCAGATTTAACTTGAGCATATGTGGTCGTTTTGAACATGCATGCCAGTGCTGACTTTAATCTGCATGTATGCTGATGAGTGAGCATGTATGCTGATGAGGGGTTTTTTTTTTGGGGGGGGGCTTTTTGAATGCAGGTGTTCATCTTTTTGAAGGCAGCCTTGCAAAAAGAGCCTCCGTAAAAGCCTCGCGAGTTTCAACCCTTGCAGCACGTCATCATCTTAACTTACAGATGAGTATGCATTCTCCTCCTGTGCCCCACCTCCCATGTTCCTCTCTTCTTCATGAAGAGACTGGAAAGTCCAGGGAGTGAAAGAGGCTCCTTTGACGTGACGTATCCCCCACCGCCCCTTAGCTCCAAGTTTAAAGAGGAAGTGTCTTGCCTGTGATCACCCCTCCTTTAAAACTAGTCCTAGTGTTTACTGACACATGGCAAAAAAAAAGGTTCAGATCTTTTTATCTAGTCCCTCAGAAGGAGAGATCACCTTACAATGGGGGTGTGTTTAAGATACGGCTCGGCAACAACAGACGCAACTTCAATGGCGCGCTCGTAACACGCGGGGAATAGTGCTCCTGTACGGCTGATGCAGTCCAACCTTTCAGCTGCCCTAAATATATAATCACATGTGATGCCATTTTTTTGCTCCTTCAAAATTGCCATCAAAGCAAATGTGTTTTGACAACAGTTAGTGACAAGAGTGCCAAAGGAAAAGGCGGGAAGTCGACTGTATCAATAATTGATCGCACCGCCCCCAACTTGAGCATGGGTGCCTTGTGATAATGAAATACGTGATTTTTAAGAAAATAAATAATAGACAAAGGTCCTCCCCATTGTTGTGTAGGCTTACGGGTTTGATTGACTGCCTGCACATCCACTTCGTTCACTGGCAAAGGAGATCAAAGACGAGCTGTTCTTTAAGCCCCAGGCCACTTGCAATTTATTTAGAGGCCCTGCGTTGCTGTCCCAGCAGGTACTGCTGCTGTGCTGAGCACTCTGGGTAATCAGGCTTTGAGGTGTCTTTCTGTATTCACATACCCCCCCCCACCCATGACTGTGGCCGAGAACCCAGTTTGTCTCACCCTTCAGACTGTGTTGAAATTGCTGACAATGTAGTTACCGATCAAAACGTGTAAGGTGAGAGAGCAGTCACTGAGGAAGTTCTACTGTACGCTACATTATATGTTTGATTTTAATGTAATCTTTTTTGGTTGTGATTAACAGTGTTCTGTTTCAGTGGGGCTGGTTAAATTGTTGTTAATACTGCTATGTAGGAACTTCCAGAATCTTCCGCAGTAGTGTTCCCAGAGATGTTTCACTAAGTGCACAAAGAAATAATAATAATAATAACAATAAACTGTTTTCAGTATTGCAGAATAAAAACACTAGGCTGTAAACAAAAAAAATCTGTTTATTTCAAAGATTTGTACCAATTTTGAGCAACAGTATGAAGGCAGAAAGAGAAGAAAACTGAAAGACAAGAGAAAGGGAAATGAGTATAACGCATCATATTTGTTTTAAATGAAGTTGCGTTTGGGATAAAATGTGCCTCTTTATTTTCCCATTACAGTCTCCCATGGAGGTGTTTGAAAATGGACTTTGTGCATGGTGCTAATAATAGATCCATGAGCCTGTAATAGGCTGTAATGGAGTGCCTGGCCCATCCGTGCACAGTGGATTAAGTGTGATTCTGTCTTCATTATAAAACTTTATCTTTCCATTAAACAGCCATGTACACTGGAGTTATGATATTAGTTTTAAGCATTGTAGATGTTAATTGAGCACTTTCATGTGCTTCAGTGGCTTTTAAAACATTATATATGCTCAATATTAATGTAATAATACAATTAAAATGTAATGTTACATACCATGGACTAATTTGCCACAAATGTAAATATAAATTGAATAGGAATTGTCTTGATATTTGAATTTGAATTGAAATTATTTACCAAAACGGTGTAATATATATATATATATATATATATATATATATATATATATATATATATATATATATATATATATATGTCATTTGCAAGGTGAATATTGCTAACAGCATAATACTGTGTGAGTATTTCGGCATCAACCTGGGCAACATTATATGGTAGAGGGATAATACCATTGGTCACCTTGTCTTTCTCTAGCTCACATACGTTTCATTTTAGCCAGGGGTCTGCTGTGATATCAAACCATTTGGGAGAGCAGCCATGATCTGATGTTCACATGGTGGAGATGCATGATAGTCCACCAGAGGGCAGTAGAGCTTTAAAGGTTTTTGTTATTTTATATCCCCTCGTCCACCCACCCCTACCCAACCCCTGTTTGTAAAAAAAAATCTTGGAAGTGCAGACAGATATTTACTGGCTGTTTCATCTTTCTGCTCTAAATTCTAAATCCTATCAGACTCAGCAGGCCCTGCTCGGCTCTACCGCACAGCCGGGCCATTTGAACCCGCCGCTGACCTCGAGCAAACACACACACACAAGTGCGTGTGTGTGTGTGTCTGCGCACACTAACACTCATGCTCTCACATGCATGTGCAGCCCCAAACACACACACACACACACTCTGTTGTGTAGAGAGAGCTGACCTGAAGCACATGCACACATACACTCACAAACTCTGTGCTGTTTAGAACTGTGCTGACCTTGAACACAGGCAAACACATGGACATATATTCGCATGTGTCCACACACACACACATATACTCACATGTGTCCACACACACACACACACATATACTCACATGTGTCCACACACACACACACACACACATACACACGCAGCCACATAATAACAATGGCATTTATATGTTTTTGACATTTTTAAGATATTTAACTTTTAAGATAATTAACATTTAAGATAATTTTAAGATGCTGTTTTTGTGTTATTTTGTGTTATTATCCCTGTGGGCTTTGTACTAGCATAGTTATACAATGATAAGAGTAGAGCTTTCTTAATGGATTAGATCAAATGAGAAAGAGCACTCGGTACGTTTGAATCAGTTTTTGATATACTGGCTGTTAGATTGTTTGATGAACGTGAACACCAGTCCAGCAGAGCTAGACTCTGAATGGATTTTATTACAGATTGTTCTCACCTATGAATAGTGACAGGCATACAGAACTAACTGTTCATTTCTATTAAAGTTTTTATTTGCATCCACTGAATGTACATGAACTCAAGTTTCAGCTGCATGCGTCAGAACTTCAAATTATCAAATTCAAGTGTGTGTGTAAGCGTGGAGTGACAGCGGAGCATGACTGAGGCAGTTGGAGTCTCTGTAGATGTCGTGGAGGGCTGTGGGGATGGAACCGAGAGGCCCACATGTGTGTAATCCCTCAGCAGCACAGTCTGGACCTGTGCCCCACCACACACACACACACACACACACACTCGGAGGGAGTGGGGAGGGGGGGGGGGGGTGTTGCAGGCTCACTAAATTCTAAAAGGCAGCGAAAGGACGTCAGTTCCCACCATCAATGCTCCGATTCTTTCTCTTTTCACTTTTAACTTTAGTTTTCCTCTCTTCCTTCCCTCCCTGCCTGATGTCCCCCCATCGCTGTTGTTTTCTTCGTTTGTTTTTGCTCGCACACTCCCCTCTCTGTCGCTGAGCGCTGGAGCCACTTTCAAAGGCTCGGCTGTCACGCGCCGGCTTTGAGAGGCGGTTTAATTTTTAACGTACATGTTGTCAGGGTGCCGTCAGCTGTGATTGACAGGTTCGTCCCAGAGCAGCCCGGCTTGGCAGCCTGGCGTCTTTTGTCAGGGAGAGCGAGGGGAGGCAACAAAGAAAGAGCTGGGAAGGAAAAAGCACACATAAATAAAACACAAAAAATACCACTTACACTTTCCAATAGAGACTCAATTAAACGAAGTGTAGCACGCAGCTTTGTTATGCCGGGGAAATGGACTTGATATTTACTTTTTATTCTCCTTTATTGAAGATGAGATCTAGTTCAGACTGTTCTTTCTTTTGAAAGAATGAAGAAATAAAGAAGAGGGGAAAAGACAGATATTAGTAAAGGTGCTTCTCCATATTATTCATGCTGTGCTGATATGCATAACCTGGAAATCCAGTGGGGATTTTTTTAGCACCCCGAGGTTCGTACAGCAGCGGACTAATCACTGGGTGGTGCTTTTCTTATGCTTTTCTTAGGAGTTATGGAACCACGGACCTTGTGACCCTACCAAATGGAGGGGAAGAACAAAATCATCAGAATAAAAAAGCGCAGGCCTGGCTGGACGCCTTTTTGTCTATGTGCTGCATTAGGAGTGTTATGGCTGCGTACTGTGACTGATGGAAGGGTTTGTCACGGTGGGTGTCGCTAAACCGCACATTACCTGAGGTAGTGGATATAAATTGACCTCGGACGACACCTTGCAACAGCTGATTGCACACAGTGTGGACCTGTGTGATCAGTCGTGCGAGGTTGTGGATTGTCTTGTTAGGCGAGCTGAAGAGGTGGGATGAGCGGGAGCGAAAGTGCATATGTGGGGAGGTTCTCCTCCTTTCCCCTGTCAGTCCAGTCTGATGAAGACATGCGGCTCCTCTGGAGTAAATGCAGGACAAGACCTTCTTTGGTGTGTCAGGATTCTGACAGGGCAGCCGCGAGACAGTGCGTCTCTGTCCGTCTATAATGGCTCTGTGGCTGTGTGTGTGTGTGTGTGTGTGTAGAGAGTACACGTGTGTGGGGGGGCAGTGGTGTTGGGTCTTTCCCAATAGTGTTTGCAGTCACTTGTTCGCGCCCTCTTGTGTCTTCGCAGTCTTAGCAGTTTCCAAAGCACAAAGGACAGTGCTGGTTGTAACACACCAGGGAAACATTTTGGTACACAAATCAAGACAGAAATGACAGCGGTTTTGATTATCTTAACAAATCAGATTTCATCCATTTCAGCTAATATCAACATTCTCCACTTCAGAGTCTCTCATAGTTTTAGTTGGAGTTTGCAAGGTTTAATTCAGGCACATTGTGTGATAAATGTGAGATCATCTTCAATATCCTCCGTTATTCTGAATCAATTAAGAAGTAAGGCTACACACTTTGACAGTAGGCAGCGGTGCCCTTAGCAGAACAGTGTGTGTGCGTGTGTGTGTGTGTGTGTGTGTGTGTGTGTGTGACCTGGCTGGAGGTCCACACAAGATGAGAGACTGACTTTCACTCCATCTCTTAAAGGTTAGAATTTTTCCTTCTGCCAGCTTTTCTGTGTTTTCCCTCTGATTTTTTTAAGAAAACACATCTCGCATTTGATAACGCTTTGACATTTGACAGTCGGTTCAGATCCCCCACCCCGGCTGTCTCGTGTAGCAGCACAGGGGGAGAAGCAGCCCTGTCACGTTTCACAGGTAGCCTTAGCCACCACCATCAGCATCTGACGCCACCCCTGCCGCCCTTGCCTTCATTCTTTTATTTATTTATTTACTTAGAGATGCGACGTGTTGGGACACCACGTTTAGCATGAGAAAGGACCTCTGAGGGAAGAGAGAGTCTGACTGAAGTGTGGATGAAGCTTCGGCTTCTCACGCGGCCTCTATGCTAGTGGCATGCTGTGGTGACTGTCACTCTCAAATACCTCTATAGTCTCTGGGAAAAGTAGACCATGCCACTGACTGCGCTTCTGACTGCACTACTGACTGTGTTACTGACTGCGCTACTGACTGCACTACTGAAAGTGCTACTGACTGCTCTACTGACTGTGCGACTGTTTGTGCTACTGACTGCTCTACTGATCGAGCTGTTGACCATGCTACTGACAGTGATACTGACCACACAACTGACCGCACCACTGACCATAGTACTGATTGCGCTGCTGACTGTGCTCTTGATCGCATTACTTACTGCGCTACTGACCACATCACTGACCATGCTGTCAACTGTGCTGCTGACCGTGCTACTGACCACACTACTGACCACACTACTGATCATGCTACTGACCACGCCACTGACCATGCTGTCAGCTGTGCTGCTGACCGTGCTACTGACCACACTACTGATCGTGCTACTGACCACACTACTGATCATGCTACTGACCACGCCACTGACCATGCTGTCAACTGTGCTGCTGACCACACTACTGACCACACTACTGATCATGCCACTGACCATGTCACTGACCATGCTGTCAACTGTGCTGCTGACCGTGCTACTGACCACACTACTGATCGTGCTACTGACCACACTACTGACCACACTACTGATCGTGCTACTGACCACGCCACTGACCATGCTGTTGACTCTGCTATTGACTGTGCTACTATTCAATCCACCTGGCAGTCACCAACGTCTAATTCTCCACTGCGCGGAATCAGTAGATCAGACTCGCGGTACACTGTCTTTTAGCGGCGGTGCGCCATAGGGAAGCAACGGTTTCCAGCCTACGGTTACATAATTTATATCAGCCGTACTCAAACAAAATTTAACACGTTGTCATTCATCTAAAGCTATGTGTGAGAAAGAATGGATAACTCCAAAGTAATAAATGAGTAACAGTGCACCATGGGAGCGTATGAATGAGTGTGTTTAAGCATTCTGTTTGACAACAAAAGGAATGCGCCTGTGTCCCAGGGCAGCACACCACTTTCCTCCTCTGCGACTAACCCCAACACCTCCACCCAGAGAGACGCAAGATGGAGAGAAAGTTAGTCATGAACAGTGTAAAACGAGGGTAGCACAAACTTTCTCGGAGAGTCATGGAGCACTAAGCACAGCTTCATTCTCCAGTTTCGGAGACAGACGACGTTACCCGACGACGACTCGCGTCTTGAGGAATGAAAAAAATCGAGCACAATTTCCCAGTTGGGTAATCATGTACAGTTGTGCAGATTTTTCTTAACATGCAGAGTTCAGGCTACTATTTTACATCTTGTAGCTGTCAAAAATATCTTCATATAAAGATTTGAATTGGCTTTGTAGGGTAGGAGAGGGCAGCTGGAGCTCTTTCTAAACCTACTGCAGTGTCTTAACGTTGCTGAATGGGACTACAGCGTGTCTAGTGAAAACATACGTCAAACGCACACAGCCTGAATGTGATTTCTTCAGTCAGGGCTTCTGAGTGATGATTCACAGTGCGGTATCAGTGCAGTGGCAGAGAGCTCCAGATAGAAAAGCAAATAAAAAAATACAATAAAAATTAGATAAAATGTGAACTTATTACAGATGTGGAGTCAGGTAGGTTTTGAATGTTTGGAGGAATTATTTGAAGTGTGCCGGGGTTTGTGTGTACAGGAGAGGGAGAGAGAGAGGTACTTTTATCCCTCACTGTTGTAACAATTTGAACTTATAACAACTCACTGCAGATAAACAAGCCTTCACATTTGAAAAGAGAAGCCTCAAACGTGCGTGTTTGATATATATATATATTTTCCTGTTGTCAGTGCTCTGTTATCATCATGAAAGGCAGCTTTCAGGGTGTGCTTTATAACAGACAGCCTACTGCCATATATGCCTAAACACTGCATTGTGCTACTGTGTACAGTTCAGTGCTACATCAGTGAACACAGCAATGTTGAGCAATTACTCATGTTCTGGGGTTTTCTCTCTTCCTATGGATGTTTTGACCTCTTAGCACTAGGTATGGGTTACCTTGATCCAGTACATTCGTCTGTACACACCCCCCCACCCAATTGCTATGAATGATTCACTGGGAGAACAAGCACTCTCCCTCCCCAGGAGTGTGAGCAGCGGTGTGAGAACTGCTGCCCGGCCAGGACTTTGCTCTGATCTCACCATGGCGTGGAAGCGTTGAGAAAGCCCGTGTTCCTCACACACTCTGTCTTCCTTTCTTTTTTTATCTTCAGCAGTTATACGCAGTATTGACTGTTTCATGCTTTTGAATGTTCGCAGAGAAGGCCTGGGGCTTGTTAGGGAGGTGGAGGGGGCATGCGCCATGACACTCGTAACGCCCCCATAGTGAACTCCAGCTCCCAGTGCTCCCTGACGTCTAGAGACTGAGTCTCCGGCCTGCAGTGGGTATGAGCATCTGCCTCACAGATCTGGTGAGATCACCCAACATGATGAAAATGCACAAAAAACACAAAATATTAATACACACACACACACCTCTCTCTCTCTTTCTCTCTCTTCTGTGCTTTCTTAAGGGGAGTTAAAGGGCAACAGAGAGAGATAGTGAGAGAAAGATAAGAAGAGAGGGAACATGTGCAGCCCTGAGAAGGGCACACCTCAGTCCCGTCAAACGGGGACGCTGTCCCCCCCCCCGTGGCACACCTCAGTCCCCTCAAACGGGGACGCTGTCCCCCCGTGTCTCCCAGCTTATGTCTGCATGTCTGGCTTATTCTCTTTTGTCCTCATGTGAGTCAAAGCTTGGAAACATTCCTGGATGAATCTGCTGGTGAAACCTACGTGGGCCTCACACAGAAGCTGGGGGTTACTCTGGTGTTATTTCTGTGATCTATTCCTGCTACAATATTTACAAATACCCCAGGTTTTATTAGATCAGTCAGCATTCATGTGTCTCCAGTGGGCAGAACAGACATGCTAGTGTGGGTTTTCTCCCAAGATTACAATGTGCAGAGAGATTATATTCAAAGATATTACTCATGATAATTTAAGACCAATAGGTGTATTTGTGGGTCTGTAGATTAACCCCTTTTAATACTTATGTACTTATTGGTGACAGATGTGCTTCGCACACAGTAGCTATTGGTATAGATTTTTTGACTGAACTGAAGTGTTGGCACATTTCAGCGCTGGACAGGTGCATCTTATCAAGCATGTTAGCTTCTTGATGTTATTTTTAATATCGTTACAAGGGAAGGCGTGCTTGTCCTGGTCCACATGTTGCGATGAAAGATGTAAGCATCAGCGGTGTAAAGTGTGATCTATCTGCATGGTGCTCTATACTGATTAATGCGTCTGTGATATCACTGTTTGCAGAAAAAAATAAGACAGATTAAACAAACTCTCCTGTCTTGTCTGTCCTGTCGAGCCTCTGGGGAATGTGTGTGTGTGTGCGCGTTGGGTGTGCATGTGCATATACACAACTTCATCGGGTAAGAAGATGGACAGACGAATATTTCTGCTTTACTACAGACGCCGTCTCCTAAGGACAATGCAGCCGAGCAGCAGGTAGAACAAAGACGGCAGGTACTGAGGACCCGTGGAGTCCACGTCCCACGCCACCCTCCTCTTCTTAAAAAAGAGAGGAGAAGAAGACATCATCATGTGCTAATGAGACGAGGCAGCTGAAGCCCTCCACCTCGGCTTCTCCCCGCTGCTGTGTGGGAGCAGGCCGCTGCTCCCTGCAGGCAATCGGGGCTCTGCGTCAAAGGGGGCGGCGGCTTGCACCATATTGATTGGTGATTCGATGAAAGGTCAGCAGGCCCCTCCTCTCAGCCATCACCTTTGTGGAAGTGTAGGGTCTACCTCCCTGCAGACTGACTCCACCTCAGCTACCACCCCCATCCCTTCACCCTTACACACACACACACACACACACTTTTTAGTGTGTCAATCCCCCCCCCCCCGCACCTTACCAGCTGCCACCTGGGGGAGAAGGAGAGGAAGCAAACAAGCTAATCATCGCTTACCATGAACACCTCCCGACTGGCTGACAAATGTCACGGTGACTTGTACGATTATTTTTGAAAGAAAAAAAACTGAATTAATTGCACTGGTTAATTAGGTCCCTGAGGCCTGCGCGCTAATTGCGAGGCTCTGAGCTGGCGAGGACAGAAAGCTGTAACAAAAGAGAGGCAGCTCAAACAAACGGGCCTGCTCACACACACACTCACACACACACACACACACTATAGCACGCACACACTCCGCTCATATGGGCTTTTCTTCTCTTTCTCAGGCTTCCCCTCACCACACACATTCCTGTGACCTGCCAAATGTTCGTGCCGTCTTGATGTGCGGCGGAATGAGGGAGACGTGCAGCCGCCGAAATCTGCCGCGTTCCACAAAGCATCTGTCTGCGCGCTACCCTGCATTCATTACGTTTGGACCAATTAGCTGTTATAACTTAGCAAACATCCATTTGTGCTTCCCACTTTGAAAATCTTCCCAAAGTGACTGAGTCCCTGAATGTACCCTCGTGTCAACCAACTTTATCTTCAGAAAGTGTTCCTTGCACTTAATTAGGAAATGCGGGGAATGAACCCCAACTTCTCCCCAGCAGTGCCTTTGTCTTTCCCTGTGGTTCGAGTGCACCTTGGGAGAAGGGTCTGCTTTGTCAAGGAATCACACCAAGGTTGTTTGAAGGTTGTTTGAGAGTGAGGCAAGGAGGCGGAGGATGGTGGGGTGGTGGGAAGTGCAGAGCGCTCCCTCTCCCTACTGCCTAGGCTTCTGCTTTAACAAATTACCCAACACTCTGATACTCGGTGATGTCTTTCTGTCGGCGGATGCTTTTGAAACCCCAAATTTGACTTGCCTTTGAGTTAAACACTCTACTGTGGGAGTTTAAGCCTTTCGAGAAGCTCTGTGTGCGAAGGCGTTCTGTTTGAGCAGAGTTGCATCCTTAAATTGCTGCAGTATGGTTGCACCCGTGCTGTCCCGGTGAGCTAGGTCTCCCTGTCGACGTGGGGTACAGAACACGGCCGAGCAATCCAGGTCCATCGCATCCACGTGGGACATCTCACATGGAAGAGATGCGTAAGGCAAACTTCTGCCGCTCTGTCTGAATTCTTCATATCCAGTGTTCCTAAATCAGTGAGACCAATGATTCATGGAGTGAGGTAAAAGTGCTGATTATAGTTGATGAAATTAGTCTGATCTAACCTAAACCGTAGTAACTGTTTATATGAGTTGGGTCATGCAAATCTTTGCTTCCAGTCGCGAGATCCTGTTGGACGAAACTTAGCGATGAAAGTGGCGTGTCAGTTCCTGGAGGAGGAAACAGGCAGGCTGAGTGGGTTTGGTTCAGTTGACCTGCTTATTTGCAGCACAGGGAAAGCAGCTGTTTAGGATTGTTAGTGCTTCTAGTCAGCTTCCCTACTGAAAGCATGTTTATGGAACAGGTGGTGTTCCTGTCTGAAGGGCTCAGTGGTCATTTTAGAGATGTGGTTCTCACAGTTCTAAATTTATCCCACTCGGTTCTTCACCGGCTGCGAGGGCTTCTGGTGACATGCTGGGCTGCTCCCCCCTCCCCCCCCCGAGTCTTTTCCACTCGATGCAGAAAACCACACTGCTGTGATTTCTTCATAATGGAGAGAATCATTTTGCTTTGCTGAGAACGTTAAACCTATTAAACCAAATCAACTGCCTTGATTTGGCCCAACCTGTGATTTGGCCTGTGCGCCTGTGGTTTGCTTTGCAAAGTTTAATATTTTGTTGGAGAAAAGCACTCAGCTCTGTTGTGCATCTCCTCTCGTAGTGAGGCTGGAGGCGGTCTGACAGGTTGGGGCCCAGTTGTATGCAAGAACAAACCCTTGCACACCCATTGATCCATTGCAGATGGAATGGTCTGTCTTCACTTGTCAGTTTGCATAGCGGCAGATCAGGGACAATGCAAACAGGATGTTGGCAGATGTGCCTGAAAAGTTCAGATGGGGTGAGATGCAGTGAGCACCCTGATTTACGACTGCTTGTCCTGCGTAAAACTGTGGTAGTGGTGAGGACCTGTGACGTGTCAGAAGAGAGTGTCGAGGATATGGTCTTGGTGTGTATGCCTGTGTGTGTGTGCTTGCGTGTGTGTGCTTGCTTGTGTGCTCATATTGTCTCTAGTTCAATAAGAGGTTGACCTGGATGGACCGTTAGCAGCCTTTAAGATCACTACTGAGATGCTCATCGCTGATATTTCCATTGTGACAGGGACAGTTTTACCAAGATACTTTTTTTTCTTTGTAAAACTGTAGCAAAAGCCCCTTGTATTATGATGTCCTGCTTACCGATATTGTAAAAACACTTAAGAATGAATAACATCAAAGTTGTTACATGTACAGTCATATGAATGTGTAATAGCAACGTAGTTACCTTTAAATAGCAATTTTTTATAACCATGAATTGCACGCCTTGCAGGCTGTTCAACATGTGCTAATGTATTGCAGTTCTATTCCCAAGGCAGTGTTTATGCAACATTTGAGGGGTAATATATGAGGCCTTTGAGGCAGCTCCCCCCTAACTTCTCATTAACATTCAGAAGCCTCTCTCATCACTGAAACAGGGCATCAGCACAGTCTGATTGGCTGCTAAACAGCTCTACGCTCTGTAAATGCCCCCCAGCACCATCATGGTGCCCTCACGCTCAACTCTGCCTTTGACCCACAATCCTCTGCTCTGCGGGGACTGCTCACACATGGGCTCAGTGGGGAAGGGCATGCCTCTGGATCAAAGGTCACGTGCAGGAGGGGAGCAAGTGCCTCCTCGCACTGATAAATGAAAAAGGGCATAATATGATGGAGAACGAATGTCACATGCGCTTTACTGTAAGAAACTGGAGCGCAAACGAACGGGGAATACGAAGCATATATAAATGCACTGGAAATATAATTTTATACTTGTCTCATCACGGACGTGCACAAGCCCTCGCTCCTGGCCTTTAAGACTTCCCAGGACGTCTGCCGTGGGAAGGAGAGTGACTCTGTTCTGACAAATCATTAGCCTTAATTTGAGTCCGCAGGATGTCTGTAGCAGCCGGGTCAGCACTGTGTGCCTTTGAATATGTGGCACCTCCTAGTCATCACAGACACGGAGCTCCTCCGAGAGACTCTGCTGTCCCAGCCTCCCTCGGCCTAAGCTACATCGATCGCCTTGTTATCGTCATGACACCCACCGAGCGGGGCTTTACCTATCGATAACCAATGCTATTTCTGCTGCAGATCAAGCGCCATCTGCCAACTTTCATGTTTGTAAACAGTATTGATCTGCATAATAACCTCAAAAAACGAGCTCCTGGGTTAAGGCAAGGACGAACGCACCGCAGCGGTTATTATGATGTATATTCAGCGCCGGCCTAATTAACAGCGCAGAAAGCGGAGAGGGAAGCCGCTGTGATCGGCTTGACAAGCCAGAGTGTCACCATCAACACCTTTCTGAATAGTGACGGTAATGAAATACGGTGCATTAAATAATAAAATAACCGGTGTGCTAACCCCGCCCCCCCTCGCATAATCTCAGCAGACAAAGCGCTGATGCGTCACCTTTTTTTTACAAAGATGCAAATTATTGCTGTGTGTCCTGATCATTTATTCATGAGCGGGCCTGTGTGCCTGCGTGTTCCCCTGTTCTCCCCGCGCTGTAGCGCGGCAGGCTGAAAGAGACGTCAGGGGAGAGGACTGACGACGAGGCCGCGCCTCCTCCTCCTCCTCCTCTCGCTGTGTCTCCCCCTCTCGCTACCCCGCGGCCGCACGCA
This sequence comes from Brachyhypopomus occidentalis, assembly GCA_020368025.1. Lineage (NCBI taxonomy): Eukaryota > Metazoa > Chordata > Actinopteri > Gymnotiformes > Hypopomidae > Brachyhypopomus > Brachyhypopomus occidentalis. The sequence goes on from JAGXOD010001377.1 coordinate 1,548,308, forward strand.
GTGGCCATCTTATGACCGCTGAATTATGCATAATCTCTCTATCAGACGCGTTCATTGCACGACCGCTGCCAAGTGCGGGAGGTGCATCGTGTCACCACGCGCGTGGTGAACTCTGGCCACAGTGCTGTTGCTTCAGTGTATTGTTTAGAGTATCCCATAACGCTGACTAGCAGGATAAAGTGGTAAAGATGATGGATGTGCTGGTGGCTTCATGGTTTTAGTGTAATAGCAATGTTTTACATGATGGGTGCTTATGTCTCATGTAACATCCTAGGTAAATAACACATTTATGAATAATTATCTAGCTATTTGTGAAGGGTTAATTTTTTACATGACGGCCATATGGGGTGTCAGTCTTGTCAAGGATTTTTTCAAAGTAACAGTCAAAATGCATGTTTTATATCATGAAATGTTCACATGCTAAAACACATTAATAGGACTTCTATTAAAACACATTAATAGGACACTATTTTTAGTTAACCCAGTGCCCTGGAAACCTTGCTCTCCACAGATGGCCCTTTTCAGGTTAATCCATCTGCTGTGGCCGGTAGGACAGGGAGGACATCGGACTTTCACAGATCCTCAAAGGTTTGCAGCACTTGCAGGCCGGCAGTGCAAGCATGCGCTAGTGGGGATCGTGTGTTAGGTAAACTCCCATGATGCTCTAGTGGTGCACCTGGAGGGGCTGAGCCTTGGGCGTCTACTCCCGCACGCGAACGCTCCTCTGTTTGCCAAAGATTTCCTCCACTTATTCACGTAGAACGTCGGCGGCGGTGTGCAAAACGCGCTGAGCCAGAACGAACCCATCGGGTTGTTGGATGACTGCAAATATTTCACTAGGATTATAACAATGGAGCCACTAAGTGAATGTCAAAGCAGCACAGTCTGTTCTGGCCTTTGACAGCAGCAGAATGCACAATAAGAATAAATTAGGCTGCACTGTCCAAGGTAATCAAGGTGCAGCAGGCACAGCTAATATGAATGTGCACAGCAAGAATAGACCAGGCTGCATTGTGCATTGTGCACAGATGTTTGGGGATGTGGGTGTTTGCACTGTGAAGTTGACGGCCTAACAAACCTAACTGGTGTCATGCACCACATATTGTGAGTCCGTACGCTACAGTTCTTCAGACTAGTTTGCAAATTAAATTTCCCCTAGAATAGCAAATCCTTTAACTGAAAGGGTCCCCACCCCGGTGGCCTCACACAGATCTGGACAGAACGTCTCGGGGAATTCAGCGCGTCCATTTCCTGACACAAGCCGGACCGCTGTCACGCCAGGAACTCCTGCCGGTCCGCCCAGGCGAGTCTGGCTCGTCCGCGCGAAGGCGAAGCACTGTCTGGCAGTGGAAGCGTGACATGAAACGCAGGTGTGCTGAGACTGTCTGATACGCGGCTAAAGGAGTGAGACAGCAGAGGCGGCGGGAGAAAGAGGGAAGGGAAGCTGTGGAGAGAGTCTGCGTGTTGTGTGCCTTTTTTTAAAGCAGCGCAGATAAGAGCAGAGAGAGAGAGAGAGAGAGAGAGAGAGAGACCTGCTCTCACAGACCTGCCTTGAGGAGGGAAAAAAAGAAAGAAAAAAAAACCTATAATAATTCCACATGTGCAGAGCTGAAAACCACTCCCCGCACCCTCGCTGTTATTTACGAAGTGCTGACACCGGGGCCTGAAAGAATTAGTATTCTGTTAGGTAAATGTTTTCCACTGGGCTCCGCACGGCAACAGCTCGCAGATGTTGGGGCGATGCAGCCAGGGAGAACGCATTCCCACCGCAGACTGAATGAAAAAGCATGTCAGAAAGTTCTCCTCAGCCAAGCACCGACAGTGATCTACGACTCCTCTCTGCCTACACAAGGCTCCACCAACCCAAACCTCAGTGCTGCCTTTTTGGCTTCGAGATATTAAGTGCTGGTTTTTTGGTAAAACTCCTTCTTCACAGACGACGTCGTGTTTTTTTGTTTTTTTTTTCGCGGTTATTGGGCACACCTGGCTGTGGTCCAGGAGCAGATGTTCTAGCGGTGCTGTGGACCCGACCCGCCCCCCACGATACAGTCCCGCTGAGACCCGGAGGTGCAAAAGCATGGAAACTGATTGAGCCTATAGTGCGCTCTTGAGCGGAGGAGAGCTCAGCTCTGCCCTGGCACAAATATCACACTTCTTTACTGTTTGCCACCAGAGACCTTTGGCAGATCAAATTCTCCTTGAGGATTTATGAATTGACCATTTTTTGATATCTACTAAATAGCTGCTTATAACTCAGATGCTCGCTTTTGGTCATGGTTGGCGGGAAACTGGAAAGCAGCCAGTTCAGACTAGATCTGTGTAAACATTTTAACACCTGCCCGCTACACACACAGAAACACACACACACTTATGTTTTATCTTTGTGGTATATTTTTATTTACTTGTGCGTAGCTAAATAATGATCTCCCTAGCTTTAACCAAAATGAAAAAAAAAAAAATTCTCTCTATTTTATTTTTTCACAATTTCTACTCTTTTCTATGGCTAAATTATTTATTATTTACTTTACTTATTTAGAAATGTTTAACTTTTCATGTTGACCTGTCATGGAACCATTTGCTCCCCACAGCCAAAGCCATGCTCTTGCCAAGACGGGTGGAGAGGTTGGGTGGTGTTGGGAGCAGGTTGCTATTCTCATATAGGTGGAGAATGTGGTGGAGAAAACATCCTTATCAGAAAGCTGGACAAAGCTCATCAGGTGCGAGACGCCCTCCGCTGGGCAGACAGAGATCTTATCCTTTCACCAAGAGCAGGAGACTGGAATGAGGAGCACTTTTTAAAGTCTCGCTGAGGTGGACCTAGTCAGGACTAGAGACGACAGCACTGGTTCAGAGTTTCGACCCCTAGCCCAGAAAATATGAGAGCTGATAACCAGCACCAGAGAGTGTGTCAGAGAAAGGCAGAGTTCATCAGAGAAGAGCTAAAGGAATGACGCTTTTCAAACGTACTGTACATTTTTTAGAAATATAATACAAATTTTTCAGATTCACTGTGGTTGCAGGGCAGTCACAGACAGATGGGTTGGTCATAATGTCTAAACCTGCTTGTAACACAGCCTCTCTCTACAGCGTGATTGGATGTAGCAAGTTTAAGGGATCCTGTGACTCACAAGTTCAGTGGATCACAAGAGGATTCAGTTCAGCACACTTTAGTTTGTGTTCTCTTCTCTTCCACTTTCCCTCCCTCTCTCTCTTTTTTTTTACTCCATCTCTCCCCACTCTTCTTCTTTCGTCTGCTCGTTCTGAGACGCTGTAAGTGTGAGAGTGCCAGAGGCAGGCTAAGCCGAGCACACCCCAACCGACCCCCCCACCCCAACCCCAGCCCCACGCCTCCCACCCTGGGGTGGGGGATGCGGTGTTGGTGGTGGAGGGGTGCAGTGCATCTCTGCCCTTCCTCCGCGAGAGCGCAAAAACCCAGCTCTGCCTCTCGCCCTCACATCCAAAGGGTTCATTATGTGAGCGGGGAGGCAGCCGGGCGCGGGGCCCCTGCCAGACAGCGCGTGGTGGGGCCTCGGCCGCGGGTGAGGGAGGACGTTCCACCTGTCAGGAGTAATCAACAGGGCCCATAACGGGGCGCCGGGAACCAGGCGGCTGGCCGGCGCGCACACGGATGCACGCGGAGCTTTTGCACATGCAAAGACGGGTAAACAAACAGGAGCCGGAGTGCAAAGCGCTGGCAGGGACAGATGTTGGCTGAGGAAACGGCCATGGAAAGAACACTTTCATTTCTCCCTTTGCCTCATTTGGCTTTCATGGGCCTGATTGCTATGAGAGAGGGAGAAAGAACGAGCAGGCAGGCTGGGCTGTGCCTATCTCACGCAGTACTGCAGCCTGGCTCTGCTTGCAGACTCTACCTTTATCCTTGGTTATAAATGGAAGCCTCCATGCCAAGCAAGATTAGAGCTGAAAAAATAAATAAATAAACAAATAGATGAACAGTGGTATGATATCTTGGTAATCAGTGTGTGCGTGTGTGTGTTTGTGTGTGTGTGTGTGTGTGTGTGTGTGTGTGTGTCTGTTTGCATACACAAATACTGGAATGATTTAAACAGCGCTGAAAAAACTGGCCCTCAAACAGAAAGGGACACTGTAACACACACTGTCAGACATAGATTCTTTTATTTTTCTTCTTCACTGTCAATATTTTGATTTTGAATAGACTCATTTGTTCATTGTAGTGCCTTTAGGTAAACATTTGAGATAAAGATGTCTTCCTCCTCATGGCCTCCTTAAGAAATAATATGATTAATGAATACTCTTAACCTTAATAACAATGCCAGTTATGATTAGCTCTGAAACTATTCAAGTATGAATAACTAGAAGCAAGAAACGTCTTCTGAAGACTGTTTCTTAAAGCTTCCTAAGGTTGGCCAAACTTTTGAGCCAAGAGGATTTCTGCGGTTTGGCCACCTGGTGGCGGTAAAGCACAAGTAAAAACTCGTACCTTTGCGCATCGTGACGGCCGAGGTTCTTTTATCGAAACAATCGATTAGTTGATGTTCTGAAACACTACAGCGTATATAGGACATTGTCCTTTTTAGTGATAAAGCCACACACACACAAAATATCACAAAATGTTTAACTACATAGAACGTTGTTTAGGTACCTCTCTTCTCTTTAAGGTGGCTTCTTTCTCATTTCTATGTAAGGTAAAGTGATGGGAATGTGTAGGAGACCTAAATGGATTTATAGAATGAAACTTAACTCTACCATGAAACAAAAAAGTGGCTGGTTATCTTTTTATTATGTCTTTAGCTGGATTGTTTTTATACGGTGGGTGTATATATATATATATATATATATATATATAATTTATACAGCTCTGCGAAGGGAATATAACCCTAGCCCAATAAATTGTCCGATTAGTGTTGGCTTTGATTTCGTAACATAAAGCATAAAACTGTCAATAACACACTGATTTTTACCCCATGTCACGCGAGACTTGTTTATTTCGTTTTTACTAAAACACCATAATAATATTAATAATAATAATAATAATAATAACAATAATAATAACAATAATAGAAATAATAATAATAATAATAATTATAATCTAATAAGTTGATTAAAAATAAAACAACTATGCAGTACAACGAGTTGCTGTTTGCAATAAATAAATAACATATCGGTTTGAAATAGGCTGTTTTGGGAATATTTGTATACTAATAAAATTGCGCAATAATTCAAGAATTTGCCGATCTTAAATGTGCGCCTCTGCTTGCTTTTTTTTTTTTTTACATATATACTAACCCGTGCTACACTGGAGTTGTTTTCTTAGATAGAGATAATCGATTTCCATTAAACATAATGCATATTTTCTTTCTCGCCACTGTAAAACACGATTGCGCATATGCTGTTTTTGTTTCTAGAGTACGGTGCAGTAAAAATCTACAGTGTTAAATTAATAACTACAGAGATCATTTGAGCCCAATGGGCAGTGTGTAGGTGTACGGAACAGTTTTACTGCACAGTGTGTGTGTGTGTATATATATATATATATATATATATATATATATATATATATATATATATATATATATATATATATATATATATATACACACATCTGAGTACTCTGAGTAAATAGCGATCTTTGCAAATAATTTTTGAGTGTATTTTTTGTGCTTACTATTGTTTATTTTATAAAGAGGTATGGAGAATCCCCCTCCTCTATCTCTCTCTGGTTGTGTGAGTGTGCGTGTGTGCGTGTGTGAACACACGTGCATGTTGGGTGCTTTGTGTGTTTTGGGTGAGGTACAGTTTCTGGTATCTGCTGCTCTAGCAGGGACGGAGTCGTCAGATCAGACGGAGGAACAGAGGAGACGAGTGGGGCCTCTGGGCTGCGCGTGTAACGTCTGCGCGTGTAACGGCCACTGTGGTAATGCCACCTACACCCAGCAGGTTGCCATCTCAACCAGCTTCTGCCACGCCTGCTCTCCCTCTGCTCACGCAAACGTGTTGACGAGTCACGTGCCCTCCAGACACTGTTTTAGTGGAATCGAATGACATGTCTTTAAGTTCAAATGAAGTGTTTGGTCCAGTTTGGAAATGTTGATCGAAAATACTATAGTTTTTAAGGTGCACTGATGTTTTCAATCAAATCAGAATAAAGTGTTGTGATTATCAATTCATTTTATACTCAGTTTTACAGATTTGTCACTGAATGTATGATACATACTGTACATGTATATGATATATGTGTAGCTGCAGGATTCAGAACAGTGTGCATGTATGATTTAACGTAAGTGAAATTAAATTGCATTCATTTATTTAATAAACAATCCATCAATGTGATATTGAAGAGAGTGCTATTAATGAGCTATAGGAGTCCCCTATATGGTTTGTGTTGAATGCCATTTAAGGATCTAGTCCATCATCTCATCACTGCTTGTCTTCTCACTCTGAGCATCTCCAGAGCACCGAGCAGGCCACTGTCACCATGGAGACGGTGCTGTTCTTTATCTCCTACAAGGAGATTAAAAGTGCTCTGCCCATTACTGACACAGACCCAAGACTCCAGTGGACAGCCATTGCCATTCTAAAAAGGTTCCTTTACTCTCCCTGTGTGTTAACTTGTGATGCACTGTGTGTGTGCGTGTGTGTGTGTGTCTATGTATTTGAGAGTGTGTAGACCTGTGTTTTCGCATACATATGTGTGTAATGTGACAAGGGTAAGCTCATCTCCATTCAGTCTGGCTGGCACTGTGTACTCAGCAGGGGACAGTGCTCACACACACTCCTCTCACACACACCCATACACACACACTCCTCTCTCTCTCTCACACACACACACACACACATGTAGGCTCTTACACACACACCCAAACCCACACATTCCATTCACCATCAGCTCCTGTCTTCACAGAGCTGCCATGCTAATCATTTAAACAGTACAATCAAAGCGAATAAGATGTTTGACACGCAGAGAATAAAGCTGGGAGAAAAATTATTATTAGTGTTTGTGAGGTACAGGCAGTGTGACTGAATTGAAGGAGACTTTGATTCAGATTCTTTCTCCTGTATGCACTGACTCCGGGTTCAGCCAGTTTCCTGCTAAAACTGCGCTTGTCATCAAATAGTTTTAAACTTTTTATCCGTTCAGGAGAGAGACAGAACCATGCAAGACGCTGCAGAGGTCCAAAGGGGAAGTTGTCTTTGATATTTTATTTCATGTTAAAAAATGTGTTGTCTTAACGCTGTCGATCTTCAGTAATATGCCAAAGAGAGGAGAGGGACCGTTTGTAAATACACATTCAGGTAGAAGTAGAAAAATGTAACGCATCTAAAAAGCACAGACTTGATATAAATAGCACGTCCTCCTTCCGTCTGCGTTTAGTCTTTCTATGAGGATTTCTATCTGGATTGAGAATAGACTGTGGTGGCGATGGATCAGCCCAGGTGTCTCTCCATGCCCTACTAAGGTTAGTTAACACGTGCACTGATAGCATGCAACGTCATCTCTCTTTAAAGGGTCTTGTGTGTTTTGGTTTCACCTTTCCCCATGTGAAGAAAGCTACTTAAAACCAAAATAAACTCCCAATGTCACCCAGACCAACAGCAGCTAAGCAGTTCCCTTTGACATCAAACACCTATTAGAATTGTATTAACACAGCAGTTTTACAGCAAGTACTCCAGTGACACTCAAAGCAAAGGCAGGCGAGCTCTTAGCAAAAAGCACGTTTTTAGCTCGGCTAACGGAAATGTTATGGAGAAACATATGGGTGTTAGGCTGACAGTGAAAGAACAAAAGATGGGGTAACTGGAATCTGCGGATTCGTGTTTGTTCTTAACTTAGTGCAGGCCTTCTTAGTTTGTTCTTCGACTGTGCAGAAATTAACACCGCCCAACACCCACTAAAGCATGAAATGTCCTGGGCATGAGGAGCTGGTGGGGTTTTCCCAGATAGGCAGTGTTGGGAATGTTGAGTGGCTCTGGGGCCACAGGGCCACAGATGTGTTGGAGGCATTGGGATCTGATGGAGGATCTCCTATGCCAGTCTGCACCGGGCTCCTCTCGCTCTCTCTGTTCTAAAACGGGAGTTGAAAGGAAAAAACTCCAAAGCCTCAAAAACCCTCCTAGTTTAGGGCCATACTGTACCTTCGGTCAGGCCAGTGCTTCTCACACTAAATGCTTTGAAGCGCTAGAGAGAAGATATGACGAATAAAAAAGATGGTGGAAATTGTTGGTAGGGTTGATGGATGTATTGACTTCGAGCGTTTCTGCCCCTTGTGAAAACAGGCTGTTAGAACAATTGTGTATTAGCACTGTATGGTTAAAGGCTGGATTGCCTTTGGAGCTAAAGGTGTATGTTTATATGTACAGCGGTCTGTAAAAGGATGTGACTAATTGTGTGCTTTTTATGCCTGCTTGACTGTATGGATTATACTTACAGATCTTTAGTTTTGGGGGTTTTTTTTGTATTTTTTTTCACATTTTTCAAATCTTGCACATATATACAAAGTGTGGAGGAAATCCTGTATGTCCTTCATATCCTGCACATATATACAAAAGCGCATAGGAAGATCTTTATGTCTTTGGTATAGCATGCGTCTTCAGGAGGAAGCACACTCTTTGCAGGAATCACAGAGTGCCTTAGCTAAGGTGGGCAGACTCAGCTCTGTTTGTCCATGCAGTGTTTTAAATCATATTTGGCACACTGGAACATTTTCAGCACTGGTCAACAGACCATGATTATTCCACACTTCATCTGCGTCAGCTGTACTGTTAGGAAGGCTCTATGGACCCTGGCAGTTGCTAATCATGATAGTGCACGTCTACAGGCATGTTTGGATTTGAAGATGTGCACACCCTTGCTTCAACCAGTGAGCAGGAGGCTCCTGGACTGACTGTGTGTTAGATCAGTACTATGTAGTCAGATCAACACTGTGTAGTCAGATCAGTACTGTGTAGTCAGATCAGTGCTGTGTGTTAGATCAACACTGTGTGGTCAGATCAGTGTTCACAGCAAAAACTGGAGTGTTACATTTTCAGAGTTAAACATTTCCGACTTGATTTTCTCTTCCAAAGAGTAACTGTTAGATGTAAATGATGTTCAGTGTTGGAGTTATCTGACAGAGCTGATCAAATCAGTGTTAATCCAACTAAATGACTCCGTGACCGCAAAGACGTCATTAAACACCACACACACATTTCACTTCGGCTGGTGAAAGTCGGCGCCATTTTTCTCTTGGCGAAAGATGTACACGGTGAGTGTTTATTCATTCTTGCTGAAAACGGTTTAATTTGATTGTGAGAAATGCATTATGTACAATAAAACACCGTCGGATATTATATACTTACAAAACATTGATGCCAGGGACCGAATAGCAAACGTGTTGAGGTGATTAGCATAGTTAATCTTAGCATACCTAACCTAGCTAAGTTAGCAAACTGGTAGCGATAGCTAGCTAGCTCTCCATAATTTGACAATGAGAATTAAAAAGCAATGCAAAATTATATCAAAACAATATTGGTATTCAAACTAAGACCAACGTCAGTTTTAAATGGTGCAGCAGTTATTCGTGCCAGAATGGAACAGCACCTCAGTTTATGGTGGCACGGGGAAAAACGAAATTGGTGAACGTCAATTTCTGAAAATGTTAACAGCATTAAAAGGATAATGTGATTTCAATAGCCTAAACCACTGTATCAAGGTGTATGTAGTATTATTAAGCAATGTTATGTATGTATGTGTTGTGTGTTTCACAATTAATGTGTGTGTGTATTTTAGGTGCAGGTGTTTCTCCCCGGAGATGGAAAGCATTATTCCTGGACCTTTAGGGATCTCCTAAGTAAGTAGAAGCCCCCTTGAAGTTATGGGGTGACCGGGTCTTGAAGAGCCCCCATGAGAGGTGAGGGCTCCCCTTATGTTCAGGGACTAGAGGACTCCAGGAACCCTGGGTTGGGTAGAGTAGTCCTCTCTGCAATGAACTTCACATGAACGTTATGGCTCTGTTCGAAATAGCCTACTACATACGGCATACTGCACTCCGTATATACTGGATACTGCCTTACAGACCTTAATTTCTACAATGATTTTAATATTCAAAGTGCATACAGTGTTAGACATGAAAGTTTGTACATTGGACCTTCTTTCACAATGTTTAGTTCAACTTTGAAGGACCTCAAGAGAAAAAAAGCAAAAAAAATGTATGGGAATGTATTCTCATTTTAATAGCTATCTATTTAGGGAGTGAAACTAACACTACTGAAATAGTAAAGAAATAACTCAAATTTTATTTTTTAAACCCCATTTAACAAAGTAACTCTCACCAAGTGTTAAATGTTTAACTATTTTTAAAGTGTTAATTTAACTCCAGAGTGTGGAGCTATATAAACCATCCAAGTGTTATTAACTGTGGGAGTTAATTCCACACTGGACTTTTTGCTGTGCTGTGTGGTCAGATCAGTGCTGTGTGGTCAGATCAGTACTGTGTGTTAGATCAGTACTGCGTGGCCAGATCAGTCCTCGCTCCAGCCTTGCTCGGCATGTTGGGAAGCGCGTCCATGTGCAGCGGGACGGCCGCGTATCTATCAGGCCTGTGATTCGGGATGTGGTGGCATTAAGCAGAATCTAACTCCGGCACAGGAAACTTTTCTGTCTCGCAGCCCTTCTGATGACCTCATCAGAAAAGCGCCCATCCTTGGTGTGGTTTGCCTTCAAACGGCAGCGGAGTTGCTGAGGTGGGGAAAAGCGCAGTCACAGATCTCCAAAATGAACGCATCTCCTAGTGAGAACCCAGCACAATCCCACACTTTCTTCCCGCTGCCTGTTTCCCCCCGCCGCTCTCGCACACTCCGCACTCGCGCTTTCTTTCTCCCTCCACCGCTCCCTCTCTGGCTGGTTGAAAGTTGTCCTGCCTTTTATTTTCAGCAGTATTAATTTGGTGGAGTTTGCCAGCTCGGCAGTGGCGCGCTCCTTTCTCTTGACGTTTTGCTGAAGTTTGTATGCCACTCGAGCCCGCCGTCTCCCTCACTAATGATAGCGGTGCCGGCTCTCAGGGGAGCGAGGGGCCGCCTCGCTCCTGCCTGGCTCCCGCGCCTCCCCGCGCCAGATATTTTGGGAGGCAGGAGGGAGTCTGTGAGGCACATCACTCCATGCTCATCTCCGTTCCCCTCTCTCTCTCTCTCTATCTCTCTCTCTTCCTGCCTCCCTCTCTCTCTCTCTCACTCTTTCCTCCTCTCCTTTTTTGTTGTTATACTTCTGATCACACTTATATTCTGAGGCTCTGTTTCCTTCTCTTTCTCTTTCTTTCTCTCTATCTGACTTATTTTTTTTTTGAATTTGAAGGGAATGACGAGAGCAGAATAATGTGCATGGGAAAAAAATCCCTTTTTTATTAACTTATTTATTGTATATGAAATCAAGAGGTTTTTTTTTTCCTTTTCTTCTTGGTTAAGCCAAATGAATGTTTAAAGAGGTAATTTACCAGGCCCTTGCAGTGTTCACATTGTGTATCGCACAAACACGGCAACAAAAGGAAATTCTAATCTAGACACTAACATGACTGCACTGTGGAATCTCAGCGGGAGGGCCAGATGAATTATACAACAATCTGTGTTCTCCCTCGTTTAATTTAAAGCCCTGTTTTCAAGGCTATTGCTGGGTTCAACATCACAGGAAAGTGTTTGCCTGTAGAGGTCAAGCCCATATTAACAAGAATCAAGAGGGGGGAAAAAGCTGTCAACACAAGGAGATGAATAAGTAAACGTGCACATAAGCAAACATATAGCAACCAGAGGGAGGAGGCGCCACATTGGACCGCCCAGCGCGTTCACTTTGCTATGAAAATGCATCTGGAACATTCCGGAGGTTTTTTTTTTTTTTCCCCATAATGCACCTTTACAGAACAGAAAGTATTTGAGTAAACCAGCACTCAGACCAAAGGTAGGGTATCGATTGCTTTTCCAAGGCTCACGCTGGTTTGAAGGCTCACTTCTGGAATGAAGCATGTTTTCATCGGTTGCCTGTTTTGGAAAACTACCTTGGTGTTTCGCTGAAATAAGACTGAACCCCCTTTGACTTTAGAGGTCACTCTTATTCACCTGCACGGGCTGCTTTGCTCTCTGCGCCCCTTTTTTAAACTGACATCTCACTGTCACTTATGGAGCTTCCCTGCGTCGCTCCATCGCTTCAACATGTTTTGGTTTAACGTCGGCATGGTGGGTGATGACAGCCCAACCGTAATCTGCTCTCGTCACCTCTGTTCATCCCCTTAGCCCTCAGTCACCTGCAGATTGCCCTCCCCATGCTGATCACGCTGTGCCCAATCAATGGCCCATGACCTCTGACCTCACCCATGGTCCTGCGCCTCTGTTGGCCTGACAAGTAGATGTTGACCCGCTGACCTTCCGATGAAGGCAGCTCGATTGCTCCTGTGGGTTGTAGTGGGACAGGAACTCCCAGACAAGTGACACTGACAGAGGACATCGTCCAGGTCGGTGCACTTCAGGGCCTGTACCCTAGCCTAGCCGGCTGTACCGCTGCAGGCTGGAGACAGCCCGACGGGACCAGCTGCTCAACACAGTCTGGATTAACCACAGCATCAGAGTAACTAAGGAACCATGACCATCAGGGCTAACTGTCACGACCTGGTGACATCTTGGGCTGAAATGTGTGACCTGATACTCAGTGTAAGTTATGATTTCATAAATTGTCTGCGTTTGAAGTAACCCTAATAAACTGTGCTAGAATGGAACCACATGTGTGCTTCGGTTTGATGGCTGGTCAACTTTCATGCAAAGAGACGAGCCGTCCGAAAAGAAGAAAGTCCCGGCCGCTATTCCCAAATTTCAGAAGATTAGAGCGTCACTGTGCTGTGAAGTTAGTAGTGTAAAGCTCCAATAGAAAACTTGTGAAATCTGCGTCATCAGCACAAAACTCTTATGAAAGTAATTTTTTTTGTATATGTCTGAGTATGTGTGTATATCCGTGTGACTGTGTGTGTCTGTGTGTGCGTGTGTGTGTGTGCGTGTGGTACCTGCCCTGGAGCAAAATTATAAGCACAGGGGTGCATGGGGAAACTTTAGGGAAATCCTTTGTGATAAAACAAAAGCACCTATAGAACTTTTCTGAAACGGTGTGATCTCCTTCTCTACGGTGCTAAGGGGAAAGGGGAGTACACATGCCTGTTCCTCTAGGCAACTTAAGAAGCTGTTTGAGTGTGTGTGTGTGTGTGTGTGTGTGTGTGTGTGTGTGTGTGTGTGTGTGTGTGTGGCTTCTAAGGTCTCTAACTCTACATCTTCCTTCTATTGTTTTCACCTCTAGTCTGTCTTTCTTAATCATCTACTGGTACCTGAAAACACTGTTTGCTCGTTTTGATCAGTAGTCCTTCATATATTGGATGTCTATATTATCACATCTCTCTGCCACTACAACATATACACCTGGGCACCGGTTGCGTTGTTCAATAGTTGCAAAGACATATAGAAGAGCTGTTTTTCAAACCGCATACTTTCAAGAATCCCTCGTTCAATAAACCATTCAATACAATACTTGAGACTTGGAATAACGGATAACATGGCAACTGTTAAGTATGCATTCTTATTAGAGAGCATGTGTGTGTTTTGACTAATATCACTTGCTTACAGCAGCAATACCAGGTTTCACATTAAGATAAATCATGTCAGTGGGATGGCCCCCCACTTAGTCCCTCCCCACGCATGCATTTCAGCCATGATTGACAGCTCATTGCCTTGTGTGGACATGCTCAGTGGGTGTCCATAGTGAAGATAAGTAAGCTGTTTGTTCAAGCATATGACCCTGAAACCCTCTACAAATATGTGGCATCTGTGGTGTGACAAATGCTAATTATCACTCAATCATCTCAGGGAGTTAATATGTAGGCTGTGGCCAGCATGACCAAAATGGCAGGTGTGAAAAAACAATGGAAAATAAATCAAAATAAGTGTGCATTTCTGCATTGTATAGGTGATAAATAAATACAGAAGTTCTCTGGATAAGAGTATTTGCCACATTCTCAAAATGATCAAGTGAATGTAAAATTTCTTTGTACCTCTTAACATTAAAATAACCCACTGGACATTTAAAAAAAGATTTCTGCCTTAATTTCTAAGTGCAACATCATTATATAAATAAATGAAATTCCCAAGAGTATATGACTCTTCTTTAATATAGTAGTAGAATTCCTAAGTGTATATGACTCTTCTTTAATATAGTAGTAGAATTCCTAAGAGTATATGACTCTTCTTTAATATAGTAGTAGAATTCCTAAGTGTATATGACTCTTCTTTAATATAGTAGTAGAATTCCTAAGTGTATATGACTCTTCTTTAATATAGTAGTAGAATTCCTAAGTGTATATGACTCTTCTTTAATATAGTAGTAGAATTCCTAAGAGTATATGACTCTTCTTTAATATAGTAGTAGAATTCCTAAGTGTATATGACTCTTCTTTAATATAGTAGTAGAATGCTAGTAGAATCTAGTAGAATCCTCGTGCGCTGATGTATTTTACGTTTGGTGGAAAGTATGAACAACACAGCCACAACAGTTGATCAGATGATAAATGGCTTTTGGTCACATCGTTCGGTGCTGTGAATCCTCTGCACTGCTCAGTTCTCATAAATAAATCATGTATCCTTCGTTGCACGCGTGACTCTTCAGACTGAGTTAAAACAGTGAGGAATGGAGCAGGTTGGTTGAGCACTAAAATGTTGTGCACATGGAAGCATTTGTTTGTTTGTGTGTGCACTCATGTGTGTGAGCGCAAGCGTGTGTTTGCATGTGTGTGTGTGTGTGTGTGTGTGTGTGTGTGTGTGTGTGTGTGTGTGATTAGGGAAAAATGTGAGCAAGATTTTGTCCACAGCTCTTGGCTGCTCATTTTCTGTGGCACAGCAAACAAGACGCTGGGCAGAGAGATTTGCTTCCAGTGTTTACTGAGACTGGGCTGAGCAGAGAGCAGGGGAATATGGTGAAATATTTACTTTGTTAATGTGAGTTTTACATCCAACTGTTTCAGATTACCTCTAGTACAGTGGGGGAAAAAAGTTACTGACAAAGGCTTGTGAAATACTTTGATGTGTGCATTTCCAACTGATATTATAACATGCATACATTTTATGCTTATGAAAAATACCTAATATTTTCTGTCCCACCATCCAGCTACTCCCAACGGGCACCCGAAGACAGACAATGACTCGAGCGCATCACGTTTGATTGATGAGGAAATAGATGGCAAATTGCATTGTCCATTCTGATGGATGACATCGTTTGGCCAATGTGCTGATAATGTGTGTCTAAGAGTTTGGCTTCCTCACGCCTCACTTTTCTTACCATTGATTTGTTTGAGATGCTTCTGTCCTCTCTCTCTCTCTCTCTATCTGCGAGTCCACGGTGTGGAGAGGGCCGGATGTTAAGCTCCCATCTTTACCCATCAGCCAGTGCTCCCACTATCCATCTCCATCAGAGGGGCGCTGGCCATGACTGATGTTCCCTGGGATCCACACTCATTCCCCTCGACGCCATTGTCATTTCCCTGCACACACCATGCTGGATGCATTACACTAAATGACATGGTTATTCATTGTTCCAAGCAAAAAAGGGCACGCTAGTGTTCGGTCTTCAGTCACACCGATGACCTGTGAATGGGATCTAATTGGTGCTTTTATATTTTAGAAATTCTGAATCATTGAAATGACTGTGATGATAAACTCTCAAAGTCACAAAAACAAAAAAAAAAACTTAGTCCAACCATTTCCATCCATAAAGCATGGCATCAGGTCAGTGTGGTGGTGTGGTATTGTGCTGTGATTGGTGCTTGCTCTGGGTGTTGGCTGACAGTGTGCTGTGATTGGTGCTTGCACTGGGAGTTGGCTGGCAGTGTGTTGTGATTGGTGCTTGCACTGGATGTTGGCGGGCAGCGAGGGGGGTGGGTGTACTGGGCTGATGGATGGATGGATGAGCCATTCGCCATTTGAATACCGAGAGCGACTCCTCTGTGTCACCCTCACCATATTATGAATTATCTGACAATGCGTTATGTTCAGAATCTGTCACACGAAAAGATGAGCAAGACCTCCCTAGTGTGGGGAAATTATGGAGTGTAACTTCTACCCTGTGCTTCCACGTCCCCTTGGTGTAGTCCAGCTCTTCAGCTAACGGGGCAAACGTGGAAAAATGCAGCTACAACATGTATATTATATCTGGCAGTTTCTCATTTGCTCAGACATTTGGGCCACTTTTTAATGCTGCATATCAGAGACTCATTTTTTGAGCCAAACTGCTTCTGACATGCAGTTTAGATGTTTATCTTGATATCTGCATCTCATGTCTTTGTGCTTTTACTAATGATCCATAACTGAGGCAGTCTTGATCGGCATTAAGCATTCATTGTAAAATCATCTTTACCACTAACGGGGCATATTTAGTAATACATCTATTATGGTACATGTATAGTACCTCATACATGTATCAAAAGTTTAAACATTTTTAAAGAATCAGTCCTTGGTCTCAATCATTTAAAAAATGCTACATGAAGTGTGTGACAAACACATTTCATTCATTAACCATTTATGCAGGTTTGTACCCCATTGGTTAGAAAGAAACATCTGTTGTTACGTTAGCGTACGTCACGAATGCCGTAACCTGGACTGGTTGATCCAGACTGGCCCTGCTGGCCCTGCTGAGGATGATCAGGCCCTGCCCGGTGTCCCAGCAGCACGTTCCTGCAGCTCCGCCGCATTGATCCAGAGCCACGGGGCGGCTTCCTCGCCGGCGTGTGTGTTGTTGTAGGTGACACTCTTCCTTTCTTCTCCGGTAATGCCAAGTGCAGCATGGGCCTCACAGAGGCGTAGCCCTGCAGAGGCTCTGTGGTCTGCACAGGCGTGCACCCATCCTACAATTCTTGTATGCGACGGTCATTAACCAGGTCTTTGTACTTTTCCTGCTTCTGCTCAAAGGCTTTCCCCCTGCAAACGTACCCTGCACAGCAGGGGCCCTTGATGGTTCTGACACCAGCGCAGCGTCTGGGTCTGAGGGTGGTCCGGGCGACGCGCAGCAAAAACTTGGGCTGCCTGCCGAAGAGCTGCCATTTGCTGGCAGCTGCATGCCGTGCTGAGGTCTACAGCTGCTTCAGGAGCGGAACTCGACTATGGCAACGGCCGAGGGCCTCTGCAAGGCCCAAATCTCTCGGAGCTGCCTTCCTGGCTTTTGCCTCACTGGCTTTTGCCCAGGGCCTTTGGACAGCTGCCAAGGGTATGCCTGAGTGCCCTTTTGTTTTGGTTAGGTAGGCTGGGAGGACATCATACCTTAGCTGGACCAAGAACCAGATGCACTGTGATTCTTCCCATCGTAAGTCGCTCTGCATGATTTCCCCCACTGTTTACTCCCATCTTTAACAGGCACCATGCTGTCTCATCCCCACGGCCCTGCTGGACCTCACCCTTGATGGCTGCTCTCACCCTCCTTTGGGACCAGGTGTGCTACTCTCTGCTCTGGGCCCTCTCCTAATGAGGAGGTGAGACGTCTCCCTGTCCAGCCCTTCATCTGCCTCCTGCCCCTACCAGGGTTCCCCTGCCTCCGTTCTCCATAGCCACGACTATGCTTGCTTGACGGCAGAGCCTTCCTGCCTGACTGCTCCCCTTGCCTCTGAGACGTTGGGGTTGCTTGTCTACCACAGCACCTCTTTATTCTCTGGAGTCGCCGGACTCCTCCTCAGTGGACCATGGCTTGCAGGTGATGAGTAGTGGCCACAAGATCCTTTGCAGAACACCACATTGGTACAGCCATGCCTTGAACTTTCTCAGGAGGCATGTCCTGTCATTGTCACCTCTCCACTTCCTCACAGGCACTTTTTGATGCTGCATTTTTTGACGCTGCTGTCCCCAAGGTTTTCCCAGACTTCTCTGAGGATTGGCATGCTTGAGATGAAGAAATGGAGCCTGTCCATGCCTCTTTCCTTCACTGTTCTGCATTGACATACTTATCCACTGCATGTGCCTCAAGGCACCAACTCGATGCTCACTCTTGAGTCATTCCGTATGGTGTCGATAGGTGAATTCTTAAATTATAATTTCCTTATCAGGTAATGAACGTTGTCTGATAATTGTCAGTGTTTGTTCATTGATGCTCACGTTTTTTTTTTTAAGATGCAAGTCCTGGGCTATTTTATTAAGAGCAATACACACTACATGTCTCAGGGAATAGGGTACTTTTGACTTTGTGCAATATTTTCAGCAAAGTAGGACTATAGTTGGCTGAAGTGCTTCTAACTCTTTCCAAAAAAAACCCAACTTGTTTTGAATGAGACGTATTGCTTGGTTTCCCAGTAAGTAAAATAACCAATTATTCAATTCAATGTTATAAATTTGCACTGATGCAGTTACCTACACAGCAGGCACATACATAAACTGACACTCTGAATACGTTTCTCTTTGAATAACATCAGAAAATATCTGAGGGTTATTACCACGTGTACTTAATCCAGAGAGCCTCTTATCTCACCCCTTTTCTATCTCATTATTAAAGAGCTCGTCATAGCGAGAGAGAGAGGCGAGGAGAGAGAGACCATGAAGGAGAGCAGAGACGAGCTTGGCCTTGGGGGCCCATTAAGCCCTATAAGTGGTCAATAATGCCCACCGCACTTCAGCTTCCACACATGACTGACAGATGTAAAATAAAGCTACATGACTCTAGGGAATGTATTATTGACTCGTGGTCATGGGAAAGGAACTGCTGAATGGCCAAATTAATTTTCAAAAGCCCTTTTCAGTTCAACAGTGACTATATTATTATCGCAAAGGACATGCTGCAGTTAACCCTGGCCTCGCTGAATCTGCTCCCGGAGAACGGGGTGTCCAGGGACGAGGAGCTCCCCACACAGCTCGGCCATGACTGGGCCGCCATGTTGTTCCGTGTTGTTACTGTGAAATGTGAAGCTTTGCTACTGTGGAGATTATGAAGATGGTGAGGGTTGCGTATAATCTGGGACAAATCATTAACGGTGCTTGAGAAGAAACTTGCTTGAGCTTATTTTGTCTAAAAATGTCAAATTGGCTTTGCCACAGAAGAGCTCATAAACTTGGTTATACCATGTTGGTGTTCTAGAAATCTGCTACTGCGGTATGTTAACACAATTTGCTTCAGTTTTTGCTTCAGCTTCCATGGTTCATCAGTTCCACATGAATTAATCGTAGGCTAATTGAGCATTTACTTCCTAAGCTCCAAAAAACACACAGCTAGTTCCAGGCTTACGTTCCTCTCAGGAGCACATACCATACGTTCCTCTTAGTTCCAGCGCAGTTACTGAATACCTCACTGTAGTAAATGCCTGACCTAAAATTATTAACTACATATTAAGCCTGCAATAATCCTGCGTAATAAGTTACTAACAGCTAAGAGTGTTTTTTTCTCTTGGGCAAACACACGATCAGGTTAGGAGTGCAGGAGTCCTGCAAAAGAGGAACAGCGAATATCTCTATGTCCCGCACACTTTAACCCTTAGTGTTATTGTTCATATTTAACGCCATTTCCAAACACAGTGTGTAATACACACAGCGCTTCAGAGCACTCACACTCTTTTACAAATGCAGCTTTTTTTAATAATATATTTCAACATATATTTATAGTTTGAATTTATAAAATTGAATAATGATACATGGATTTTACGCATTCATTTTTCTTTTCATTTTGCAGTCTACGAACAACAGCTACTAGAGGTATACTGCATGTATACGTGTAGGTTCAGTGATTATACTGTACTGATATGACTACTTCATTGTACTCATCACTGAGCTTGTGTTTCTGTAAACACAGAGAGCAAAAAGAATAACAGCACCTCCCTCCCTCCGGCATCGGGTCATGTTGAAGCTCCTTAACTTGTTAGGCATCCAAATGTCATGCGATAAATGAAAATGCAAAAAGCCCCTGACGAGCACTTCCCTGTTTCTTGTCCCTTTTCATTTTGTCTTTTTCTCTTCTCCTTTTACCTTGTACATATTCTTCTCTTCCTCTCGTTCAAGCTCTGTGGGCTAAAACAGGGTAATATGAGGTCCATGAGGACAGAATGGGGTATTTTTGTTTATGGTTATCTTGCATCCTTCCACAGTGTGCAGTCTGCTTGCCAGAGCACTTGTGTTTTAACCTGTTTAAGGACGTCTAGTCACACTGACTGTGTGAATTTGTATACCTGGTGTTCTTTGCTCATCTTCAGTGTCAGTGTAGGACAAAGCAGGCATAAACAATAACTGCCTAAAAGAAGAAACATTGTTGAAGGAAACTATTGTCATAAACTCCTGGAATTATTTGTTATTTTGGTATTTTTAACTTGTGAAAATGTAGATTAAAAACAGCACACTTTTGACCAGAGATAATGATCGAGACTTGAACATTTCTGCTTGGGTTAGTGGCTTAACATAAAGAGCAAAGGGATTCTTTGTAGGAGGGACACTGACACACACCTACTGTAATAGGAGTATTGCAGTTGAAAAAACCCCAAAGTCCAATTTCAGCTCCTTTCCTCATCTCCCCAAAGTGAGCAGCCAAATGCAATCCCAGCTGCACTGGAGATGAGTGGAGAAAACTAAAATTTCTTTCAAATATCTGTTTTGACAGGTGTGTGTGTGTGTGACAAAGGATAATTGAGTGTGTCCATTTCCAGAAGAAATTTATGGCTGTGAATCTGCGTGCAAGTGAAAGTCGACCAGTTTCTACTATAACACACGTCAAAGACTATAACACACGTCAAAGACTGTTCCGTTTCTCTGTACAGTTCTGAGAGAATAATAGGTCATCGAGGTTGAATACATATATGTGACTATATTCTGTTCAGACTGAATATTAGGTCGTAGGTATTGAGTAAGCGTATGCATCTATGAGGACTGCTTCTTGGTCAGCTGAGATCTCGTGACGGTGATCAGCAGGTGTGTGTGTGTGTGTGTGTGTTTGCACCTCGCCTCTCTTTATTCTGCCTTGTTTTCTTCTGACTGATTAGATGTGACCTTTTGAACGCATCCTGTTGTGAATGGCGGAGCAAATGATTCAAACCTAATTATAAAGTGTGTTGTCACCTCAGCAAAATAGAGCACTTGGTTGAAAACAAATGATCTTGATTTGAATGTTAATAAAAAAGGCAATGATTTTACATTTTAGTGAGTTTAGCTCACATCTGAAACCTGTTGCAATAAATAGAACTATATACGTAACTGCATAAATAGTGGACTGCTTAAATCTATTTTAGGTTTTTAGGATTTTGTCAGATTTTGTCTGACCTCATGGCTCCTGAATATTAATTGGCTGACTATGAATGCTCAAAAGCTTTTATAGTTTTTAAGGATATTAAAGAAAATGGGATTGATAGTAGAGATCTTGCGGCCTACTACAAAAGTTAGCATATGCTGCATCAATTTGGTACAATAATGTGAATTGTTCTAGTCAGAAAGCTCAAGACAGAGTGTGCAGCATGAATTTAAATACTTACATATGGAAAATAATGCTGAATCTGAACTTGAGGGGGTAGGGAGGGGTGTTGGATTAGGGAGGGGGTGTTGGATTAGGAGGGGGTGTTGGATTAGGGAGGGGTGTTGGATTAGGGAGGGGTGTTGGATTAGGGAGGGGGTGTTGGATTAGGGAGGGGGTGTTGGATTAGGGAGGGGTGTTGGATTAGGGAGGGGGTGTTGGATTAGGGAGGGGGTGTTGGATTAGGGAGGGGTGTTGGATTAGGGAGGGGGTGTTGGATTAGGGAGGGGTGTTGGAGCGGTGAGGGGGAGCTCACAGGAAACAACAGTGCAGGCTTGCAGGGATGTCTCTCTGTGACACCACATTTCATTAGCCTTTAAACGTTGTTACACGCATTTTTAACATTGTAAATTTTGTATGCACTTTTAAAAATGGTATCGAAATAACCTGAAACTTGTGAACACGGAATGAGGTTCACATATTATTAGGTGCCATTGTGGGAGCGTGGAAGTTGAGTCATGAGCATCATCACTTCTTGTTGAAGCTGGGTCTGCAAGACTAAGCTGACATAATGCATGACCTCTGTCAGCCAGTCAGCATTCATTAACAACTATCCATGACGACGAACACCACGAAATCCGAATGATGTGCTGTATTTGTGTGAAATAGCTTGAGTCTTCCATAGCGCACTCTGTTGGTGGTGAGTGCTTGGGCCCCGGTAATTGCTATTTGCACACAGTTTTTAGATTTGTTTTGAAACTGAGAAAACTCCCATTTGACACTTGCTCATTAGCTGGTGTTTAATCTAGCTGGAGTGACTCATGCCATCCTCTCCCGTGTCCCCTTTCTACCCATGATTCATTGTGGCGACAAAAGTCCTCCTACACAATGTAACAGGGTGTGATCACTCTCGCGAAGCTACACAGGAGCCGTCAGCGCTCATCTCTTTACACCGCTGCTCTTGTCTGCTCCAACATTCACCGCGCCGTGAATATTCTAATTGTGTCCGCTTTCAGCTCGTTATTGTACCGTGGTGCGTGGAACTCGCACGCCACAAACCGGCAAACAAGTCAGCCATTCAGAAGTTTGCTTCCAAAGTTAGCATATCAAGTGAAATGTCTGGAGACAAACATTAGTGCGTTTCTTCAGTCTGAGTGCTGAAACGATACTGCAACTCAGCCAGGGTTTCGAAAGCCATTTTCCAAACAGCAGAAGCCTGACCCATTCTTTCACACTGTTTACGCTCACATATTAAAGATTTATTGATCTCACTAGCTAACTGAAAACAACACAGCACTGTGTTCAGCCAGGGTAAGAATAACTACCATATAAAAATGGCAGACAAGAAATATCTTCAGCTTAAAAACACTGTTACTCCGAACAGTTACACCCACCATATCATTTTCAAACCCTCCAGACCTTTGGCTGATCCCCAAACCAGTGTCTCGCAGACATTCTGTGGCCTTATTCCTGCGCATGCAAGAGGTAACCCTGTACCCTGAGCTCAATGCACCATATTCCTAGATAAAGGTCTTCCTGACACTGCTGGGCCTGAGCTGAGAGGCATGACACACTGTATACATCTCCCTTGCATATGGAGTCAATTATGCGAGACTTATTTTCCTTAGCTAGTCTGTCTCAGAATGGAGTGGGGGGGGGGACAAAATTGCATACCGTTCCACGAAATATGTATTTCTGTTCGCATTTCAGTACCATTTGCATAGATTTCAGTGGGCAGTACACAACTGTAGTGCGCAGCACACTTAGCACAATTAATACAGTCACAGCACTTAAGAGGAGTGCATATGACTGAAGCCATAGTGTTGAATTATTCTGAACTGAAGGATATTCACTTAGGCTATCACTTTTATTTAAAAAGAAAAGGGGGTAGGGGAGGGAGGGGGGGGAAACTTTTCTCCTTTTCCTTCTCTATGACCTGAAAAAGTCAAGCTAGCTCTAAAATCCCGCGTCTTGCCCGCAGGACGAGAAGCACACAGCCCCATGCCTGGTGGGCTTGCTCCGAGCGGCGCTAGTTTGAAGTGTGCAATTGCCACTCTCCCAACTGTTACCAGTCCTCGGCTTCACACTCTATTGACACGCACATGAATAAGCAACGCATCAAAGGGAGGTGTTCTTCCCCTCTCTAGACCTGCAGAACTGGCTCCCCCTCTCTTCAATCTTCTTTAATTTTGCAGATAAAATCAAAGAGGTTCATTTTCGCCTCTGTGTCTGAAGTGGGGAGCTGGAGCGTGGTGCTAAAAGGAAAATCAATCTGGACTAAGTGAGAGATCAAACCTGATTTGTGCGTTCATATTGCAGTGATGGCATCTTCATTATAGCAAACAAATCTTTTCCCACGGATGGAAGCAGTGGGCTTGTTTCATATTAGCCTCTTCTTTGCATGTGTGCGCATTACATGTACACTTTAATACGCTGGAGTACATTTATATTCAGTGGAGATCAGGTTTGTGATGAAGACCTTCACAAAGCCTTAATTCAGAAGAGATATGATGGGCACAGATGCTCATGACTGACACTTGTTTATAACTGATATTTTATTTTGTGATTGTTTAGCTGAGGGTGATGTCAGCCATAGATTGCATCAAGTCCCAAAAAATTATCTTGAACAAATATTTTTTTTTTAGATTTCCTGGCAGCATGGCCGCTCTGTCGCCATCCATTATTCCAGTCACTCACACCCATGAGTCAGTGAGAATAACTTGAGGATGACCTCACGCATCACAACAAAACTCTTCAGATGTGTTCCTTCCTATGTCCTATGTCAAGTGCTGCTTAATGCACACAAAAGCAGGCTCTTTTTATTTATTTTTTTGTATCATCCTCTTTAAACATCATAATGACGAGCCCCAAGTATGTCCCCGTGCTACAGTGTCCATCTGATGAGGCTCTACCGAACTCTAAACTCACCACAATATGAATTATTTCTCGTTGCGGTTTTCTCTGTACATGTGCGTGTCTTTGGAAAGGTTGAGTAAATGGGGATAAAGTGAAGCTGTGGTGGAGAGATGTGGCATTAGCCTGAGGGCTCACAGCACACTGAGGGTAGTTAGCTCACAACACACAGGCATCATTAGGGGCTGCGCATGGGTCACCGCAGTTGCTGACTCCAAAGAGCCACCCAACGCTACCCAGGAAGCTCCACCGTGTGGTGGATGTGCCCCACCCAACGCTACCCAGGAAGCTCCACCGTGTGGTGGTGTGTGCCCCACCCAACGCTACCCAGGAAGCTCCACCATGTGGTGGATGTGCACCACCCAACGCTACCCAGGAAGCTCCACAGTGTGGTGGATGTGCCCCACCCAACTGGATGTGCTCCACCCAACGCTACCCAGGAAGCTCCACCGTGTGGTGGATGTGCTCCACCCAACTGGATGTGCTCCATCCAACGCTACCCAGGAAGCTCCACCGAGTGGTGGATGTGCCCCACCCAGTGCCACTTGCCTGCACTTGTCTGCTCATTGTACTCTCTCAATCATTTGCCCATTCATCAGCACATTCTTGGCTATTATCTTCTTAACTGTCTCAGTCCATCTCGTTTCCTTAAACAAAGCAATACCAGAGGTTTAGGCCATGAAAGTATACTTGAAAATTGAAAGTATTGTTTGCTGCTTAATTTCTGTATTTAACAATATCTGCTGTGTTGAAGATCATTAGCATTTGTCTAGGCAATACAGCGTAGCTTGGTATGAACTTCATTTGCTTATATTAATCCACAGGTACTGCACTCCTCAGTGGAACATGTATTTAGAAAGAAAACATCTGAAGGAAAGAAAATATCTATCTGAAAACCAAGCAATACCACCTATATAGTTCAATATGGCTGTCAAAAGTTTCATTATGTTTTAACTACATTAGACAAGGAATGGGTATTTCTTTAATATTATTATTTTTATAATCTAATAAATACATATGTACTGATTTACTCATATTAGATAAATAATATTGTAATAAGTGTAATCACCCACATCTGCAGTATGAATCATGACCCCATACACACTGAAATAGTGAAGCCTCTAATAGAAGGCATCAGCTTGAAATTACCATTCTGCTGTCAGACCATTTCTCATCTGTTCCTCCACTCAAAGTCATCCTGTCATCCATGAGGTTTGGGCCACCAGCGACAATATCACTCATCTCATTACCAAAGTACACAGAGTCTCTGTGGGATTCCTGCCCTGTCTCTGCCTCCGCTCTCAAATACACATGTAGACTCTATAAACTTTTTTTTTTAAGCTTAAAAAGTGTTGAGTCTCCCAGGAAGTACTGACAGCTTGAGGCAATAACTGGATGAAGTGACAGTAGGAAGCCACTCATTATGATCACCTCTGCTTCGTTCTCTCTTCCTCCCTTCTTCTCTCCCCCGGTTTCCCCCTTCTTCCTTACTCCCTCCACTGCTTGATCTACTTCCCCCTTGACCAGGTCATGATTTATTAACCACTACACTGGTGTCCCAGCTGCCATGGTTGATAGCCGAACACCACACCACAACTTGAGCCCTGTGTTTTGATGCCACAGTAATACCTCTCTGCTCAGGCTGAAAGACAGTTATGTAAATTGGAGGCATAGACTCAGGCTCTTTTTTTTTTTTTTTTTTTTTTTTTTTTTTTTTTTTGTTCCCACTCGAAACGTAAAAAGGTTGGAGTCCTCTTGCCTTACTAGGTTCTTATCAAACATATTGCCGTTAAAGATATAGCACATGCATTCAAATTAACGTTCGATCATATTATGTTCTTTGGAAAAACAACGTACGCTTCATTTAGCTACAGAAATTACAGCTGAACAGCTTTAAAACCGACTGAAATTTGGCCAGCGGAGCTCACGTATCCAACTGCACACAAAGCAGTGGGCTAATTCTTATTGACAGAAAGGAAGTATGTGAAGGGAAAGGTCGTGTACAGTGGGAACGCACATCTGCAAAGCCCTGATCACAGCACTTACCTTTCAGAATTCAAAGGCCTTGAAATATTACAGGACATAAGGTCATTTCTAAAGCACCTTTGGAAATGTTTGTTTGACAGAGGTTATATTTATAAATTATTAGAATATCACATTTGAATGTTTGCAAGACATGGTGCAACTGAAATCTCCATTTTGATAAAAAAATTTTTTAGATCATATTCTGAAATATAAATATATAAAGTTCTTATAAATCAGGATTAGGCACATTTTTTAATGTAGTTAATCGATGAACCTTACAGTTTTTTAGAATCATTTCATTTTTACAGGAACAGGGGACCTGAAAGGCATATTTGTAAATAAGGATCACACACTGACTAAAAATAATCTGTCAATTCATCTGTGTCAGAGAAATAATGGCATCGCTGCTCTCCTCTTTGCTTTTATTAAGTAAAAAACAAACACACAAACAAACAAACAAAAGCTTTAAATGTGGACTGCACAAAAGACTGAAAAGGAAAGGAAACTGCTGAAATGATTATAAAAATCAAAGGGGGAATTGATGGTCCACTCATGGTCAAGAGAGAGAACCTTAATACGTTGTGTGGTGCGGTGAAAAGAGGCCCATTCACCCTTGCAAGTTTAGCTGGGCAGCTGTGTATAGGAGGAGATTGTAATTACTTTACAGACAGAGACACAACCCCCAAACCCCACAAATAAATACTATTACAAGAGAGAAATGTATTACACGCTTTTGTTGATTTAAGCTCCAGATAAAGCTTTGTTGCCACTTTGAAAGGAAACAAGAAGGGCCCTCCATACAGCATTCAGCCAGGTCCTTGACCCTCCAGAGCAAAGGAGATGTATCTACAGTCTCGGAGGACTGGATGCAGTCTGGGTCTGAAAGTCCACCGCACTGGAGTGCAGATCTGACATCTTCAAGCGCAGCAGAGTTCTGTGCTCCCCGCACAGCCCTCGCTTGCATGGTCCCTGTTTACCGTGCCACATCACATCTGCTCACCATAAACCAGACTTGAGACTGATCCAGGACATCCAGGAGTTCAGCGCGCATCTTTGGGAAATGCAACCTTGCAAAGGCAACAACACAGTGCTCAACTGGTCCTTCATATTCATTTACTTGTGATACAGTCTTTCCTCTATTGCGAAGGAAGGTGGGAACAGAACAACACGATGTGTACTGATTGGTCCCTGTGTGGCTGACATTTTCCAACATTTGCGTTTCTGTGAAAGGAGCTTTTAGGTATGGAGCCAACGTAGAGTTATACTTTTTCAACAAAATTAACAAAAGTCATTTTTCATTTAATCTGCTGTGCTCTGTTGACCAGTTTGAAAAAGTCAAAATTATTGTCATTATTATTGTTAAAAGCTTTATGTATGGAACAAAGTTGCGTTAGTAAAATAGGTTCAGAACGTTCACTATAAACCAGAATGCCTGCTGTCTGGGGGGAGATCATGACTCGACGTTTCTTCCACAGGAGGCTCATCAACAACAAATTAACGTAACAATTGTTGGGTCTAAAAGATAAATGGCTTTGTGTTACATTTCTAAGTACATTTGAATATTATTTAGCTTAGCTAGGTAAATCACAAAACAGCTGTTCATACAGGAAGACCGACAGTGAAACTATACACAGTACATTAAGATCTTGCACCAACTGGCTCAGTGGTACAGTAATTTAAATGAACTGAACCGAGTTAACCCCTAGATACTGCCAAAGATTGGGTTTTGCCAAATCCCACGCAGAGTGTGACCAGATGCATGTAGTAGTGGACAAGAGAAATGTTACCTTCTCAGAGGGGCCTGTTCAAAACATTTGTCTGAAGGAGGCTAAAGAAACGTTTCAGTATCAGCATGCTTTCGTTTTCACGTAGCCGGACACTGGCATGATGGCAAGATCTGGAACCAGTATCAATATACCCCTTATTGGAAAATGGTGACTAGAGCACAACACAGACAGCAAACTCAAGTGCACATACTAAGTCGCTTTTATTAATACAGAACTGCATGCTACAGAGACTGTACAGCATAAACATTTATTCATTACAAAAAACATGGTTTGGGAACCATTTCAAATAATGGGAAAAAAAATAAAAAATAAAAAAAAATAAATAAATAAAAATGAAAACTAAAACAAAAATAAAAGCTAAGAGCATAAAACAGAACAGGAACATCACAGCCGTTAAGGAAACATTCAAACTATTCATCATTAGCATCTTAATAAACCAGAGAAGAAATCGACGGCTTACAGTCGCGTCATGTCAACTACAATGGCACCGAATGGATGATTCTCTTGTAGCTTTTTTACAGCTTCTTGCAACATCAACATGCCTATTTTTCTATCTACCTATATGTAGTAGTGTACTTAAAAGTGGCAGTTTGTGTATTTTTTTGTTATTTAATAGTTTTTTATGAACCTAATATACATAATTTGGCCCTTGAGGGTTTATACAGTATGACGTCCGTCTTAAGTTTAAATTTTAATATTTGACAATCTGCTACCAAACACATTTGTTATAGCAACATTTATACTACATACATAGCAATCTATGTAACGTCACAGCAAAGTATGGTTGAAAAAGAAATAGAAAATAAATGGTTGACAACAAAAACCTACAGCTTTGTAAGAGGGGGAGTGAAAATTATCACAAATTTTGGCACGGAAAATCTGTACACAATTCTACAGTCCGGTGGAGATGAGACTGTGCAATAAAAAAGATGGGCTTCAAACGAGATCCAAAGAGTAAAGACATGGTACCCACTGTCCCCATTTCAAGTTTTCTTTTCTTCTGTTGTAAAATGGCTTATAGATATGTTTCTAGAAATTAAGTTGTGCATACATCTGGTTTGGAGAATCTACACTGTTTTGGTGGAATTCTGGTCTTCGGCAAAAGAAATCAATGTCAAAACAATAAAACAATTTAACTTCAAAACCTCCTCGTAAAAATGGATCATTTATATATATATATATATATAAGTTGCTTACATTTAAAAAAAAATATTTGTACAATGTATTAAGAAAAAGAAAATATTTTGAAAAGGGACAACATACAGGATACAACAAGCAATCTCTAAAGCAATAAATACTACAGGTCCTAGCGTTGTGACATTTTGTATTGAATACCCCAATCCCTTCCCTACCCCCCACCCCACCTCGACAGTCCCCCAACATCGCTCCAACTGAGTCTACCCACCCCAACTCAACCCTCCCCCCAAGGTAAACAACGACAAAAATAAAAAATAAAATAGACAACGCAATGGAACAATGCATATTAACACAGTAACCCCCCCCCAATATTTCTGTACATTTAAACAATAACAAGTAACATCACAATTAAAGTTGTTCCTTGGTTGGAGAAGTGTCTCCACGGTCCTCATGCCCTCCACGTTTTGAACAGGTGTAAAATGATTGGTTCACAAGCTCGTATTTAATACAAATAATGAAGGAGAACCAATTCTTTCAGAAAAGGGCTCACCGAATCCTCACCTAACCTACTTATATCTGTCTTTTTAAAATGTCTATGTCAAACTACATAACAATTAAGCATTTTTTTCTGTTGTACAGTTGAAAAAAAAAAATAAAAAAAAACTTACAAATTTGGCAGATTCACAAAGCTGTACTCTACAACTCATTGTACTTTTATTATCAATATTATAATTATAATAATTTCATTTATTTTAGATAATGACAGGTCAAATATTGACCAATGAACTTTGATAAAAGAATGAACTAATTTTCAACGCCATGTGGCACAGGAAAACAAAAGAAACTGAAAGAAGAAGAACTTAAGAGAGGCAGCAGACAGAAGGGGACGGAGCTAAAAGCTGGTAAATCAAACCTAGTCTAGCCTAGTCTATGGACTTGGTTACGAGCGAAAGCGGTTGCGTGGGGGCAGAGCTGGACAGCAGAGAATGGGAATGACACGCTGATGCAGGCTGTGAGGAGGCGGAGCCTGACGGACGGGACGATGACACGTCTGAAGGGTCCAAGGAGCCATTGTGGGCGGATCCGGGCGTTTTGCCTGCGCCCGAGTTGTCCAGCAGGGCTAAGGGCCGAGGCGGGGCCATGGAGAGATGTTGGTGAGGGTGGTGTGAGGACAAGACCAGAGGGGCAGGTTTCATAGTCAGTGATAGAGGCTGCATTTGTTCAGTCTGTGGTTTGGGCTCTTTCGAGACTGGGGAGGTGGTGACCATGGAGGGGGAGGACGGGGGCGACTCTAGTAAGCTTCCATCTGAAGAGGGAGGACTGACACAGCTGCCTTCACCTTGAATGTAGCGAATGCACTTCTTTTTTCTCCTGCGAACAGAGAGCAGGCTTGTTTAACTCCTACATCATCGCCGCAATGATTCCTAACTTGCCAGAAGCACCAGAGCCTTAGCACCCATTTAAACGCACACTGCACACGCGTCTACGTAAATGTGCACACGCGAACGCATACCTAGGTATGCGATCGCACGCATATATCACCAGTTAGTGTGTAACTTGGTGTCCAAGAGCCTCGGCACCGCCGAACCAGGTCCGGTCGCCGGCGCGTATGGAGCAGTACCTTCGGCGTGGCCGTGCATCTAATTGGATGCTATTGCTCGCTGAGGAGGCGGGCAGGACCAGACGGGCAGGGACACGCCCCCCCCGTCGGGCCGCCGACACCCTCGCAACGTCCATCCCGTTCCCACGCATGCAAGGAGACGGCAGAGGAGGGAGGAGGACATGGAGGACGAAGAGACGGACAGACACAGAGGGCAGACCGGGAGACAGCGGCAGGAATATGGGGGAGAGTGATGACGAGGAATGTGAGGAGGAAGAGCATCTGCCTCGGAGGCTCGGCGGGACATGGTGAAAGAGGCGAACTCTCTCTGCCTTTGTTTTCCCCTACCAGGATAACAGAAGGAACTCTAAACAAAGAACTCGGCCCCGGCGCAGCCAAACCGCCAGGGAGCCCGTCCAGTTTACACATCAGCTTGAATTATTACACTGCTCTTTTCCATCCTTTTTTCATGTCTCTTCTCTGCTCTTTTTTTTTTTTTATTCTTTCCCCCCGCCTCGGGGGGGGGGGGGGGGGGAGTTCAGATGGAGAGGTAAGAGGTTAGAGGAGACGCGCTCCTCTCAGCCTGCCCCTAAGACATGTGCATGAGCGCACGGCGCAGAGGTCGCGCCGCCATGTTTGCATTTGAGCTCAGGTCAGGATCCTCCCTCGTCTGCGGCGCCTGCGGCCAGCCGTTCCAGCCAGCCGCACGGGCAACGGCGCAGCAGAGCCAAGCCAGTACGCCGAGAGGGCCGGGAGAGGGAGAGGGCGCGAGAGACGCAGAGAGATATTGAGTGAGAGTGTGAGAGAGGGAGAAGGAGAAAGAGAGAAAGAGGAGTAGAGAGAGAGATTTCCTTGTCTCCAAGGTGACTGGATACATACCCTGTTTTGAATCAGGAGAAGAGAGAGAGAAACCGAGGAGAAATGTAAAGAGTGAAAGTCTCGGTGTGTACCTTGCCCTAGCCTGACCTGACCCCCCCCCCCCACCCTCCACTAAAAAAAAGAAAGAAAGAAAGAAAGAAAAAGAAGCAGCTTTCTCTCCTGCCTAAAGGCCAAGTTAAGCTATTCAGCCTCTACTACTGTAGGTCTGCAAGACAGAGAAGAGAGAAACAAACAGTGGATAAGAGGAGACACAGGGGGAGCTATAGAGTCATCAATGAAGGAATTCAGTGAACAACTGTAACCTTTTAAAAAAAAAAGATCCAGAATTCATCCTAGACAAATCCAGGTAAGGATTGTTTCCTAAGTTATACCCCTGCCTGGTCTTATGCGGGTATAGGTTTGAGACAAAAGTGCGGGCAAGAGAGAGAGAGAGAGAGAGAGAGAGGCAGAGGGACGAGGACAGAGGTACAGACTGTCTGGGAGACATATTTAAGAGGTACGGGGATGAGACAAGAGAAATGGATAGGACTTGAGAAAGAGGAAGACATTTTGTTCCAGACACATCTACCCCGTCTAGACGAGGGGGCATGCAGAACGGAAGACATGCTTTCAGCTGTACACAGCTGTGAAGAAGCACACTGGACACAGTGCGTCCCCTTCAGGACCACAGATGGGTGGACAGAGACAAAAAAGAAGGGATAAAAACGGTTTGGGTGGATTCTTCTCGCGAACAGCAGCAGTACTGGGTTGATCTGAAGTGTTGGTTTATCATAGGAATGAGTAAAAAAGCTTCATTTTGCGCGCGGCGGACTGATCTGTGCGTGGGCTGGACGCGCTGCGCAGAACAGCTCAGGCCAGCGCTATACTAACTGCCTGTCAGGAAGACGCAAATAATCTAATATCCATTTTCGCGAGAGCCCTATCGATTCTACGTATCTGCCCATGTTCCTTATTGATTTCTGCATCTCGGGGGGAATTACAGGAGATGCTTTTTGCAGGAAATGCTGCTGAACGGGGTCTTTTAACCTCCCCGTTTCCTAAATAAGGGCACAATTACCACAGGCTCTCCTAACGCATCCTCAACGCCTTGACGGTCCCTCCGAGAGCGGGTCGGGCCGGGCCGGGACAGGACGGGACGCAGCACCGGGACGCAGCGCCTCTCTCTAGGCTGCCGTGACCATCTGACGCAGTTGCCCAGTTAGGGGGGGCACGGCTAGGGTAAATGGTGGCGATTTAAGTCTTCCAGCAGCGAAAGGCCAATGCGGGATGATGTTGGCGTACGTCTCTGAATGAGCGTGTGGTGAGTACGGACTTTTAAGCTAAAGGAAAGGGGGATGAAAATGGAGAACGTGTGGTAGACAGAAGGGAAACACAACGGAGCAGGACAGGGTGTGGCGTCCACGATGAGGGCGGGGCGGGTGGGTGTGTGGGTGGGTGGGGCTGAGGTGGTGCGGGGGTGGAGAGAGCACAAGCGTGACACAGAGAAGGGTATTACTTAGCAGAAACAAATACCTACCATCAATATATTCCCAATTCAAAGACTGCTTGTGTTAGAACAGAAAGACAAAAGGTTGGGACTGAGTAAAGGGTTATCAGAGAGGGAGGGAGGGGGGGGGAGGGGGTGAGGAGTGAAGGCAAGAGGCTACATTACAACAAAGTTCATACAGAACGCCAATCCAGACGGTTAAAAGAGCAGTGACACACCACAGGGCAGAAAATGGACCATTCACACTGGTGTAATCATGAGAAGTGGTCAAAGGTGGCCTCGTAGTGATTATCTTTGGTGTAAAACCAAATAAATTTGGTGGGGAGTGTCTACCAACTCCAGATGCCTGATCGCTGCACCAAATCAGTGACTACGATTACGATTACACTCGCCACCTTCTGCCCCAGGTGCTTAGCTGCTTGGTTAGGTCTACCATAAGATCCATCAGTCAGTGAGACACACAACAGAAATGAACCAGGTTGGCAAACATAGAGGGTGGGCAAAAGAATTGTAAAAAGCTGAAGTGATCAGGAGAAGGAGACACGTTTCACGATGGAAGTGGTGAAGAGAGGAAAACGATCGTCGTCTTTTTTTTTTTTTTTTTTTTTTTTTTTTTAAATATAACCACCATGATCTACATCCTCCCAAGAGTGCCACTGGGAATATACCTGCAGGGTTTACACCACAAACTGAGTTGCTCAAGCCCGAACAAGGCACGACACTTCTTAGGGGTATTTGCATCTGTTAGCCAAAGAGGTAGACACACAAACACAGTGTGTGTGTGTGTGTGTGTGTGTGTGTGTGTGTGTGTGTGTGGGGGGGGGGGGTGGGGGGTGGATGCCGCAGGTTGACAGGAAGCGCACACACACGTATGCACACATCCTTAGCTCCAGTCACTGACCAGACTGGCTGCTTGTCTTGGCTATACGAACTGGAGGCCCAGCTTTTTACGGACGTGTTTCAGGTCCCGGTTTTGCGCGACGGCACGTGTGTTGCGCGTGCTCGCGCTCTTACCGAAGCCCCCTAAAACCCCCCTTGCATCAAAGCGCAGTCGCTTAGCGACCGACCCCCCCAGGTGGCAGAAGCTGCGGCCGGCGCGGGGCCGGCGCGGTGAGCGTGAGCAGGGTGGGAGGTCGGAGAGCGAAGGGGAGGAGGGGACAGAGTGCTCGCGAGAGCCAGAGAGAGGGACGAGGTACCAGTGCGCAAGTTCCCCAGCTGTTGCCAGCTCTAGCCAACCTGCCGGCACACCAGATACACACCTGCACGGACCACACCAGTTATTCTGCTGATCGAGCCCAAAACGCGCGCGACACTTCTTAGGGGCACTCAGATCTGAGCCGGTGAAGGGGGAGGAGTTTAGCCAGCAGAGGGAAGGAGAAATGACCAACAAAACAAAAAGAAAGAAAAAGAAGAGGGAAATAAAATGGAAACCAATGAACCAATGTAAATCACTCTAAGTCATAGCATTTCATTAATGTTCCCCCCCCCCCCATAGACAGCATTAAATTATGCCATTTAATAGTGCAGTAGTCTATTGCAGTAAGGACTGCCATATTCTGTTAGTATTTGTTTAAGAATATATATATATATATATATATATATATATATATATATATATATATATATATATATAAAAAGCCAAACCAGAAGCAAACCAATATGGAAGTAAACGAATGAGAAAAAGAAATCAAACCCAAATGACTAACATACACAGGCAGACTTGAGAGGAGTCGAACGTGACAGAAACTAAAGAAGAGTGCTTGCTTGTTAAGGGGGAAGAGGCGCGTGTGTAGCAGCAGACATGGTTACAACGTCTGCTGTGCGGGCTTGCCGTTAGCTCTCTGCTCTGTGCTGGAGGGGGTGAGGGGGCGGGGACACAGGCAGCGGTGGCAAAGGGCGAAGTGCCAGGAGGGCAGTTAAGGGCAGTTAATCACAGCCAGCGAAAACGAAGCTACGAAGCCAGAGACAGCAGCCAAGTTCCAGCCCGGGCCGTGCGTTCAGCCGCCTCTCGCGCCGGAGCGCCGCAAGGAGGCGCAGGGCGGGAGGCTTTGGCAGGGGCGGAGGCGGTGGGCGGGGCTGGAGGCGGGGCCAGTAGCAAGGCGGGGCCAGTAGCAAGGCGGGGCAAGCAGAGACAGGGCCAGCCCCACGCTCTCATGCTGGGGGAAGGGCAGCCAGGCCAGCTAGTTAAGCCAGTATATTAAGGAGGTTTACCCTGATGACATCTCTGGTTACTCTTGGCAAAAGACTAGCTATGGAACCTTTCTATGAATATACTGTAACTACCAAATGGGAGACCTGGACTTTTTTAACATAGAAGCATCTACAGGAGAAACTGTATTATGAGCAAAGGAAACAACTGGAATTGAATAAACATAGTTGGAGCAAAATAAACTGAGTAAGCAAAACAAAGGATTTCTTAAAAGAGAACTAAGGAGCAAATGAACAAGAACATTAAAGATACAGCTAACATTCATGAGAGGAATCTGTTAACTATACAGTATATTGCACAAACATGGATAAATAAATGTGTAATAAACTAAAAGAGGGGGAAGAAAAGCAAGTTAGTAATTAAAGACTTAAAATGACATTAGCACCTGTAATCGGAGGGAGTGAAAGGCAAGGGTTTGGAAAATATTCTCTGTGTTCTGAAAAAAAAAAGAACAGATAGAGAGGCCTTCAAAAGGGGGTCCATGACGGAAAAGACCGCATACATCATCACTGCGCATTTCTCCTACACAATAATCTCACAATATAGAATATAGAATCAGAATCACGATCAGTTAAAAAGAAGAAAGCCGTAAAAGGATAAATCAAAGAGCCAGCAAACCTCCTTAATTGAGAGATATGGGTGATTTTCATTCCCTGATTTCTTTGTGTAAATGATGGAGGGATGGATAGCATGATGGAGGGATGGATAGCATGCAGCAGGCAAAGCTGGACGTTAGCGGCTCGCGGTGCAGGGGGGGCGGGGCACGTGGGCGGGGCCACAGCACGACTCGCACATTCCCAAAAACTCTCTCATTCTCAAAACATACATCTCACAGTATGCTAAATGCTGGTGGGTGGGGGGAGGGATGAGGCAGGGGAGACGGGGTTTTTTGGTAGGGGGGGAGGGGGGTTGGGGGGGGGGGAGTTCATGCATATTCAATGTTATTAGTGCTCGACATGGGGCTAGGGTGGAGGATAACAAGCAGTCTAATGTGTAAATATTGCATTGGGTAGCATAACTATATACAAAATGAGGCAGGCACGAAAAAAAAGGGATGAAGATGAAAAAAAAAAAGCAAAAAAAAAAAGAAGCTGGACTTTTATCTTTGTGCCGTCACCCTCATGGCAGATGATGGATCTGCTCTAACATGAGACATAATTGCGGCTCACTTACCGTTGGCCTCGGCTTGCTGCTTTTCCCTTTTTCTCTTCTTCTTTTTCCCCTGTTGGTTACCCCGCCACAAAAAGAGAAACAGACAGGAACCTTAGTTATTATACTGCAGAGAAGACCAGACGTGAAATGAGCAAGAGAGCCCTGCGTTTTTCACTCATTCATTTATTCATGCTCGAGTCTGAAGAACACAAGTGCCACTGCAGGCCAGAGCAGAACTTTGCCCTCCCCCCCCCCCCCCCTCCTCCTCCCCCCACCGTCCCCCGAACGCTTTCTCTGTTTATTCCTTTGTTTCGAGCTACTCCTTAGATTTCTTTCTGTTGTGAAACGATTTAAGGCTCTTGAGGGTTCTTTGAAAGAGTCTGATTACTGCGGGAGAGAGTTGGGAGAGAGGAGATGAGAGTGCTTTCATGCCCCTGGGCCCTCAAAAAGCAACATCGCATGCCCTCACAGCTTCAGCCGCGCTGGACGCACGAGTGACCATCGACCTGGTCGTGGCTCGGGCCGCGCTCCTGTACCCGGGCAGGCATTTAACGCTCACATCCTTCAAAGGCTGCGTTTTTATTGAATCAAAGCTGCTCTTTCTCCCCCGGTCTTTCGCTTCGCCGTGGGAGTCATCAGACCACAGTGGGAATGACAGTTGGGGCGGAGGGCGATTTGTCGGGGCGAGCGGGATGGGCGGCGGCCTCCGTCTGGGCCGTAAAACGCCGTGGTCATCCCCCATTCGGGGGCGTCTTGATGCTGGAGACGGACGTTCCCTTTCATCAGAGCTGTGAGGCGTTTAGGCCCTGCGGTTATTTAATTACTCTGATCTGTGCTCGACTTTCTGTTTTTTTTAGGTGAAGCAGTGGAATACTAATGAAGGGAGGCGTGTGCTTCCCCACAGACTGCCTGGTGGGGGGGCGTAACCCCAGTGAAGGCCACGCCCCCACACACTGCCACTGCCTCATGGGCAGGCAGGGCAGACCAAGGTGTTTGCCACTGGCCCTTTGCAGGGTGGAGTGCAGTGGCCAACCTTGGGAGTGCTACAGACAGAGAGAGGGAGAGGAGGAGAGAGAGAGAGAGGGAGGGTGGGAAAGGGAGGAAGAGAAAGAAGGTGTGGTGGTGGAGAGAGAGAGAGAGGGAGGGAGAGAGGGAGGGAAAGGGAGGAAGAGAAAGAAGGCATGGTGGTGGAGAGGTGGAGAGAGAGAGGGAGAGGAGGAGAGAGAGAGGGAGGGAGGGCGGGAAAGGGAGGAAGAGAAAGAAGGCGTGGTGGTGGAGAGGTGGAGAGGTGGAGAGAGAGAGGGAGAGGAGGAGAGGGAGAGAAGGAGAGAGAGAGAGGGAGGGAGGGAAAGGGAGGAAGAGAAAGAAGTCGTGGTGGTGGAGAGAGAGAGAGAGAGAGAGAGTGTCCACAGGCCTCCTGCGTGGCAGCTGCAGGTCTGTGGGGGCACAGAGGGCGGGGCTGGAGACGCTCCTGGGGTAACGGAAGTCCTCTAAACGGCAGCCCAAATTTTGTGAGAGGAACGGAATGTCACATGCTGAAAACTAAAAAACTTACATAGTTGTCTCGTGCCGACCAGCCGGGGTACAGCTGCATGTGTAACTGTCGTTCTTTTCTGGCAAGTTCGTAGTATTTGGCCTGCTCCTCTCGAGACAGAGCATGCCACTGGACACACACACACACACACACACACACACAGGAAACCAAACAAATTAACATAGCTGGTTCATATTTCACGTTTCCCTGTGCTTCTGCGGTTCCCATCTCCCTAAGTTTCATGTGAGCTCACTTACACATGATGGCAACACTGAGCAAGAGCACATTTAAATGGATATGAACACAATGTTCTTAAGCCTGAAGCCAGTGTTTCAGATGGTGTGTGTGTGTGTGTGTGTGTGAGTGTACGTGAGAGAGAATGTACAGGTCCAAGTGTCCCCATAAGGACAGGAACATCTAACATTTTTGTGTGCAAATTGTGTGTGTGTGTGTGTGTGTATGTGAGAGAGAATGTACAGGTCCAAGTGTCCCCATAAGGACAGGAACATCTAACATTTTTGTGTGCAAATTGTGTGTGTGTGTGTGTGTGTGTGGCATGCTCACCCTCCTGCCCAGGATCTGGTTGATAGCTGCACTCTCCTTCAGCGTGCACTCCGCCACCACCTTGGCCCTCATCTCCTTCATGTAGAGCATGAAGGCGTTCAGCGGCTTCTTTATGTGAGGCTTCTTCTTCTCATCCTCCTTTTTCTGGTCCTGATGTTTCCTGGTAGTGGAGCACAGAGGACTCGTCACCTTCTGAAGGTGTGGGACCGAGAGCAGGTCCAAAGTGTGTGTGTGTGTGTGCGTCTCTACTTACGAGCTGTTGAGGGTACTGATGTCGCTGTGTGAGGACTCCTGCTTGACGTTGGGCGTGACGATGGCCGGGTGGGGGATCCCCGTGGTGTGCAAACTGTGGTGGGGGGGCACCATGTGTGGAGGGAATCTGGAGGAGAGAAGACTGTGTAAATCGTCAGTGTGGACACGGGTGAAATGGGGGGTGGACACACACAAACACACACACACACCAAAACAGTCATGCAATATCACACGCAACACATGCAATATGGGCATACAAAGAGACATTCACAAGGCATTTACTGCAACACGTCGTTTAGACTCATGTTTTCTGGTAAAGAGGGAGGACTGCAGATGACAAATCTGAAAATACACTTTCGGACATTCAGAAGATTTTCAGAGCGCGTGGAGAGAATATGGAGTTGTCCTCCTCATCTTTGAAAGGTTCCTAATTCTCTATATTAACACTGTCGGATGATTGATTTGGAAAACTGTTTATGTTCAGAGCTGGTATGGGCATCCTCCACCCCCCCCCCCGTGTCTTAGTGTGTAGTGGATCAATAAAACCAATTTCTCATGGCTATAAAGATTTTAAAGATTATCTTAAATGAGGTCTTAAAGATCCATCTTGCTATCTCCCAACACAAAGTAACTAGCCTGAAGAAAACCTAGATAAATTCCTATGTGGTGGTGTAGAATCCGAGTGAATTTTGATGCATCTGTGTGTCTGTAAGCTGTGTGTACACGCACACACACACACACACACACTGCACACACATCTAAAAAATAGAAGTGGAAGATGATGAAAAAAAGAGAAGGAATATTAAAAAAAAAAAAAAACACACACCACCAGCTCATTATCCGGCTGAGTGTGGCTGCATGGCTTGGAGCCAGAATATAATGATGAGCATAAACTCACAAGGAACAACTAGTTTCTGTTGGAGGCTCTCTAGGGACTGTGTTCCCCCCAGTCTCTCCTCTACACTCCTCCCGTCAGGCCTGACACATCGGTGTTTGCGCCATGTCATCAGCCTGCCCGCCTCTACTGAGGGGGGACCCATGCAATAGCTGCAGATCCACAGTCATTAGGCCCCCCTCCTCCCCCACATCGCCCCCACCACCCCTTCCCTCGTCCTTGTTAAAATTTCCTCTGTTCTACCGCCCGATTTTCCCCCCTCGCTCCTCCTGACTGTCCCATCAGCCCCTGGTTCCTCTCCCTCCCAGCCCCAGTGCCGCTGCCGCGGCGAGGCCCAGGTTATGGTTTAAACATGATGGCCGTTGCTTTGAAGCAGAGGGCATCATCCAGCTCATCAGCACAGAACAGAGCCTGCCACCAATTTAGCCCTACAGAGAGAGGGAGAGAGAGAGGGAGGAAGAGAGAGAGGGAGAGAGAGTAAGACAGAGAGAAGGAGAGGGAGAGAGAGAGAGAAAGTGGGGAGAGAAAGGAAAAGACAGGACCAGAGGGAGAGAAAGAAGAGAGGGAGTGAGAGAAGGTAGGGGAGAGAGAGGGACAGAGATGGGGAGGTGAGACAGAAGAGAAGAAAAAAGGGAGAGAAGGAGGGAGGGAGGGAGAATGATGGAAAGAGAAAGA
The DNA here is from genome assembly GCA_020368025.1 of Brachyhypopomus occidentalis. NCBI lineage: Eukaryota > Metazoa > Chordata > Actinopteri > Gymnotiformes > Hypopomidae > Brachyhypopomus > Brachyhypopomus occidentalis. The sequence continues at coordinate 1,588,849 of JAGXOD010001377.1, forward strand.
GGGAGCAGAAGGAAGAGGGAAGAAGAGAGTGGAGGGAGGGGGAGAGAGAGACTGAGAGGTAGACAGACAGAGAGAAAGACAGACAGAGAGAGAAAGAAAGGGGGAGAGAGAGAGAGAGAGGGGGGCCCTGCAGGCTCAAATGTCTCAATCTTCCCTTACCAGCCGCGTGGCAGCGAGTGCCATTTAATTGCTGATTGGAGCTCTGGCCCCTATTGCCTGTTTAATGTGTAATGATCCTGCCGGTGTACCTCTCTCCCACGGCCCTGAGAAGGAGCTGAGCAGAGGTGCACGTGGAGGAACATATGAAGGACAGGGCCAGGCAGGGGGCGGGGCACCTCCACCTCCTCCCCCCGCCGCCTGGGACAGGCAGCAGAGCCGGGCCTTTCGGCCCATTATCAGAATAAGGGAAGTGGTTTGCTGGGTCAGAGTCCACTCTCCCCTCTGCCTCCGCGGGTGTCGTCGTCAGGAGACGAGCGGAAAACCTGCGTGTGGCACGCGAGTGTGTGCAGGAGGAGAGGGAGGGCAGTGGGAGGCACACGTGTCCCAGACCTCCCCAGCCAAAGCAGAGCACAGAGGGCATGAAACCCCACTGAGAGAGCTCTCTCTCTCCCCCCCCTCTCTCTCCCCCCTACTCTCTCTCCCTCTCTCTTTCGCTCTCTCTCGTAATCTTCTGGGCCATAAAAAAGCAAACACAATTAATGAAGACTGTTCCTGGCACTCATTATTTTTGCAGGAGGCGGGCCACGGTGCGCCGGGCAGCCCTGGTACGCGTGTGCGCTGCCGTTTTGACACAAACATGCTAAAGCGCCTTCCCTGCCCACAGACGGGAGACCACCACCTATTAATCTATGCTAATTCAATTACAGATTATCAAAACACATTAGCTCTCCCCAGCCCTGCTCCAACCCCCCTAGCCCCCGTTCAGCCGATTCAATTAGGCTGCACTGGAAATAGGATGATCATAGTATAAAGGGCTCGTTAGGGGGGAATTAGCTGTCACTTAAGCCCAGGTCTACTGGAGGCTGGCGCAGAGGCAGCGGGGCCGTGTGCAGGCGTACACAGGTGTCAGGGCACGGGGCTGCCACAGCTCGACCAATCACGGCAGTGCTGGGGAGCTCGGGCCCTGCTGCTGGCCTATCAGGAGAGGTGCGATCTGCACACGAGCACATGCGCACAAGCATGTGCGTGTACGAGCACACGCGTGCACGTGAGAGGCAGCTCCACGTGGGCACTCCCTGCTTGTGGTCTCCAGCAGCTGGGGGAAAGCCGTGAGCTCCACTGCCCTAAAGGTCACTGTGCTATGTGCTGTCACCTCCAGGCAGCGTTCTATAGCGTTAAAATGAACCTGGAGGGTAATCAGCTACACTTTCAATTGGCGACGACAAAAAGTCAAACATTTCAATGTAGTAAAATTCAAGATAAAATATTTGCAATGTTGGGTTCCTTTACACAGAAAATCAGCAGAGTTACGCACACACTCAGACAGACAGACAGACACACTCACTCACTCTCTCTCTCTCTTCTCCATCTCTTCCATGGATATGTTGGGCCCCTTTAACTGTTTTTCTAATCACACAGCAACTAAACAGCAGGGTGCTACTGCCAGGAGACAGGCTGGGTTCCTACAAGCTATAAACCAGGCCTGACGTCTCTGCCTTCATCAATATCATCCTCGCCATTGGTGGTGAGCCAAGTGTGATGGACCAAAGTATGCAGATGGGAGATGGAGGGTGTGGGTGTATGTGCAGGTGTATGTGTAGGTGCAGGTGTACGTGTAGGTGTATCTGTAGGTGTATGTGCAGGTGTAGGTGCAGGTGCAGGTGTATGTGTAGGTGCAGGTGTAGGTGTATGTGTAGGTGCAGGTGTATGTGTAGGTGCAGGTGTATGTGTAGGTGCAGGTGTAGGTGTATGTGTAGGTGCAGGTGTATGTGTAGGTGCAGGTGTATGTGTATGTGTAGGTGTAGGTGTATGTGTAGGTGCGGGTGCAGGTGTAGGTGCAGGTGTAGGTGTAGGTGCAGGTGTAGGTGCAGGTGTATGTGTAGGTGCAGGTGTATGTGTAGGTGCAGGTGTAGGTGCAGGTGTAGGTGCAGGTGTAGGTGTAGGTGTAGGTGCAGGTGTAGGTGTAGGTGCAGGTGTAGGTGTAGGTGTAGGTGTAGGTGCAGGTGTAGGTGTAGGTGTAGGTGCAGGTGTAGGTGCAGGTGTAGGTGCAGGTGTAGGTGTAGGTGCAGGTGTAGGTGTAGGTGCAGGTGTAGGTGCAGGTGTAGGTGCAGGTGTAGGTGTAGGTGCAGGTGTAGGTGTAGGTGCAGGTGCAGGTGCAGGTGTAGGTGCAGGTGCAGGTGTAGGTGCAGGTGTAGGTGTAGGTGCAGGTGTATGTGTAGGTGCAGGTGTATGTGTATGTGTAGGTGCAGGTGTAGGTGCAGGTGCAGGTGTAGGTGCAGGTGTATGTGTAGGTGCAGGTGTAGGTGCAGGTGCAGGTGTAGGTGCAGGTGTATGTGTAGGTGCAGGTGTAGGTGCAGGTGTAGGTGCAGGTGCAGGTGTATGTGTAGGTGCAGGTGTATGTGTATGTGTAGGTGCAGGTGTAGGTGCAGGTGTAGGTGCAGGTGTATGTGTAGGTGCAGGTGTATGTGTATGTGTAGGTGCAGGTGTAGGTGCAGGTGTAGGTGCAGGTGTAGGTGCAGGTGTAGGTGTGCAGGTGTAGGTGCATGGATGCCATATGAACAGCTCATCTCTTGCTGGCTCTTATGTTTTTAAGACATTGTAACCACAAACTACAACAGATTTGTCATCCACAGTTAACCCTTCCTACTTCTCACACCACAGTCATCTCAGTACAGTCATCTCAGTACAGTCATCTCAGTACTTTGATCTCAGTACTTTGATCTCAGTACAGTTATCTCAGTACAGTTATCTCAGTATCTCAGTTGATCTCAGTACAGTGATCTCAGTACTTTTATCTCAGTACAGTTATTTCAGTACAGTTATTTCAGTACTTTGATCTCAGTACAGTTATCTCAGTACTTTTATCTCAGTACTTTTATCTCAGTACAGTGATCTCAGTACAGTTATCTCAGTACAGTGATCTCAGTACAGTTATCTCAGTACAGTTATCTCAGTACCCCCGGGGAGCGATCGCGGCAACCAAAAAACAAAACAACAAAAAAACCCAAACTTTCTGTCCCTCTGATTCTCACGCATGTTGCTTTTGTTTCTCACGTATGTTTCTCTCTGTTTCTTGGGCATGTCTGTGTCCATATCTCCATGGAGATGGACTAAAACGCTTCCCACAGAGACTCAAACCCAGAGAAGACACTCGCGGTCCTCTCTCATCCCCCACCCTTCATGGTAAACGGTCTTTGGGGGCCTCATTATAAAACCCTAACAATAATTAATATTTGAATAGAGAGCAGTGCACCAGGGGCTGTCCTTCTGCACAGGCGCGAGGGGCCCCTCCTTGGGGGAGAGTTTAGCGCCTGTTTCAGGTGTACGCGATCGCTCGCCCATCCCGAACTCCCTCCCCAATCACACCGCCCTGCCGTGAGGCTCACCTTGACATGGAGGCGTTGACAGTGAGGGCAGTCGGGTAGGGGTGTCGAAACCCTCCCGTGGTGATTGGGTACACCGGTTGACCTTGCCTGAGAAAAGAAGAAAAGTATGAAGGTAAAGAAAGGGATGAAACAAGAGGCCAAAAAAAAAAAAGCCATCCTCTCTCTCTCTTTCACTCTCTCTCTCTCTCTCTCACTCTCTCCCTCTCTCTCTCCGTGCACGCGGCTTTATTCGTATTTGATCAGAACAAAAAAATCTAGGGGACTGCAGAGCGTCGATCAAAGGGAGGCAAACTCCGAACAATTTGAGTGCCACAAATCTGATAGGAATGGCTAATTAAATTTCATAACCCCGCGCTTGGTGCCGGTGGAGGCCGCTCTCCTGAGCTGGAACTAGGTGTTTTGTTGTGATAATTAAAGACGAAGCGCCGGCCCCTTTAATGGAGCCATCACGCTAATTGAGGTCTACACATCCAAAGACAAACAATAATGAATGTAAATTTATACCAAAATAAAGTGCATCGAATCAAAGGGCCGGGGCCTGCTCGGGGCCTCTCTCGGTATTTAGAGCGCGGTGAGAAAACATTAAATTAACAGAGCTTAATTTGTAGCCTTTTGTCATATTAACAAGTGTTGACAAGAGTTACCAGGGGAGAGCCCCCGTGTGGAATTGTGGGTAAAATACTGGCAATCACAGTTCATTATTCTAATTGGACAATACAGAGACATGCAAAATAGCATTTGCCACAAAGAAGCAACTTAGGGTTTCAGGAGGAAGAAAGTCACCGCGCGTTGCTGTGGGCCCCAGAGGCGCACGCCCTGAATGTATAAACAGCTGAGCTGGAGAGGGCCCGTGTCCCTGTGGGTTACCATGCAGCTCTCTACACTGCATACACACCGAGGGGCCCTCAGCAAGGGCAGGCGAAGCCAGAGGTAGCGAAAACGATTGATTTACGACAGAGAGGGAGAGCCACAGATTACGACGATCACTTCAAGCTGTTTCCACAGGGAGAAAGTGGCTTTCCGAAGATATATAACCTTGTCAAGAAAACATAAAATGGCCTGATATTATTGAAACGGCAACAATGCTGCAGACCAGGACGGCACGGCTGCCGTTGAGTGACGCCGGTGAGACAAAAAAGGACCACACAGACACGAGGAGAAGCCTGACAAGACAAAAATAGAGAAATAAAATGGTGTGCTTACTGTGGTACTAACCATCCTAGCGGATGGGGGATCTGGCCCACAGTGCCAGGCGACAGGGGGTAGTAGGGAGATATATCCGGAGGGTGCGGAGGCCTCGGGATTCCTGCAAGAATATTTCAGAGAGAAAAAGCAGAGGGGGTTAGTGTGTGGGGGGGTGGGGGGTGTGAGACCGGGAAAACATCCGTTCACCTGTCTGACGCTGAAATTCCCTTATGAAGTTTGAGTGCTGAATTCATCCTTTGTGGAAGGTACAATTGAACAGAGTCAACATCACAGGGAGGTGGGCAGAGAGAGAGAGAGAGGGAGGGAGGTACAAGGAGAGGGAGGGACGGAGGGAGAGGGAGAGAGAAAGGGTGAGGTGGAGGGGGGTTTGCGCTAGCGTGTAGTCCGCTACACAACACGCTCTGATCAAAGCTTGTGGAGGCAGCCACAAAGTACCACAGAGGAGAAAGAAGAACAAAAAACAAAAATCACACATATACGCGCGCACACACACACACAAACACACACACACACACACACCAAACAGCAGCCTGTCACATTTGTCTGTTGAATCAGAGGGTTACTAATATGCGATAATTGTGGTTTAAAAGCGAACCGACAACACTGCTCTATGCTTTGAGAGCGTCTCTTGGATTAGTGGTGGAGTTGGGGTGGAAGGCTGTGCTGTCGTCCTCGGGGCTCGGCAGCCCCCCAGCAGGGGTGTTTGGCTGGACTCGGCGTTCCGGGTACCAGGCTCAGTCACAGCTCAGGTCCTGGAGTCAAACCAATCCAGCTCTTTTCAGCTGGGATAAAGGTGCTGGACTTTGGAAATGGCACTTTTGAAATCATCTGATATTCACAATCCGCTTGAGCTCACAGGACTGAGGTATTTCATATTTTCCACAGAAAAATGGAGGGAAAGTCCAAAATATTTGCCAAACTTCCAAAATAAGACCCAAAAGGTCTACTAAAGGGTTTGCAGAACATTTTAGCATGAAAATAAATAAACATAACATCACTTAATGCTGCCAAAGTACTATTTCAATAAGTGTGTCAAGCATGTCAGGGTGATGCTAGTGATTAGCCTCTTAGCAGGGCTATCATGGTAGCTCAGTCTTTGGCACAGCTAGCAATACAACTTGACTCGAAAGCCGATTTCTCACAAATAAATAGAGAAATAATCATCTCAATTCACGGGCTTAAATGTTTCTAAATGTTACTGAAAAAAAGTGGATATCCGGTGTGTGCTCTGCCAGGCTAACACATCATTAGAAACACTGCAGCATTCCCACCATGAACAGCAGTTTTATTATAGCACGTAAATTAATTAAATGCTAAACTCAATTAAGCGCCCAATTAAACGCCACATTAAACAGCCTTATTAGCCTTGTGTTGTCACCAAGAGCACACAGTTAGCTGTTAGAGAGAGCTGGGTAATCCAAACTCAGCCAGCTCTCAACAGCCAATGGCCTTGCTGTAGCATATAAGTGAAAACAAGACCGTCGCACGAGGAAAAGTTAATACTTAAGTGCGAGAAAAGATGCCGATATCCTGAAGATCCATCAAACAGAGGATGACCAGGGTAGCAGAACTTGGTGTCAAAGAAACTCTAGTATGTTCTGGACTCCCACAAGTTCCACCTGAAACTTGAACTCGCTCCTGATTGGTCAGCACACGTGTTTACATCATTTTTGTCCCAAACGGCTTATTGATGGTGGAGTGTAGCTTTGAGGAGTGACAGAAGAACGACCCCTTCTTCTGCGTCCCCCTCAGGGTCTTTCCAGACACGCAAGAGACGTAAGAAGAGACAAAGTTCTTGGCAGGGCACCAGACCAGTCTGGGACGCTGGCGTACCACGCACAGCCGCACGTGGCCCTTCTGCACACGTGCAGGAGCCTGCTCACCATAAGAGTCCCATCTAGCTGTGTTTTTGTTGCTGACGTGCGTGTGGGGCATTCGGTGGCCGCTGTGTGTGTAGGCCTGGAAGTGTTCGTGTCTGTTTTCCTACCTGTTTTGGGGTCCACGTCTGTCTGTAGGTGTGGGGGAGGGTTCCCAGGTGTGAAATGTTCATTGCTGTAGGTGATCAGAGGTGTAAGCGGGTGCACATGGTGAGGGTGCTGTACCACCGGGACCTTATTAGACTGGAGAGAGGTAGAGAGAGAGAGAGAGAAGGAGGGGGGGGGGGGGGTAGAGAAAAGAACAAGGTGTTAATATCTGTTTTGCTTTGAGGCAGGGAAACACCTTCGCTTTGCTCTACATTTGTCAAACCCCAGCGAAACACACTACGCTATCAGCTTTATTGAGCTGTCGACTCTGACCACAGCCCTGGGGTCAGAATGCTGTGGTTTGTAATTAAAAGCACCAGCGGTGCTGTGGGGCCACAGGAGATCAGGTCACCTGACGCTGCCCAAAGGGCCCCATGGTTACACGACCCTCCCGGATCCCATCACCCTGCCCACAGCCATCAGCGCAAGTACCATCAGTGAAACCACCTAATAAACAAGATGGCAGGCAACCCAAACACACTTGAACACACTTGCGCCTGCCTCTCTCTCTCTCAGCTCAGGCCCCCCCCCGGAGAGGGGAGATTGAGGAAAATCCATTTCTGCGTCGTGGCCAAATTGGTTTTAGCTATGTAATCTGCTCTTTGTGCTCCTAAGTGGCCCTGGCCCTGGTTTTCAATTAGCCAAGATTACAGCAGAGCAGAGGGGTGCTGAAGCATGGCCTGGTGTTAGCGGATTCCCAGCACACGCTCCCTAACCAGATTACGGCCGTGCCGTAGATTAGACAGGCCCCGCCGCGGCTCACGCCAGCCTTACAGTTGGCCCCGGCCTCGCTGACAATCCTCCGCCATTCAACTGGCTGTGTAGGCGAAGCTTGGACAACCCGGGGGGGTGAACCGGACGCCTCGGCCCGTGGGACGATCCCTGGGCCTCTGCCGCCTGGGCGCTGGTCGAGCCCTTGGAGGTGTAGCGTGCTGACTGACAGCGGCATGTCCGTTGCAGAGGGCTGGAGCAGAGCGGCAGGGCGTGTGTGGGGCGGCCCCTCGCAACCCCTTTCACAAGGCACTAAATCAGGGCCCCTGAGCCAGGCAGGCCGCCCTGGCAGAGCAGGCCATCACACAGCACTGGGTGGGGGGGGGGGGGACAATGACACTGACCATTTGTACAGGCGCTATGAACGCGGACACAAGCCAGGCTTTTGTCAGCCTTAATCTACCCGAGTCACTCCCCCCACATTTGGAGCAGAGGAGACGGGGCCCCCGCATGTCCAAGGCTGACAGCAGCTGGGGTGAGAGTGGCTAAAGCATTCAACCAGGGCCCCTCTGCTGGAGAGAGAGAGGGAGAGAGAGGGAGAGGGGGAGATGGGCCACACTGAACAGGGGGGGGGTTCCACTCCGCCATATTGTCAATGAAAGATTAATGAACTGAGCAGAGCTGCTGGGAGAAAGAATAGGGCTCTGGGGACTCATTCAGGCCCCAGAGAGAGAGAGAGGGAGAGAGAGAGGGAGAGAGAGACAGCGCTGCGCTAGCACTAGACTCCGTGGAAAAGGGGCAAAAGAAAAGTGAAGGTAAGGCCAGAAAAAAGGAGAAAGAAAGAGAGAGATAGGGCAATGGAGGTGCAACTCGTTACAATTGGAAATGCAGAGGTGGGGGGGGGGTTTAAAATAATAAAACCCATCATCAAAAAAAAAAAAAAAAAAAAAGAAACGGGGGTGATGACAGCTGCCAAACCCAGCTGACCAACCTGCCATTGAGGGAGCGGCGCCCCCCAGGTCCCCCCGCCCGCCCGCCCGCACGCCTAGCCCGAGCACAGTCACCCCATAACCTCCCCCTCCGTAATGATGTGAAAGAATGTTGTCAATTCTCCCTACGCTGAAAGGCTTTAGGAGGCATTTAAATGAGATCTTTTGTCCAAGGCCTCTCCATTGAGGGACAGTTCCAAATGGCCGTCCACCGCGGCCGAATTCACCCAGAGACAAGCCAAACGATTTACATCATAGTCACCGTGGCTCTAACAGGCCCCCTTTCAAACGGCTCACGGCCCCCACAAATAATAGGCCGCCATTCCGTTTATCTGGGTTGTGGGCAGCGACGTCTGGGAGCGCCGATCGTTACAGTAACGCTCTCTCCGCCAGGGGGGCCCAGATTAGCAAGGCCCTGAAAACACAGCTAGAATGGTGGAGAAGGGACAGAGCTGAAATTACACCACCCAAAAAAAAAGAGAGAAAAGAAAACAAGAAAACCCCAGTTCCTGTGCCACCCTGAGGGGGAGACTACAGATAAAGGATTTGTGAAACTCTGTAAAAGTTCAGAATCTAGTTACAGTATTAGATTACTTATCCAAATGAAGAAAAAAAATGCTATTTTCTATAGGGAGCTTTTTGTAATAAAATATTTCATACTTTCCTGAACATTTGTGTTGTCTAACTGAACTATACCTAAAGTTTCCATTCTCAGGAACAAATATAAAATTCATTCGGGTGTCGGTCGCCATTCATAATATTACTGTCTCCAACTCCGACAAGCCACCCTTATACTCTCTTATACACACATATAATAACAACATAGCAGATGGATAATCACTCATAATATACAATGGCATCCTCCACACATTGTCTTCTCTGAGTGCTATTCAAGTCCATTAAGCCCCCAGTGCTCAGAAAAGCTCCACTTTAAACCTGGCTCTGTTGACCTCCCTGCTATTGTACGATGGTCTCAGTCTCTTCCTCCAGACACGGCTAATTGTCTCTAACGGTTGTGGCAAGTGAGGAAGACCACCTACACACACACGCACACTCTCTCTCACACACACACACACACACACACACACGCGCACACACTCCTGCTGCACGCAAGCAGAAGGACAATACAGTCAGACTTCCCAACAACTGGCTGCAACCGAGGAGGCTCATGTGCGAATATCCAGGAAGATACAACACATATGCAGAGGTTAAAGTTTTTCGTGTGTGTGTGTGTGTGTGTGTGTGCGTGCGCATGCACGCTGCACAAAAAAAAGGAAAGAAAATACGAGGGCGTTTTATTTCTATTATCTGCTAAGAAAAATGGAGCACATTCTGTTGTGTCGATGGCCTCCCAGAAGAGCACTGAACACCCTACTGAACGTATACGTACTGAGTACTGACCAGCTTCTCAGCCAATAAGCTGCATGCCAACACGTGTATGTTGAGAACTACCACGACCTCCACCTAATCTTCGCGAGAAAGAACACTGGAGAAGACAAAAGGGTCTGGGACGCGTCTGTAAGCGCCTGTGACACATGCCTAAGGACGTGGGAGAGAGTTTGGGTGCATGGTCCTTAGTCCTGCCACACCAATGCGATTGACAGTTTATGCTTGAGGTCATGACCCCTAGTGGTGGTCTGACAAAAGGCCTGGCTGCTATAGTGGAGAGTGTGTGGAGAGGCCTGTTTGTCACACGCGCCTCACTGCTGGGCCACTGCTGTGTCCCACACACAGCCACACACCCATATCCACACACAGCCACACACCCATATCCACACACAGCCACACACACATATCCACACACAGCCACACACACACACACACATCCACACACAGCCACACACACATATCCACACACAGCCACACACACATATCCACACACAGCCACACACACATATCACACACACACACACACACACACACACATCCACACACAGCCACACACACATACCACACACCCACACACACACATATCCACACACAGCCACACACACATATCCACACACAGCCACACACACATATCCACACACAGCCACACACACATATCCACACACAGCCACACACACATATCCACACACAGCCACACACACATATCCACACACAGCCACACACATATCCACACACAGCCACACACACATATCCACACACAGCCACACACCCATATCCACTCGTCAGCCCGGTGATATTTGGCTCAAGCACCCTTGAAAGGTCTCAAACCTGATTTTTAGATAAATAAAAAAGCTCTAAGCATAGAGGAGGGGGCTTGGTGTGGATGTAAAGAGGCAGTGGGAGGGGTTTGGGGGGGTTGGGGGCGTGTCCTGGAAGAGCCCGTGCTGCTGTCGCTGCATTTCCGCCCAGCAGTTTAAAGGCTAAATGTGAAGGTGGCGACCCGGCGACCCCTGGGGGCCCTCACTCTTCTGCTCCTGCTTTGTGTCATGATATGATGAGTTGCCAGTGTGGGGCCGCGGGCACTAACGAGCTGTGGTGGGGCGGAGGGGGTATTGGGGTGACAGAACGGTGATAAATAGGAGCACTCTCTGGCCTACAAATTCCAGAGCTAGCAGGAAAAGCTGCAAGGGACCTGAGGTGAAGAAATGACCCTGCTGGTGGCTCCACTCCAAGGACACGGAGCAAGAAAACACACCAATGTACACACAGCGCGGCAGAGGACACGCTACCGCACACACACCATGGAACACACTACCGCACACACACCATGGAACACGCTACCGCACACACACCACGGAACAGAACACGCTAACGCAAACACACCACGGAACATAACACGCTAACGCAAACACACCACGGAACAGAACACGCTACCGCACACACACCACGGAACAGAACACGCTACCGCACACACACCACGGAACAGAACACGCCACCGCACACACACCACAGAACACGGAAGGGAACACACTTCCATAGACATGGCGCTGAGCAGAAAACACATACACACAGCACAGAGCAGGAAATACATTCCTATACGCGCAGATATGTGAAGAACACACAGTCCCACAGGCAACGGCTGCATATGCGGAGCAGAGCACTGCCTCCCCAACACTCTGACCTGCAACTACAGGCTTGGGAATGGGCGAGAAACAAGAGAGAAACACGGAGAAACATGAGAAACACAGTGCCAATCTCACTGCTACAGGAGTGGGCTGTTTGTAGGCGCCTCTACACACACAGATACAGCTCTTGCGGCCACCGTGTAAACGACACCAACACTTTATACCAACAAAACAATATACAACAAACCATGCAGACAAAGACAGGCACATCCAATATGGTGTGTCAAAAGGAAGCAAAGTGCTAAGAACAGCATAGAAGATCTTTTCCAGCATGCAATCTCCAACCTTCGCAAGCAGCTACATAGAATTCTGGGTGCATAAAAACCTCTCTGCTCTGCCACTGTTTGCACTTCTACCACGAGATGTAAAATATTCTCTGGTAACAAGCCTCATTCCTTTCTGATATCCCCCACAAGGCAGGAGAAGTGGTAAGACGTTTTATCTTTTTTGCCTTTAATTCTGATTGGATCGCTAATGTCAGGCTAGATTCAGATGTAAACTCGACAGTAAAATATGCATCTGCTTTTAAATTCAGATTCAAGCTCCGTCTCACATTTCTGCCATATAAGGCATTTTCACGCAGTTTCAGTATTGCAGTGAAGATGCTGATGGCCATTTGAAGGAAATTTGACAATAATTTTGGAATATGGTAACATGGAGATAAACAAATAAATTTGATCATTTGATCTGCGGTGAATGCATCACCGAATATTCAATCGAATCAATCGAATAATTGCTGTGAGATGATCAATTATTAATGGCGATCAAAACTCACAAAGTCTCACAAATATATCTGATGACGTGTTTGATTAAGGACACGCAAATTCCAAAACAGAACACAATTGTATGTAAAATCCTTTGACCTCATATTTTATATTAGCCAATTATATAAGCAAAGCAAACATACAAAGAGCTTCAAAAAACACCTAAAAACTCCCCCACAGACTGCTCCTCCCACATGTATAAGCACGTACACACGTCTGCGCGCACACACACACACACACACATGCGCACACAGCCACACACACACACACACACACACACACAGCCAACGAGATAAAGCTCCTTGGAAAACAGCTAAAACAATCTGCGATGAATATTACATTACACAATCACACAGAAATAACCTAAACAAAGAAGCGTTGCAAAAAATACAGCAGGCAGAGGAATACAGAGTGTGTGTGTGTGTGTGTGTGTGTGTGTGCGCGCGCCTACAAATGCCCCGTACTCACCCAGGCATTGAGAGCAAGCGGCCAGCAGCTGAGCTGTTGCAGCAGAGACAGGCCGGAGGCGAGCGTGGTACCCTTGGCAGCCCTGTCGTCCAGCCCCAGAGCGGGGCCTTCCCTGGGGTACATGTGGCCCTCTCCCCTCCCCTCTCCTCCACAACTCCGCTCCCCTGGCTACAGTCGCCAAGTGACAGCGCGTCTCTTTTCCTCCCTCCGCTCCTTTTTTCCCTCCTTCTCTTCTGCGTCTTTTCCAGCCCTGACTTCTTCCCCAAAACGTCTTTTGTGTTTAGGTAGGCGCATGTGTGTGTTCCGCAGCAAAGCACACACACACACACACACTCACACACACACACTCGCAACTTCACGGACGCACCATTGTCAGCGGGACGGGGGTTTTTTTGAGGGGGGAGGGAGGGGGGTTGGGGGTGGCAGGTGGAGGAGGGGGGAGAGGGTCTCAAGCTGAGTGGTGTGGCCGGTCGTCAGGAGTCTGGGGATCACACATCTCTGTCGCCAGGTTCACCCACCTCCGCGCCGGCCCAGGCTGCTCCACCACCACCACCACCTGCCTGCCTCACCCAACTTTCTTTTAAACAGTAAGCAAAAAAAAAAGTAAACAAATTAATTAATTAGCAAAAAACAAAACGAAACAAAAAAAATTGAATGAATAAAAATAAAAAATGATATAAAAGCAAGTCAGCAGGAAGAAAAAGACTCCCTGTGAGTTTACGCACTGCAGAGAAACCTTCCTACCACCGAAGCAATTTTGTACACAAAAAACGAAACAAAATAAAAACAAACAAAACAAACAAAAAATAATAATAAAAAAAATAATAATTACCCCACTTGTACGGTTGTGTTTGTGTGTACCGGTTTGTGTGTGTGTGTGTGTGTGTGTGTGAGAGCCGTGTGTGTGTGTGTGAGGGCTTTGCAGTGCCTCCAGGATGCCCAAAGAAGAACGAAGAGCTTGAAAAGCCTCAACTACAACAAGGTAAAGAGAGCAAGCCAAGTGATGGGGAGAGAGAGAGAGGGGGAGAGAGAGGGAGAGAGAGAGGGGGAGAGAGACGGAGAGAGAGAGAGAGAACAAGACACAACAACATCTACAAAGAGAGGGCAGGATCAGTGCAGTGTGGCATCCAGTCCCTTAGTGGTGTTTCTGACAGTCACTGCTCCAAGCCACCAGGTGGGGGGAGGGGGAGGCTGAAGAGAGGAAGGTATTTGTCTCCACTTTGACACGGACGTGGGGTCTTGTTTCTCACTCTTTTTTAAAGGGACGTGGGGTCTTGTTTCTCACTCTTTTCTTAAAGGGGAGGAAGAAGGGAATCAAGGAGATCCCCTGCTCAACTCCCAGCGACCCTCTCTGCCCCAAAGCCGAGGACACGGGGCCCTGGCCTCCACGCTGCCGGCCGCTCTTTGCCCCATCTCCCTGCGTCCTCTCTTCTCCCGACACACACCCTTCTCCCTACACACACTCTTCTCCTGACACACACTCTTCTCCCGACACACACCCTTCTCCCTACACACACCCTTCTCCCTACACACACCCTTCTCCCTACACACACCCTTCTCCCACACACACTCTTCTCCCGACACACACCCTTCTCCCGACACACACTGCTTGATTATTATTATATTTTTAAGCGCACAGTGTTAGACCTGCTCTAAGTGAGCAGAGCTGCCCTGTGCGGTGCCCTCCATCCAGAGCCGTGACTGGCCCTCAGTTAGTGGGCAGGCATCACACAGCAAACGCGCACATTCCCGTGCACTCACGTGCACTCCAGCGCACCCCAGCGCATCCCAGCGCACTCCTCTCTCTGCCCCAGCCTCACCACCTCAGCACATGACAGATCAGAGTTAGGGATGGCTTTGTAAATACATAAAAGAAATTATATGTACAGATGATAATAAATAAACGTATATTAACTAAATGAATACTGAAATTTTATCTTTTAAAATATTAGAAACGAATAAAGTACAACGAATTTTTGATCAGGTCACAGGTTATTTCTGTATTATTTATGTGCTTCTGCAAGTCATTTTTTTATAGAGCTGCCTCAAAGATGATTAAAAACCGCTTCATGGTGCAACAGAACGTCGAACCCTGCACTAGAACTGCCTCACACTGTCCCCTTCTCGCCGCCTGTGGATGCCGAGCTGGTCCACCTTTTCCTCTCCAGCGCTCTGCTGGCCGTTGGTGGGTGTCCGGAGGCCCTTGGTGCCGGGACTAAACCCTGGGACTAAACCCTGATGCGGGGGACTCCACACAGAAGCGGCGGGCGGCGGGCTGACGGGCTACAGCACGACCACAGCAGGCCCTGCTAATTTCCTCCCCTCCCTCCATTCAGGGGGCCAGACACGCTCACCCAGCAGCCCCAGTACAGGCAGCCCAGCGCCACCAGCACCAGCCTGGCCACTACTGACCGCCAGCAGCCGCCACACACACACACACACACACACACACACACACGCGCGCACACACGCACGCACACACGCACACACGCGCGTGCACACAGACACGCGAACGCACATAAAACCGCACGCAGTTATTTCATCTCTGTAAGTAAGGACCAAAAATGGGAATACATAAATAAAATTGATAAAACTAAAATTAATGCACAACTGAATAAATGCATTTGATTATGCATATAATTGTGAACTCTCCAAATAACGAGAGAGAGAGGTTATAATATCAATAATAATAATAATAATAATAATAATAATAATAACAGTGATGATGATAATAATAATAATACTAATAATAATAATAATGGTTTTGATGCCACTGGATTTATATTTGCAAAGTTGCATATTTATTTTTCTATTATACATGTAAATATGTTTTTAAAAAGTAATATCATATATCTTAAGCCATATCATTATAATAACGTAATTGTTGCCACTACTGTAATGTTATTATTGTATTATTGAACTTAAAAATCTAGAAATTACATTTGAAATAAAACAAAATTATTTGCACTACAGCTCCTAATTTATTATATTATCTACAATTACATTTAAACTGTACATTAAATTTATCAATAAAATATTACTGAAAGAAATACTGGAAAAATAAGTAAAAGTTAATTGCTAATTGGTTACTAAAAATAAGGTAATGTTCTTAAATGTTTCAGCGTAATTCTTGGCGTAGTAGAAAACTACAGTGAGTCTGCCAGACAGTGCAATCAAACAGAGCTGCCTTTCATTATCAAATATTGTCAAGCTGTCAGTTAACAACTTAAGTGATATAAATTGCTAAATATCAGTCAGAAGAAAAATAAGAAAAATAGCTGCCAGGCAAAAACAAAAAAATGATAAAATTAATGAAATAATTCAAATAAGTGAAACAGTATCGTGTAAAAATATAAAATATCTTACCATTTAAAAGAGCTCTATATGGGATGGGGGTCCTGATGCTGCTCGCTTCCTGGTTAAAACAAGCATGCTGACACTCACAGTAGCGCTCAGACTACAACAAGATGCACATCACCATGTCATCCACTAATCCACTGGAGGGCAGCACCTCATCTACGGAAGCCCTGCAGCCCTGATCGCCTCAGCCGATAACACGAGAAACGCGCGGCCACGCCGGCGGCTCAGCCCATCCCCAGTGCCCGCTGCCCGGCTGGTCCGCGCTGGCCGCCACACTCTCCCATCCGCCCCCGGAGCGCCGGTGCCGCCCGCCCTCGGCCGCCCCGTTCCCGCCACTGAGCCCGCACGGTCGCCCACCCGTTTGCTGGGTGGGAGAGGTGAGGAGCCCCTTCGTCCTCCCCTCGCTCATCTTCATATCCCCTTTAATAAGTCCTTTTGTGTCCATCTCTCGTCCTTTGATAAGTTGAAAGAATGGCAAAAAAAAAAAAAAAAAAAAGAGAGAGAGAGCGACGGAGAGGCTTTCTCTCTCCGTCTCCTTTCCGTGGCTCGCCAGGCATAAAGGTACTCGAGCTGGCTGTATGAGAGTTGCCCTAACTGGGCTAAACGCGAGCAGCAGGGTGTCCCCCGTCATGTCATTAATCCCCATCGCTCCCCATTCACAGCATTGGCGGCAGAAAGAAAACACCAAAACCGGGGGGGAGAAAAGATGTGGGAACAGCCCGGGCGGATAATCCAATCGGACCCAGAGCGAGCCGGGACACGGCCAGCTAAGACACGCCGCGCCCTCGTCCCGTGTGCCGCTCCATGCGCTATTCTGAGGACACGGGCGGTCACAAACGGATCGGGGGGGAAAGAAAGACAGTCTGACATTTATCAACAAAAGAGTTGTTGCACATGCAAGCATACCGAGCTTTTCAATTTAGGAGAGAATCGAGGTAATCTTTAAAGACAACACGGGCGAAAAGCAGACAAACTCACAAGCCAAGACAGCTGAAACAACCTGAAATCAGCAACAATAAATAATAAAAAAAAACCGTCAACCAAAACAACTAGTGTCGCTTTCGGTAAGACGAGCAATAGGAAAATTAAGCCCGGCCAACTGATGGCTTGAAGTGAGGAAACCCGCTCTTAAAGCCGTGATCCGAGCGAACACCATGCCACCGCTGTGAGCCTTTAAAGCACAGCAGAAAAAACCTCACTATTGATCTTCAAATGGCGATAATTGAAAAGATCAAAAAGGCAAAAAAACACAAATGTGCTGACTTACCATGTTAAGCTCCTTTTTTTTTTTTTAGTTTAAACTTTTTTTTGTTTGTTTGTTTAAAAAAGAAAAATATTTGCTCAAAGATTCAGCATCCGAAGTGTCAGATTTTTGTAGCGCCCGCTTGATCGTATTACTTCCGCAGCTCTGGGCTTCCAACGCGTCTGAACTTTTTCGCTTTCTCTTTTATTTTGTTTGTGGCACCTTGGCTTCTTCTTCTTTTCTTTTTTTTTGCTTAAGACTTTAAAAGCTTTCAGCTCAGTAAACCAGCACAAATTATCTTGCCACCTTGCGCAGCTCTGATGCTTTGGCCGCTAACTTTGGAAGGCCCTTTACTACTGCATCAAAATTAGCATTGTCAAAGCAGTTAATGAATATTAATATTGTATTTGTCATTGGAGCTGGCCCGTTGCTGAACTCCAAGTCACCCATCAGGGACAAGATTAAGCACACAATTATTTCTGACTGACAGGGACTAAATCTGCAAGATTTTTTTTTCCTCAACAATTTGAAACAAGAAAAAGACACAACATCATCTTAAGGTGCCTCCCAGGAGACAAGAAACCAGATTAATACACTTTTAATGAAGCAAGATTGTGCGTGTGAAGGAGAATAGGATAGAAAAATGAGAGGACACATTCACACTTATCATTCTCACTATTTTTGATAAGGTTGAAAACAGGATTTAAGCAAATTTTTATTTGAACTGCCAAATTTCTAGCCAGATTTTGTTAGGAAACCTTTTTCTCTCTAATTTCAAAGGTGAATTTTTCCCTCTCTAATGGTCTGACATTTCACATCATAGACAATATTTTAATATGTTACACTTGACTCTATCTTGGTTAAACACAGCGAGAAAATCCCACTATAAAAGACAAGCTCTAGGGTGATGACTGTCTGCACAATAAAATAAAATAATAAAGAAATAATAATAAAAAAAGATGAACCCAAAAAAGAAATGTAGCATTAATCCGAAGCAGCGTGTTCCCGTGATTTAACACTGCGGGTGAAAACTCTGGTCACCGCAAACCGCACAGATAACGGTAAAGCCAAGCGCTCACGTTCTTCTCACCTCAACCACAAGCTCAAATTCAGACATCTCACACAAGCTGTCAGACATGCCCTTAGCATCCCCACTCATCCCATCGCTTCTCAACAGCGCACAACAATGTCAGCGTTCCGAGGAGAAGAAAAATCAAATCGGAGAAAGGTATGATGACTTAATAAATACTTTAAAAATGGGACACAATAAATACAATTCATCAAGAACTTTCTTACCTCGAATGGCTTCTGAGATAAATTAGCCAAGTAATGTGCCATTTAATCCAGCTCAGTTCCTATTGTGTGGTCCATGGGTAACGGCACCACGCGCACAGCCAAAAACACAGACACCCACGCACAAATATTTCAAACGGACTACGTTCTTGCCATGAGAGACAAGATTAAGATTAAGCGAGTTTAAGATCAGCGCCCGCAGACTAGCGCCGTGCACGTCTTCTCGGACTACCAGCGCGGGACCATTGGCGGCTTTGTCCGCATAATCAGAAGCTCCATCAAAACACAGACCTCTTTATAAAGTTGGAATAATTTCCCTTTACTCTTAAAAACAGTGGAAGAAACTGCAGAATGAAAAGGCAGAGATGGGGAGGGTGGGGAGAGGACAGCTGTGACGGTTCTAATGGTGCACGGCCGGTGAGTCCGGGTCAAACTGCGGCCTCGGATCCTGCTGCTGACCACCCGCCACGACCCCCTAATACCATTAGCAACCCCTAGATGAACATTCTAAATTGGGCTTTTGTTCTGGAGGTACTGGCCTGAGCCCTCCGGGCCCGGGTCACCGGCACAGCCGCCGTCTCCCTACTAAAACCAGCAAAGCCGCTTACGCCCCACGCCGGAACGTTCCGCTTTCTTTTACGTTCTCTCGGCCGCCTTCTTTTACGTTCGAACGCCGCCGCGTTTGCAATCTACGCGCGCTGAACTGCGCCTTTTCGATTGTTATTTTCCTTTATTTTGTTTTGAGAATTTCTGATGGTAATTTTGCATTGTTTTATTAGAGATCAATTAAGAAGAATTGCATTTAAATGTGCCTATATTAGCAAACTATAAATGTGAAAATGCAAGTGTGCAGAATTCGAGGGAAATTTTGTTTGTAATTGTAATTTAGGTTTAAACACTGAAATGTGGACATTGTTGATAGTAGAAGACTAAAACAATGATAGGGAATAAATAAATGAAATAATATATAAAATTCTAGAAAACGTACTGATTTAAAAATGATTGCAATTTTTTCAAGCAATTATAATAATTCCAAGCGATTTTCCATATAATTTTACTAAGCAATTGGCAACCAAATATACATGATATTGACCTTAAACCAATACTAGCACGAAAACCACAGAAATCACTCTGAAGAAACCACACAAATTCAAACACTAGCTGAAAGATACAAGATACATAATATATAAATCAGGGCCACGCAAGACATTGGGAACTGTGAAAAATACAGCCTTCGAAATTCAGTGTTTGCATGAATCAATGTCAAGTGAGGAAGTGCGGCTGTCGCGTGTTAATGTGCACTGAGACAGCAAAAGAGAGATGCGATGCATGCGTGTGTGTGTGTGTGTGTGTGTGTGTGTGTGTGTGTGTGTGTGTGTGTGTGTGTACATGGAAAAGAAAAGTAAGGAGCGGCAGAGAGAGCTCATAAGCCCAGCATGATCACATCGGCACTAGTATCAAATTAACTCACCGACTTTGAAACTTATTGATCTGCTATTAAGACACTAGTGAACTTGATGAAGTGAGTGCTGTAGGTGACTCAGGGACTTCAAAGACTCGCACAAGCCACATAAAACAAGCGGCTTTGATCCTGCTCCTCACTCCGGAGCTGGAGAGGGAGCTTCACAAGGCGGACGCATCGCCCCTGCGTTCAGCCGGTCGCCAGGCTGGGTCCCTCGGCCGGGGAGCCTCCCTTGCTCCTCCGGCACCTCCTGAAGGCGACGGCATCAGCGCGCCTCCTCATTACAGACGGCTGTAAATGAAGCAAAAAACCTCCGACACGCGGCAGCAGCGTCGCGTACTCACACAAACACACACACACACACACACACACACACGCAGCCCAAACGACCCTCTCAAGCACACGGCTGCAGGGCATGGCGAGCCACACACACACGGCTACGGACATCCGTTCGCATCTAAAGATGTCAGCATTAAAATTCAAAAGTGATGAGGAGTGCCGTGCTAAAGCGCTATTCTCAGCGTGTAATATGCTTGAGGAGCAGGGAGCACAATGAGGGGGGAAAAATATATATAATTGTTCCAACAGTAATGCATGATAAAATATCCTCCCCGAGGCAAACACACACCCTGCATTCACTCTGCAGCCCGAATTAAAACTTCTTCCATGCCACTGGGTGGAGACACTAGTTAGTATAATAATTTCAGATTAGAATTACAGATCTGACCTAGTACTGTATTAAAATGATATAAAATGATTATATGCTAATCTGTATTTAAGAGTAACACGTTTACAGTCTTTATGAGAATTATTTGCGGCTAAACATCAAACTGCATTTCTAGCAGTCTCTGTCTGCCCTGTACGTCACCTCTCTCCCTAACGCCTGCTAAATGGATTTCAACAGGCGCTTTTGTAAACAGAGGAGGCGAAAGAGCTCAGGTTTACACACAAACCCTCACGAGGCCTACAGGGGTTTCCTAAAATAAATATTAAATATTAACAACTAAATGAATCATGGGGAGGCCGTCGTCGAGCTCGGTCTCCAAATCTCAAGAGGAGTGTGCCCTGGCCCCGCACGTTAGCGCTTAGCGCTACGTCTGTGTAATTAAGAAGCCTAAACAGATGACAGAGAGGGGACAGTTAAACATTTACTGTGTGTTTCTCTTTCCCCTTCACATTAATTTATTTAGTTATGAGAGGAATCAAAGAGGGAGGTGTTAAGCACTTAACAGGAGACAGGAGATGAGAGCGTGTTTAAACACAGCCCGGGAACATGACATTCGGCACGGAGCAGAAGGAGAATTATGCCAATTGTTTTGACATATCTCGCAGTTGAACCCTTTGTTTATTTTTTGGATTTCATGATACAAATACTGTAGGTGAAACATATGAGAATGTAGTCTGTAAGTGTCTTAAACAGCAAGTTACTGTAAAATTAATTAACAACAAAAAAATATATGACGTTTTTTTTTAAACAAGATTTACATTAAAATCATTAGTTAATATTTGGACTTTTTAAATAGGGCGAAATTAAGGTTGTGTGATTTTTTTTCCTCATGAACTGTATTTTCAATGAACTGTATTTTCAGCAAGTTGCTGTCATTTTTTTCTTTAACACTGATGTTCTTTTGCCAGGAATCAATACGAGTCAGCTACCCTACTAGACAGCCTTCTGAAAAAGACTGAGTGAGAGAGAGAGAGAAAGAGGGAGCGAGAGAGTTAGCGAGAGAACCAGCGATGCCTACGGCACACACATCATATTTAACCCACTTGCGATATCTAACTAAAAGTTATCACTTCCATTGTGACAATGAAAAAGAAAAAGAAAGAAAAAAAAACAGAAAGGAAAAAAAAAAAAAACATGTTGTGCTGATGGGAGAAGAAGCAAGAGTTAAAGAAGGAGAACGCGAAAGAGGCGCGCGAGAGGACGGGCAAAGAGAGCCCTGTGCCACAAGCATATAGAAGAGAACTTTCACCAATTAGTGAGAGGAGCGTGAGAGGGAGCTGCCGCACTGCTCAAAGAGCCAGGCCTTGCGGCAAAGCTGTCATGTTGGCTGGATTGATCAACAGGGCTGCTATTTCTAATGGCATGTTGTCATGAAGCCGCAGCCATGGGGAGCCACCTGCCTCGTTCCTTGTAGACAGCAAAAATGTGTGTGTGTGTGTGTGTGTGTGTGTTTGTGTTTGTGAGGGAGAAGGAGTATGTCTGAATGTGTGTTGTAGGGCTGCAGGTGGCTATATATGTGGCTGGGTGTGCTCTGGGGCGGCCCGGGCTACCCCACCGCACGTGTACTCTGCCCTATCTTTAACTGTTTGAGAAGAGGCAGGCGCTTCTCCTCCCTGCTAGCCCGGGCCCACCTCTTCATCACCCCTCAGGTGCTGAGATGTGACAGGTGCTCCGGTGCGGCTCCCCTCGCTGTAACACAGGGCCCTTGCTTTGGCGAGATCTCCACTCACTGCCAGTGGATTCAGATCAAAGAGCTACAGGGGCCGTGAGCGCTACGTACGTATATTACAACGAACACAATAGTCTATTATCTAAAAAAATCTATTAAAAAATCTAAATAAATAAATAAATAGTTAGGACACACTGTCTAAGATTTAGTAATTTTTTGGGTTATTAGAGGTAAAAAGATATCTAGCTATTGAAAATGTTTTATTATTATATATATATTCTATTTTATTAAAGCAGCCTAGTAAATAATATTTTTAGGTTAATATTAGACTAATATTAGATAATATAATATTAGAATGCTTGGACTAATAAATGCGTCAATAACAAAATAATGCATAAATTAACAAATGCTAATGCTAATGCTAACGCTAATAATAATAATAATAATAATGTCACAATTATTGAAATACAATAATAATAATAATAATAATAATAATAGTAAACACTGTTTCTTTGTCTACGATCATACCGAGTTGACATTAAACACTAAAAGTAATTAAAAGATGAACTACAAACAAGCTGGCTAACTTTCAATAAAGCGTTGGAAAAAATCTAGAAATTAAAATATTATATTAACATGTCAATCAAAACACTATAAAATGCTAGGAAAAATATTTGTAAACATGTATTTAGAAAAAATCGTTTATGTCCTTCGTATAGTACAAAAAGTGCTGCCACGCTAACGATTAAAAGTCAAATAAAAGTTATAGAACTTTCGAGTTCAAGGTGGCGCTCGCCATTTGGAGTGCGTGTCACGTACAGGTAACCTTTTTATCGGCTCTGCCTCTGGTCTCATCAGTCGATGAAATTCTCTGCCCGCGGCAGTGGCTTAGCTGAGGGACACCGACCAACAGAAAAATATTTCATTGTGTTAGCATTTCAAATGGTGAGCGGAGGGCGGGGGGTGTGTTTTGAGGGAGAAGAAGCGCTAACCGATCATTGCCAGTGGAATTAATTGGCTATTCTGAGAATAATGTCCCTTACTCTGGATCCTCGGAGGGCCGAGCGCCAGCAGAGTCCACTTTTTTCGGTGTCTTCAAAAAGAAGACCGCTTGGGGGTACTGGCCGTATTAGGGTTTTAGCTCATTCCCCTAAAGGCCGGGAAAAAATAATCAGAAGCGCTGAACCGAACTCGGCTAATCCACCGCCTAATTAAAAACACAGAACCCCATTACACCTAGCCATATTGCCAATCGACAAATACGTTTTTTTTCCTTAAATAAATTTAGAAATAAAATAAAAAAATAAACAATTTAACACAATGCGATTGCAGGCAAATACTCGATAATCGGGGGGAAAAGCAATAATCGGAAAACCATAAACACAAAAAACGAGTTAATGAATGGCGGGGTTATGTCGAAGGACGGCGGGTTTCGCTTGGATTTCGTCCAGCGTTCGGTAAATGGCTAAAGATGGCGCTACCATGGTGGTGCTCCAATCCCTTTATTCAAGGGGATTTGAGTCTGAGCTTTGTTCCACATCGCCTAAACATATGCAATGACCCTAACTGATATCGGTGCATCTCTCAGACATATCTTAATCTAACCTTTTTAAAGCGCTATGGCTTTTCAAACTCAAAACAGCATTAAGAATTAGCATTGTGTGGAACAGGAGAGCCCTTCGGAACTGACGGACCCTCCGGATCCACAGCTGCTTATGAACACCAATCCGAAACTTCGTTGAGTGAAAAGGGAAAAACCAAACAAGTCGCGTAAAAATGTAACTGCGACAAAGGCTTCAACTGTCCAAAATGGTCCACCTGTTTTGCATTGAACGTATAGACATAATGGCAAAATGGCCGTCGGATTCATCCTTCCGAGGACGGACGGGCGAATTCGCAGCAGTTCCTGATATATGCCTCAATCTAAATTCCGTCAACGTAGTCAATCTTATTAACTTCCGCGCTGGTTCACACATGACATTTTCTTCAATTTTCTCGCCAACATCAAAAACATCAATTAGCAGCTCGAAAATAGGAAGGAGCGAATGACAGAGTCCGATAACGTGGGCTTATTTGAAGCCGGGGGTAAATCTATTCTCCAGCTTCTGAATGTGTTCATTACAATTGCCATTTCAAAGAAGACCTCCAAATAGCAAAGAAATTAAATTTATCTTCTAGAAATGTCCAGAAACTGTTTCTTTCTTTCTTTTTTAATCCTGTGTCTATCTCTCAGCCTCAGTGAGCAACACAAAAGCGTAGCAGTGCTGCATTTTCATTTACTTATTATAACAGATCATAACTCCTGCAGGAGTTGAAACCACAGACTACAACCTCATGACCCCCCCCCCCCACCCCCACCACCAAATACATGTGGATATTTTTCTTTGTTATAATTTCTTTCAGTGCTATGGCAAAAGACAACGATATACCATAAAGACGAACTACAATTTTGATATTTAAATCAAGTCAAGTAAAGATATTTCATACTTGGAACCAAACCATTTTTTCCCTTTATGAATTCACCAAACACAAATATAAAAATGTAGATGCTAAATGCTCTGGCCCTTATTTGAAATCCATCACCACAATAATAAACCTTTAGGTGTTAACCCGCATCCTCCATAACTCCGTATAATCATCGTCTTCTCCTTTTCCACATCCAAAGTGTAATAAGTGACAATAACACGTGTCGTTTTAACGTACGGCGTTCTCCTTCAGCCATTTTCTCTGTTTCATTTGTTCCGATCAATGATGTGTATGTAACTCAATGAACCACAGATAGTAAGCTTTAAGTAAAAAGGCTATTTTTTGCTGATAGCCTAATATTGCAACACAGCTTTCCCAGTGCTTATGTTACATCTCAATGGGAGAGAACAAAAGCGAACTCGGTAGCCACAGAAAGCCAGTGTGGCGAGAGTAAATGTGAGAACTGCAGGCGGATCACATTCCTCCACCTCATTGATTTCTGATCTTTTGACATTATTTAGCTGCTTTTTATTTTCTTGGCTGTCTGTTTTTTCCACGTCACGAATGACAGCCGTGTCCAAACAAGCGTCGGCTGGGATATCTACTATCTGTCAAAGGGGCGAGCTCTTCCCGGTACTGCAGCGGCGGAGAGCACTGACACAGTGCCGAGAATTGGCGGGATGAAAATATCACTCTTTATAATGGAGGCTAATCAGATTTCGGATGCCATTCGCATGTGAGTGTGGGGTGCAGCGTGGCTGGGCCAGGGAGCAGTGTAACCCATCCACTACCCGCCTGCCCCCCTGCCCCCTTCCAAGCACTGGGGTAAGATGGTTAGATTGATCATGTGGACAAATGAGTTAGTACTCCGTGTCTAGGGTTTCTCCTGAGTGCCGAGTTGATGTGCCGATCAGCGCCGTCAAGGTAAAACACAGGACAGAAGACAAAGGGAAGCACTTGCAGCGCTGGAGAAAACTGAAGACTACAGTGATCGTTTCCTTTACTCAGAGATTTGATCATCTTCAGCATTCACTCTCTGGGACCTTTCGATTAGATCACTGTAAACACGGTCAAATGGCTGTTTATCTCGGCGTAATTATTCGATGCAGTTCACACAGGCAGCCTCATGAATGAAAAACACAGTTCTGCACACATGCATGCACTGCCATTCATGTGTGCGCGCACTCACACACTCACACACACAATTTTTAAAATCTCTAAATGCCATTAACCCATTAAGTGATTTTAATAAAAAGCCATGATGGCAGGCCAGAAACAGACTGATTTATTTAGGTCAAACCACAGGCCTGAGCTTCCCCAATTATTAGCCTATCTCTAAATAAACAGAATGGTGACAGTAATGTCCTCTACCCTGACACTAATGGACTTTCAATGAGGCAGGAGAACTGAGGGGTTCGGGGTGAGCGCGGAATGTTTCACTCTGCGTCTGTGCCACCGTGCTGCAGTGCGTCACCCCTGGGAACAGCAGGCGGAGTGAGACGCACATCCCACACTCTTCCAGTTCACACCAGGCTGTTTGGTCCCATTAGTGATGTGTTAATACAGAAGGTTTACTGTCCAAACAATGAAACCATTGTGATTTGTTGATTTCAGCGGCACGTGTCAAATGCATTGTGAATTACAATTAAGACAACATCAGCTCCTCTGATTTAAATTAAATGTTTGCCCACGGTAGCATTCAATATTTTAAGGGATTAAGAGTTAGTCTCTGAATTGTATAGGCTCCTAATTCCCCCCCTAATGTACAAACATCCTGTCCTTATTTAATGAGCCATTAATCATCCTTCTGTCTTTTCTATCCCAAACACAGCTCCCAATATTTCTGCCATTATTTTGACTAATTTTTTGTCCCAGTCAATTTCAGTTCAGCCACATGTCACTTTATCACTCCTTTCCACATCTACCTTTCCAATTACTTTTAGGGTTTGGGATTAACAAATTTGCTCTTTCATGTCCTATGTTAGCAGATAAGTTTCTGCTCCTGGCCATGAAAGCAGCTTTTTAATGAGCTAAGCTGAGGTTAATTGGTTCGCCAAGAACCCAAAGTCATTTCTCAATATGAAATGAAGCCATTTGCTGGAGTTTCCCGAACTCGTTAATTAAAAAACACTTCAGTTTCATTTTCATTTTCCAAAGTGCTGTAAACCTGGATAGGAATCTCGTTTTGTGGGAACATAAACATTTTGTTTACATGTTTCCAACAATTAAATATATTTATCTCATCCTGTTTTTCATAGATGATATGAATGAGGAGGATGTGTACATTTGTTCTAAATAATATTAATTAAGGAAGGTTCATTAGCCACTCGAGGACTTTAATCATTTGTACATCAGGGCCTCCAACGTTCTTTTGAAAAGACCAAGAACAACACCAGCAATAATAATAATAAACATAATAAATAAAAAAAAGTATAAGTATAAGTTATTTACATTTTAATAATTCTAACTTCATAATTCCTTTAAACATACACACTATCAAAGCATACTAAATTACCTTACATTCACTTGTGATTAGGGATTATATAAGGTGAATCTACCCATATAAGGGCCCTTGTAATTGAGAGCAGTGAGAATGTGTTAAGGTTAGACTCTTACTGTGGCGGTTCACTTGTCCTGACAGAGTAATTACGGGTTTGCTCAATTGGCCGACCATTTCACTAAAACTAATTCCATCCATCTTCATTTCCCCAGCTCCGCCCCCTCGGACTGATGGATAGTTATCATTAGGGGGTGACAAAGTCTAGCACGGAGGGGAAATGTGATCATTCCCAAAGCTAATACTAGGCCACCAGAGCACCTCTTCACCCACCACACACACACACGTCCACACACGTCCACACACAAATAAATGCACACACACACATGTCCACACACGCACATGCGCACACACACACACACATGCACACACACACCACTGCCATTGACACCTTGCACATACATTAGCGCAGGAACTGGACTGAGACACAGAACAGAAGCAGAGTTATGGGTCACTGACCAAGGTGGTGACTGGGGGGTAAAGCGCACACACACACACACACACACACACACACACACACAAACACACACACACGCACACACACACAAACAAACACACACACACAAAAACACAAACACGCACACATACACACACAAACACGCACACACACACACACACTCAAATCTCCAAAACGCACACAGCACTTGGCCCACCGTGACCCCTGCGCACAGCGAGGCTACAGTTCTGCCCCACACCCTTTTATAGCATGCTGCTAAGACTGCTGAGAGATGGAAGGCCTGCACACACACACACACACACACACACGCATGCACACACACGAATACATACGCACGCACGCACAAATGCTCCAAGCTCACGTATGTGCGTCTCACGTATGATTCTGTCCACAGTAACCACAGGCTGCTCATTAACGGAGACCCGCCTGCCTGAATATATTTTTAAGTCCACGGCTATATATAAAGAGCGAGCCGTATATCTTAATTATGTGTTCTCTCTTTTACCTCCAGAGGGAGGCTGCACTGGGCCTCAGTAAATGAGCGCCTTGCTTGGCCTCTGTTTGCCAAGAGCGCCGGAGATTACACACCTCTCGCCGTGCCTAGACAAACCCGAAGGCCGGCCTCCTTCCCGCCGCCAACCACCCCAGGCTCCTCCCCTCCACGGCTACAGGACGGGAGTGCCGAGGCGCGGGGCCGCCACCCCTGGCTCCTGATTGGCTGATCGGCGTGGACGGAGGAAGACAGAGCCTTTGGGTGCTGACAGCCTTGTGGAGGTGCTGGGTGAAGGAGGCCAAATGAGTGCGGCCATCGCACGGAGGTCCGCTCCTCCTCCTCTCTCCACTCCTCCTCCTCCTCCTCCCCAGGTGTCGGGGTCAGCGGCTCTGCGGCGTCACGCACGGCCTTGCCATTTCGCTGATTGAATTTTGTCTGGACCTCACAATCGATGGTGTGCGCTGACCCCTAAAAGACCCCTGCGAGAGTGGCCAACAGCACACACAAAGGCACACACACACACACACACACACACACACGCGCACTGGGGGGCAGCAGCAGGCTGGACGCAGGAACACACACACGCACGCACGCACACACACACACACACACACACACAGACTCACACATGCAAAAACACATACATATGCATGCACAAAAATAACACACATACATACATACGCACATGCATGTGTCCCCCATGCATGCATATTACATGCATGCAAATAACACATATGTACGCACAAATGCAAATAACAGACACACACATGTATGCACACACATGCAAATAACAGATGAATACTTGTGCACACACATGCAAATAACAGACAAGCTACAAAATGACATGCACACACAGACACACTTGCACATGCAAATAACAGACACACACACACATGCATGCTCATTCACACATATGCACACATAGCCACAGATACATGCACACGCTCAGACATGTACACACACGTGTGTACACACACACACACACACACACACATACACACACAGTGTCCTTCATTTCTACAGTTGTGCAGCAACGGCCCCCGACACACACCACAAGCCCCCTAATGGCTCTTCTGCGTTCTTAGGAGGGAGAACCTACACACATCATTCAGCAAGGAGAAGAGCACTTTCTCCAGCTGTCAGCAGAGGGCTGAGTGAGTCCGGGTGTGGGGCGTCCTGGTTTCAGGGCAGGCTGGGTGATTTGGGCACAGAGGCGGGCTGACATGGGGCAGGCGGGGGTGGGGAGGGGCGGGGGGGTCTGGGGGGGGGGGCGTGGAGGGAGGATCAGCCAGGCAGTGTGAGTGGGTCCCCACAGGGACCTGCGCGCACATGTTTGCCTGCTTGGCTGTAGGACAGGAATGTGGGCTCCTCCTGCTGCACACAAGTCCCAACTCATACAGCACGGGCCTTTCTCCACACACAGGAAAGACTCACAGGTGAACTGCGCAAGAAAACACACACGCACACACGCGCGCGCGCGAATATGGCCGAGCGAAGTGGCACACGCAGCTTGCTGTGCTCCGGGGCCTGCAGTTTGTTTAGTAACACTTGAGCTGACGACGCCCGAAGGGGGCAATTAAGTCCAATTACAGGCTGTGGTTTTTATTAAGAGCTCCAAGCTGGCCAGACTGCTGGGCCAGTGAGCAGAGAGCAGGCGTTCCAATCCATCACACCAACGAGCATGCGCCTCAGCCCAGGGCCAGGCCCACGGGCAAATTAATATTCTTATAGTAGAATAAAAATGGTGCAATAGCGCAGGGTTTAGCAAAACACTTCCAAACATTTACAGGACGCAATTGCATCCGCACGGTGGATGTCCCGTCATCTGAATTGGGAAAGGCAAACTGATGCCCTTTCACCCCCCCCCCCCAAACAGGCTTGGGTCAAAAGGTCAGATGACCTCACATGCTCCAATGATGTCATAAAAAGGATCGGTGCAAAAAGCCGTAAGGAGAGCGCAAAGAGGAGCAAAAGCAGGAGAGGGTGATGGGGGGAGAGAGGGAGAGAGGGAGAACGAAAGAGAGAGGGGGGAGATAGAGGGGGAGAAGAGAGGGATAAAGAAAGGGAGAGAAAGGGAAGGGGGGGGAGAAGGGAAGCGAGAGAAATTGAGAAGAAGAGAAAGTGAGAAAGGATGGATGGAGGGGGGAGGGGCTCCAGGCAGTGGCCTCAGCACAGCGCCCCCTAGCTGACCTGGCCTTCTCGAGGGTGACCAGCAGGCCAGAGACCTCCCTCAGACGGATGCTGTACGGTGTCCATACAGCACAGGCGACACCGAGCTGGTTCACCCTCACGCCCCCCTACACGCACGCCGGTTCTACAGCCACTCACCGTCATTTACATGCAGCGAAAGGGAAGACGCCAAAGGGAAGAGGGAGCGCCACCCTCAGCCAGGCCCAGCCTTTTGAACAGAACGGCAGGGCCAGATGTCACAAAGCCTTTTGGGGGGGTTGGGTCATGTGACCCCACGCTGGGGGTAGCTGGGATCATGAAGAGTGAGCTACAGCTGTGACGGAACAAAACTCGAACACATCCTCGCACATTCAGCCAGGCACCGCGCAAACCAGCCCCAAATCAATCAGCCGCTCTCACGGCAGGGGAAGCGCCTGCCTCTTTGTGCCCCTGATATTGGGCTGTTTACTGATCGCTATCAGCCACCCTCTCCTCAACGCTGCGCTTGGACACGTTTCAAAAAGCCAGGCGTCTTTCTTCGCCCCCCACCCCCTTTCTGTGAGGAACCCCACTCCTTAATGGCTTTCAAAACAGGAAGCAAGACAATAAAACTGAAAAGTGAGAATGCTCACAGTAGACATCCTCTCATTTCAGAGCGTCTCTCTCTCTCTGTGTCTCTTCTCTCTGTGTCACACACACACACACACACACGGTATGTGTGCACATGTACACATACACATGCATGATGTGTGTGCACACACGCACAAACGCACACGCGCACACACACACACACGCACACAGGTTGACCTTCATACATTTCCTCCCTACCTGGAGTGGCCACTTCATGTAAGAGGTCCATTACCACTACACTACACCCTGCCTTTGACCCATCTACATACAAACACAGCTGCTTTAACTGCTGAACAACCAATGGACCAAAACCCCCCAGAGTGTGAACCTCTGCAAGCCTGTAATATTTACCGCTGAAGGCAGGAACACATGAGCAGCCCCAGGTGTGTAGCCCACTCCGCCCCCACTCGCCGGCCGCTCCAGAGAGCCGCCCTGACCTCATCCTCAGAAGGCCAGCAGAAGGGCTTTTTTGCTCCTTGACTGAGAAGAGCCGTGAGAGACAGCTACACGTCCGTCCGCACATTTGGACAAAACAAACCCTAACAAATCCTAATCCTAGTTGACCAATGAGCTCCCCTTTTTTCTCCGCACCAGCGTATGCCGTTCGTCGTCTCGAGGCACGCCAAACCCATCCATCATTGTACCTCAACCACCCCCCAAGCCCCTCCCCCCCCCCAAGCCCCTCCCCTACCCCCCAAGCCCCTCCCCCGCCCCACGCCTGTGGGTACCAGACCCCACCGCCCCACCCAATCGGTTCTTCCCAGGCCAGGCCTCTCCCCGTGTGGACTGATTCCGCAACAGTGTCATCTTTACCGCCGCTCCTCTTTAAACCGACTTTTACTCCAGTGACGGAACATACAAACGGCGAAGGCGGAGGGGAAGAAAGAAAGCGAAAAACTGATACATGCGCTCCGAAGTTTCGCCCATCGATTTCTTTTTGATGCGCGAAAAAGAAGAAGAAGGAGAAAAAAAAAAAAAAACGCGGACCACGAGTTCAAAGGCATGAAGGTCTTTTTTGATCACCGCTACAGTAGCGGCCGCTGCAGTCGTGCGAGACAGGGAGCGTTCACGCCGAATCCCTTTTGTTCCGGCCCGCAATTCCGGCTCGGAGCGGAGCGGCCGCGTGGTCATCGCTGCCTTTAATGCACAGCGACGTTAGCACCTGCTGGGGAGGGGGGGGAGATCGCAGAGAAGCACGGAGCAGCCTGTTCCCATGATGCACTGGGGTTTGAGCACAAAGCGAATTCGCTCTCCTACTGTACAGAGCCGCAGACATGAGTAAGCGCTTATGGCCATGCAACGAAAACTGGCTGGAGTAGAGAGAGAGTGGGAGATGGAGGGAGGGAGAGAGAGAGGGAGAGGGAGGGAGGAAGAGAGAGAGGGAGAGGGAGGGGGGAAGAGAGAGAGGGAGAGGGAGGGAGGAAGAGAGAGAGGGAGAGGAAGGGAGGGGAGTAAGAGAGAGAGAGAGAGAGACAGGGAGATGGAGGGAGGCGAGTAAGAGAGAGAGGGAGAGGGAGGGAGGAAGAGAGATGGATTGAAGGGAGGAAGAGAGAGGGAAAGAGAGAGAGATGGAGGGAGGGAGGAAGGGTGGGAGAGATAGAGGGAGAGAGAAGAATGGAGAGAGAGGTGTGCATGTACAGTGAGGGATACTTTTCTTCATAAGAAAAGTAATGAAGTTTGTGAAACACCTTTGAGTTTGTTTGCCAAAGACTTAAAGTGCAAGAAAACAACTATTTGAGCTGTTAATCAGTATACAGTAGGTATCATTAAAGGTATCATTATATATGTAATCCGTATATATGTAATCCGTATCACAACATTTATATCAAGTTTACTAAATCCATATGATCAATATGAAAACATCCGTCAGTTTAAAATGCAGTTCGCAGCTTGAGGTCAGCTGATGAGTTTTTTTTTTTTATCAAGTCTGTTGGCAAAATTTTGAAAATTATATAAAATCAATGCGCGCTGTCGATGTGAAGTGCAGTGTGGTGCTTGGGGTCAGCTGCTGTGCGCCTTTATGAATCTTGGTGGTTATACAGCAACAAAACTCTGCCAAAACTTCACACCTTGCATCAGGTGAACACGTCTTCCCTCTGTAGTTGCTTGCAGGAGCTCATTAATCTCGAGTCTGCCTTACTCTTCAGTTCTGCTAGTGTTGTGGATTTCACTCACTCATCAAGCGTCTACTTGCTGGTGGATTTATAGAACATTTACAGAAAAGCAAAAAATTCCACCCCTGTTCGGCCGGTCTGGTCCGACAGCACCCCCTGGCCAAATCACCCGAGCCGAGCCGAGCCGAGCCGGTCACCCAGACCGGGCTCTCTGATGTGCTTGGCTGTCCTCTGGGGGCTACAATTAGACCATCAAACTCATTCCAGCCAGGAATCGGCACACATCTCCAGAGCCTCTCCTCAGAAGAGACGGCCAGCTTGTAAGACAGGGGAGGCAGCCTTTGATGTTCCACACAGCCCAAGACAGCCTTTTTGCTCATATTAATGGTGGGGAGATATAACAATTAAATGAGAACGCAGTAGACAGCAGACAGGCGGGCTGCAGAGCTAGCATTAGCATGCAGACGTCCCTGCAGCAGACACGGAGGCAGATAGCAGAAGGCTTGGGGAAGATATCAGGGGCTCATCGAGCTGCTACTCCTGCATTAGGGCCATTATGAAAACAGACGCTGTAACCAGTGGTGCAAATGTAAGAGGATGATGGATGACGGGTCTCCCGAGTGTGTAGATCTACATATATAGATCACGGCAAAAACAACGGTTCTGTTAAAAACATCTCTTGTTGTGATCGGACTGCTGTGTGTGTGTGTGTGTGTGCCTGGCCCTGCTCCCACAGGCTGTCATGCCAGCCGCGTTGCATAAGTCTGAGCATCCTTCCCTCTCAGCAGCTCGGCCAGCCCCTAATGGCAAACGTCCAGGTAATTCCACCACTGACACTGCGAGGAGCGATGGCTTTCTCGTCTGCTAAACACCCTCCCCGGGCTCAGACTGGGACACGCTCAGACACATTCCAAACGCTCGCGCAGAAAAAAAAAGAAAAAAAAGAAAAAAAAGAGTGAGAATAAAACAGCGACGGCTTCGGTCTGACCCGCTAACACCTGCGCGACAAATTGGGCCGAATCAGTCGACAGGGCTGCGCGGCGCTGAGCACATCCTGCGCTGGGCCGTCCCGTACGCTGACGTCATCCCGCAAGGGCCCAGCAGGACGCTGACGGATCACAGGCGGATCTCCGGTTTAGCGTCGTTTAATACGACACCTTCTCTTGTTCGGGTAAACGCCACCCTAAGTTAAAAAGTAACGCAAGCGTGGGCTGGGGGTAATACGCTGGTGTTTTTAGGTAACCGGAGCCCTCACGTGGATCAACACTGGTGGGAACATGGGTGGCTTGTCTGATGACATTGTAAAGGCCTGTCAAGACTCTTTGGAGCCCAGACAGCCACTTACGTGCCATTCCGACGCAAGATGGTGGCAGCGGTAAAAGTTCCAATTAAAGTCTCCGTTTGCAGTGTTGCATAAAAACGAGTGACATAGAGAACCGCTGGGCGATCCAGAGGTGTGGAGGACAGTAGGATAAAGGGAGGAGAGGGGAGGAGAGAGGAGGAGAGGGATGCAACACTGCGACGGCATCATCTGGGCTCGCGATGCTCCCATCCGGCGGTGGCGGAGGCGGGAGGGGGATAAAACACAGTCGTGCGAGGGGGGAGAAAAAAAAACCTCCTTGTTACGGAGGAACGGAGCGTGTCTCCGATGAGAGCGGCCCGGTGTTCAAAGAGACACAGGCCAGTGGAGCGCTGGCTGGCCCGGCGTCTCACCCAGCTGTCCTTAATGAGCCTCCCCCGTAAAGCCGGGGCTCTTGTGCAGACGCCGGCGGCCCCCGCGACAGCCTCGCCTCAATCACGGCCCACCGCCTTATTCAAATCTGCATGCACCAGCCCACCGAGCTTACAGTGAGGCCCGCTCCCCCCTCCGCTGTCCTCCTCTCCCCCGGCGCCGTGTATCTCACCCCCTGCCCCGTGTATCTCTCCCCCTGCCCCGTGTATCTCTCCCCCTGCCCCGTGTATCTCTCCCTCTGCCCGTGTATCTCTCCCCCCCTGTATCTCTCCCCCCGTGTAACTCTCCCCCCCCTGCCCCTCTGTAACTCTCCCCCTGCCCCGTGTAACTCACCCCCTGCCCGTGTATCTCTCCCCCTGCCCCCCGGCCTCCCCGTGTATCTCTCCCCCTGCCCCGTGTATCTCTCCCCCTGTCCCGTGTATCTCTCCTCCTGTCCCGTGTATCTCCCCCCCGTGCCCTGTATATCTCTCCCCCGTGCCCTGTATATCTCTCCCCCTGCCCCGTGGATCTCTCCCCCTGCCCCGTGTATCTCTCCCCCCCCTGCCCCGTGTATCTCTCCCCCTGCCCCGTGTATCTCTCCCCCTGCCCCGTGTATCTCTCCCCCTGCCCGTGTATCTCTCCCCCTGCCCCGTGTATCTCTCCCCCTGCCCCGTGTATCTCCCCCTGCCCCGTGTATCTCTCCCCCTGCCCCGTGTATCTCTCCCCCTGCCCTGTGTATCTCTCCCCCTGCCCTGTGTATCTCTCCTCCAAGGGCTTTAATAAAGCCCAGGAATGGACAGGCATGCAAATAAACACGTTTAGTTCATGTTAATATCACACAAAAAGTAACCCGCGTTCTCACACCCTTCCAGCTTCTCAGAGGACGGTTTGGGCCTTCGTAAAGGGCCTGTACACATTGTAAGGGCACGTCATGGATACGGATTTAATACAGCGCAAACTCTAGTGTCCGTTCCAGATCAGAGCCTCCCAGGTTCTGTGGGAGATGTTCCTGTTACACGCCTCCATCACACAGACCTTCTGCTCGATCGTCTCCAAACCGAGGAGAGAGCTGACGGCAGCAGGAAGGGCCTTCACGTCACCCTCCTCTGGCTCAGACATTACGGAAGCACAGAGCCAGGCAGCGCCCGCCTGGATGTACTGTGGAGGAATTCGACAAACTCAGAGGAACAAAGAAAAAAAAACTGCCCCAAAACTGCTGAGAGGAACAAAATCAAATAAACTGGGCGTTAGTCTCACAAAGGGTGAGACTGCCACACATCTGAAACCAATCTAAAGAGTGAGAGCGGGAAAGGACAGTGCAAAACTGCCTCGAAATCAGATATGGAGTGTTCCAGAATAATCCCTCTCACACTCCCAGCAAGGCCTCCAAATGTAAACCTGATTTGGGCTGGCTTAAGTGCTCCCTGGAAGCAGTCAGCAGTCCAGCTGCCAATACAAACACACATACACCCACCCACCCACCCACACCTGTGCATGCACACACACACACACAGACACACACACACACACACACACACGCATACCAAAAAGAGGGAAAGTGTTAAAATTTAACTGTCACAGCGCATTCAGTTACAACAATAAATTGTTCTTTGGGAATGTCAGCCTTACCCCTCCTCTCCAACACATCCACCCTCACTCTCCTGCTCTCTCTCTCTCTCACACACACACACACACACACACACACACACCACCTCTTGAGCTCTCTTGAAATCTCTCACCACATGGTGTGGCCAGGGCGAGCCGGCGTGTCCATAAAGAAGTCGGTAATTGCGTCTGAAACACAGGGGGATTTCGTCCAAACTAAACAACGGATTAGCGAGGGAATGTGCTCTGGGACGCTAGGTGCTTCCAGCAGACCACAAACGCCTTCACCCTCTCCTCCCCAACCGCCAAATGACACACGGAGGCCGCCTCTTACCACGGCCTTCCACAACCACACATTTGCTGGAAAAGGCACATTCATTTTCGCCACAATTAAATTATTGCGTAAATGTATCAGTGCTTTGTGACGGAGGGTGATGAGCTGGAGGCTTCCTAAAACAAGCAGAGCAGGTCCAAAACCAGCTGCGTGTCCTACAGGCCGTCTAAATCACCATCACACACCCCCCTCTCCCCTCCCCCCTCCCTCCCTCCCGCCCCGTAAGCTCACCTAAAACTTCCTGGAAACCAGAGCAGGCATGTTCAAAACCAAACAGAGTTAAGTAGAAAAGGCAACAGTGATTATGTGTAGCAGGAGAGCAGGACAGGCTCTGGGAGACCCAGCACACGCCCGGGGCCGCGTCTGTCTGAGAGAGCCGGCAGCGGGGCAGAGGGCGCTCAGGGCGCTGGCCAACGTCGGCCGCTCCTTCCCAGGGTCACAGCACTTCCGTTGCTGATAATCCCGACAACACAACGCTTGAACACGTGGTGTAGGAATGCTAAAACGTGCTGTCCTATGCCAAACAGTGGGTAAAAGGGGCATTTTCTTCATCCTTATCTTGTCACTTCCTCTGCCTCCTCCTCCTCCCTCCCTCCCTCCCTCCCTCCCTCCCTCCCTCTCTCTCTCTCTCTCTCTCTCTCTCTCTCTATCTGCTGAGAGCTACTTTCCCAAGCTACTCTATTACAGGACAGTGAAAGGAGGTCATGTATCAGTTTACCCAGCGTCCCTCTCCAACCTCATGACCCCTCCCCCTCAGCCTACTCAGGCCCATGTCATTCCATCACTCTGCCCCTCCCTCCCTCCCCCCCTCCCCTTCTTTCCTCTGCCCCATTCTATTCTTCCATAACGCCACCCAAAAGCTACGCCCCCCCCCATATACCCCCACCCTGCCTGCCCACAGCCCGACACTAATTGGTAAATCTGTTGAACCATAGCAGGCCAACAATGAGACACCTGGAGTTCTGTCACAACAAGTTTCTCTGTGAAACAGCCTTAGGGGCTAATACTGTACCAGCTAACAGTGCCTCTCCCCACACCAGAAGACGGGGTGTGTGTGTGTGTGTGTGTGTGTGTGTGTGTGTGTGTAAGAGGGACATGTGTCTGTCTTGCGGCAACATGTTTCCATGCCATGGACGTGCTGCGAGGACACTGGCATCAAAGTAAACTTGTCCCCATATCAGGACAGTGTGTCTGTCTGTGTGTGAGTGTATAAGTATGTGTGTGAGAGAGAGAGAATGTGTGTGTGTGTGTGTGAAAGGGGAGGGGGGATGTGTGTCCACCACTGGTTCACAGGAAGTCCTTCAGGAAGTTTTTCCCCTCTATAGAAAAATCCTAAACATGTTCAGAATTCAGTGTCTGTAATCACCCCTCCCCCCAGGGCATCAGAAGAACTGCTGCGTGTCAGTGTCTCTGCTGCACTACACTGCCACACGGTGGTGTG
Organism: Brachyhypopomus occidentalis; assembly: GCA_020368025.1. NCBI lineage: Eukaryota > Metazoa > Chordata > Actinopteri > Gymnotiformes > Hypopomidae > Brachyhypopomus > Brachyhypopomus occidentalis. The sequence goes on from JAGXOD010001377.1 coordinate 1,627,361, forward strand.
GAGAAACCCTGTGCAGCTACGCCTTTACTTCGCCCGCGTGTGGCTACACCGTGTGCACGTGAGTTTGCCACTCAGCAGAGAACACACAGGGGAATGAGAAAAAAAACATTCGTCACATAAACATGCTTGAACATACTCTCTTTAACTTAAACACACACTCCTATCAACACAGAAGCTCCTCCCCAATCCTGTTAAACAAGTTCTGGCGGCATGGTTTTGCAAAGCTTCAGAAGGAGGGTGGAAGATAGTGTGAGAGAGAGAGTGAGAGAGTGAGGGAGAGAGAAAGAGAGAGATTAAAAAGCTTTCAGCGAGCATGACGTTGCAACACATTGGGGCCTCCTCAGGTGCAGTCTTCATTACCTACGTTGCCAAGGTAATCAATGAGCAGTGGATCACCTGGGCAATTCAGCATGCAAGAGGAGTAATAAATAAGTAAATAAATAGACAAAAACAAGACTGTAAGCGGTTGTAGCTCATAATGCCACAGTTTCCCTGAGCTAAGATGGTCTGAACACCTCACGCCCCACTGCTCACACGTGCGGGCCCAGTGCCCGGCAGAACAGGGCCGCCCAACGTTCTGCACCCTCCTCTCTGTGCCCAACACGGAGGGTGGGGAGCGACAGAGCTACACTGCAGACACTCAATGCCCCCTCAATACAGCCAGGACACAAGCTGTGTCTGTCTGTCTGTCTGTCTGTCTGTCTGTCTGTCTGTCCATCCTCTCCCTACCCTCCTCTCTCACTCTCCGACTCACTCTCTCTCTCTCTCCCTCCCCCTCCGTCTCTCTGTCCGTCTCCCTCTCTCACTGTCCCCACGCGCCGTCCCTTGTCTCTCAACAGCGGCCTTGTCTGTGCCAGCGGACCACGGGACGACTGCGGACCGGCCAGGCCAGGGGACATCGTCTCACGCGCACGTCCTTAACCTGGAGCGGCACGGCGACGGCGCCGCACGCACGCACGTGCGGGCGGAGGCGATGCGCTCCGCCTCCCAAAGCCCTCGCTGGCACGCGTTCAAGCCCAGATGCCAGGACTGAAAAGCTCCCCTCTTCACACCAGCTGCTGCAGGAGAAAGCAAGAGCAGAAAGAACGAGTGTGGTGCCATTCCGGAAGATGAGAGGGAAAAAAATAATGAATGCGGCACAAATGCGGCTCGCTGGCGGAGTGCTCACAAAGGTGGAGCTCCAGGGGGGTGGGTTGGGGGTGGGGGGTGTGGGGTTCTGTGAGGCGGAGGCGGAGGCGGAGGGGGGGGGTGGAGTGGGGGGGCTTGGGGCACTAGGAACGCTCCTGGAGCGGCTCGCCGTCCCCGGGGTCGTGTGGCTGAACGGGCCGGACACGGGGGCGTCTGGAGGAGCCGGAGCTGCTTCCCACGGGGAGGACGCAGCACAGCCAGGGGGCGTCTCCTCTCAGCGCTAACACAGCCATCGGTGACTTGGATTTTGAAGTACTTAAGCAGTTTCATTTGAGCTCTGTTTTAAGCCAGCTACAAGAATTCAAAAATCTCACCAACTGAAATTGGTGAAGGCTCAGATCAGCCTGTCCGGGGAGTCCCAAGCAGAAGGGCCCCTGAAAGGCAAAGACGGACGTCTCACGTCACAATTATTTCATAGCACACTCATTTACATCAGCCTAGCAGGGCATGAATTAACACACTAGCAACCTCCCCCCCCCACCATTTAATTCCCTTTTATGGTCTGCTTCCTGTGTCTGAGGACACACTTGGGTCTATGCCCATTCATTTAACATCACATACAAATTTACACACACAACCACACACACACACACACACAAGCAGGAGAAGCCTCGGTCTCGGGTTTTGGGTGTGTATATGTGTGTGTGGTGGATCGGTGTTGGCTAGAGAGAGGCATAAGCGTGGCTATGCTAAGGTGGCTATGCTAAGGTGGCTATGCTAGCACCTGCTGATGGGCATTTTTGACAGGGGCTCCTGTTCAGGTCAAGAACAATGTCACACACACTGAGCTAAGGGGTGAAATCCTGCATTCATCTGATCCCGTGACTGGATTGCAACACACACATCATCCTTCCTTCCTCCTTCCCAGTACTGTGAGGTGTTGAAGTGCTGAGAGTTAGTGAAGTAAGACAGGTAACCCTTAAAACACAGAGGCTGACTGCACCCATAGAGATGCAGTGTTGGGATACAAGGTGTGGTGCGGTAGGGTGGTGACCAGAAATGCAGCTCTGTCTGAGACAGGACAGGACAGTACAGGAGAGGACAGGACAGTACAGGACAGTACAGGACAGGACAGGCCTTGGAAATGCAGTACTGAGCCAACCAAACCAGAGAGGAAGAGACACAGAGGACTCCATCAAAAGAGAGTAGAGTTCTACAGTATGTGTCTGAGTGTGTGTGTGTGTGTGTGTGCTGGGGTTCAGCGTGAAGGCCGAGGTGACACTGGGCTGCTCATTATCAACGTGGGGGCCCGACATTTCCCAGCATGCCCCTGGCCCTCCCAGCTATTGTCCGGCCAGTCCAGGTGCACCACCATTCACAGGAGGAAAAAAGAGAGAGAGAGCAAATTACCAAGTGGAGCTCCCGGGCCCTCCGCATGCCGAGCGCGCTGGCTCGGCCTCTCACGCACAGCGGGCGGCTGGGAAGGACACGGTGCACCGCCGCCCCTCCCCCTCCCCCTCCCGCGCCACGGGCCGCCCCCTCCCCCGCCACGGGCCGCCCCGTATGACTCAATATCAGGGGTTTGGTTTTAATGGGCAGCTGTGGGCCCAGCGAGGCGAGCTGTGTTCAGACTGGCATTAGGACCATGCAGCTCTGGCTACCAGTGCAGCGGCGGGTGGGAGGTCCTGCTCTGGGGGGACTGCTCACATTCCCTCACGGCCTTGGTTCTAATTACCATACACTTAGAGCCGGCCCACAACGGGACAGCGCTGTCTTAACCCCCCCCACGCCCCCCCTCCCCCCGCTTCCTCCATTCTCTGTGTCCTCACTGTTCCCGCGTTTTACACACACACACACACACACACACACACACACACACACACACACACACACACACACACACACACACACACACACACACACACAGACCACAGTAGACCATGGTGGGGAAACAGTTAACACTCCAGCCATCTCCTGCTGCTAGTGAAAGCCCTGAAAACAATGGAACCATTGTCCAGCCTCCACAAGTCCCAGAGCCAAAGGGATGGTGTGTGTGTGTGTGTGTGTGTGCACTTGTGAATTTCTGCAACATCTTCCAGCACAGTTATGGAAACACACACACACACACACACACAGCGTAAGGCGAGCGGGCACGTACACCCTCTCTCCTCTAATGGAAGGACTCCTGCTTTGAACGGCCTGCGTGCGCACCGATCCACAGGTGGACGTGACCACTCGGTCTGGTCTCAGCCGGCAGCCTGGCTCCCGGGGGTAGGGGCGGAGCCACAGCGAGGCGGGGGCGGAGCCACAACGAGGCGGGGGAGCCACAGCGGCGGACAGCTGTGCGCACGGACGGGCGGAGAACCCGGGAAACCGAGCCCGGAACGAAAGGCCGATCTGTCACAGCTGGGGAGAGACAGCCCAGCTTTCGCCCGCTCCCAACGGCGTCCCCTTACAGCAGGGCACTGGAGCCACATCACAGACACAAGTGTGTGTGTGTGTGTGTGTGTGTGGGTGGGTGTGGAGGTGAACGCTAGGGCACTCGACACCTATCGGACTACCAATTGCTGCAATACTTGTATTGCTGACTACAGCTGTTTTCAGTGTGCTCTGTTTGCACGCGTATGGAAGTGTGTGTGTGTGTGAGCACACGTCCAGCTCTGGTCTACTATATACATATGCGCGCACACGCGCACACACACACACACACACACACACACACACACACACACACACACACACACACACACACACACACACACTTGTGGGACGTGAGCTCACTGGAGTTCTCAGGGCCCAGAGGCCGAGCAGACTTTCCCCATGCCAAACTCCCGCTCACCCTGTTCTCTACGGCCAGGCGTCACGGCAACCCGTGTGCCCTGTGATGGCACCACGGGGTCACGGCCCCCGCCCGCTGTTACGGGGCTGCCCAGAACGATCCCCGTGCAGCTGTGATGACTGCTCATGGGAGGGAGGCTCATGGGAGGGAGGCTCATGGGAGGGAGGCTCATGTCACCTGTCCCATGCACCTGGGTTTCCTGTCTGTCCTCCTGCCTCTCTGGGACAGGAGCGCCATGTGAACTTTGGCTCCTGGTCTTTATCTCGCACTCGTCTGCCTTCCTTATCACCTCACAGCAGACAGCTCAGCGTGGGAGCCATGGGTCAAGGCAGCTGACACAGCCAATCAGCAGCAGAAACCAAACTCCTCTGTACCAGTTACAGGTTACAGGGACCGGATTGATTAGCGGATCACATGCCGTAGCATGCAGTCCCTCCCCGGGAGAGAAAAACCCAATTATATACGCTATATATATATATAAAGGGTTGGACACCGTAGGTCTGAACACACGTTCTTCTGTCTCAGACATGTTGTCTGAGTAAAGGTTCACCACCACTGGCATGATGCAAACTAGGGAAACATCAAATCAAACACACACCATCAGAAGACAGAAGGAGAGAGAGAGAGAGGGGGGGAGATGGGGAGAGAGAGAGAGAGAGAGAGAGAGAGAGAGAGAGGACCATGGAGATAGAAGAGAGGGGGGGAAGAGGGGAAAACAGAGGGGCAAGGGGAACTTCTCCTCCGATTTGCTCGTTCACACTAGCTGCACCGGGAAGTCGGCGCTGCCGGCGTCTGATCTCGCTGGCTCGGGTCTTGATCAAACAGACCACAGAACGAACCGATCAGAACAAATGAACAGACAAATAAAGGACGGGGGCTTAAACGAGGGGAGGTGGAGAGGAATGGGCGGCCTGGGTCTGGGTGGAGGAGGTGGAGGAGAGCTGTGGGAGGCCTGTAAAGCCTCGCTGTGGAGCAGCGGCGAACCTGCACTAGCAGGCAGGGAGGGAGGGAGGGACTCTAGTCAGGCACCATTTACCTGAAACTGGACTTAGCCGCCTCCCACACGTTTAATGATTTTGAGAAGGAGGGGTGTCCATTTCCCCTCCGTCCCTCTTAAAATAAGCTGGAGTCAGTCTGGTGAACCTGCCCGCGGCTCTTAAAAATAGGCCGGCAGCTTTAAGACCTCGCCGGCTCCTCGCCGCATCAAAAACGTCGCCATTGCCAGCTCTTTGGTGCTAAAGTTAACTTTCGACAGGTCTGTGTGTTTCAAATAAACACGGGGTGGCAGAGAGCTATTCTTAACTCAGATCTCCCCGAGGACGGCGTGAAGGCAAGCGAGTTTAAGCACGCCGTTCACAGCCAACGTCAGGAAGCAAGGCAGGTTTTCTGGCATTAAATAACATAAGACCCTATGTCACCTGAAACAAACTAGCAACATGTCAAGGGTTGTTTTTCTTCCAACAGACAGCTCAAAAGTGTACTTTTGGTAAAAACGGCAATTCCTCTGACACCAATTAAAAAGTGAAGACAGGAAAAAAAAAAAAAAACACACCCTAATGGTCTGGTACTGGCGCTCTGCCAAGGGGTCAAAGGGCATCCTGCTGACCTACTCACACCGCCCGGGTCGACGTTCTACAGGCTGGTTGCTTTCTTACCTACACCTGACCTTACAGCCGAGGCCCGCGCGTCCGAGCCGAAAGGCTACGGGTTCAGCTAGCCCACTCAACCAGTCCTGCGGCCGACGAAGCTTCGCTAAGCTACGCTAAGCTACGCTAAGCTACGCGAATCGAACCTACGAGCTTCCTACGGCGCTGCGATGTGCCCGCCCCCCCTGCTCCTGCAGTCCCGGAAACGTCCCGCCCTCTCCCACCAGGACACGCGAGCCAAACCCCGCCCACTTTCTAGCACTGCTACCGTCACTGCGCCCTATGCTTCCGTGAACTCCGCAGGTACGCGCGCTCCTATAGAGAGGAGTTGCACTTTACGATGTGGCTGAAATGTTTCGAGGCCCCGTTTCGTATTCGAAAGGCACCGTTGTGTGTGGAAACGGCGGGCTGAGAGAACGCCATGCGCACAATCATTCCACAGCCCAGAAGACAGGAAGAGGATCTATTCTTTCTGCATCGTGAAAAAAAAACCCCAAAAACCAAAACAGAGCTTTGTAAATGTAGTGACCAACGGGTGTTACTTACAACGATGTGTGCTGGAGATGGGGAGCGGGCATCTTTAAGTGCTTGTCTACTTTGAAGACTTCCTGCTTGAACATCTAGCAGTGGCCATTTCATCTGTAGATACTGAATGGTGGAAAGAAACAAAATGGAGAAACAAAGAAAAAACATGTTAACAATGCAGAAAGCAAAGGGAGGAAGAAACGTGGGGGTAAAAGGATCCTGAGAAATGACCATGGGGCTCTGAAAGCAAAAAGGGGGCGCAAACCCCAAATGAGGAGCATGTAGGAGCAGAGCCTGGGTGAGGCGTGGGGTGGACCTGCATGGGCCATGGAGAAGCGGGTCGGTCCCTTGCTCTGTTCGTTCACCGTTGCATTCCCAGCATTCCCAGTTTCTTTGTATTAGATCTGAAGATCATATCAGTGCTCTCTGGAATCCCAGCCGCATTTATTGCTTTTCATTGTACTTATAAAAGGGTGTGGACTCACGTTGGACCAGCGACTGTTTTAGTCAATAATTGACCCAGGGTGCTTCAGGACTCTCACACACACACACACACACAACACACACACACACACATCTCCTGTGAACGTCATGCTCTTCACATTGTCTTTAAGTGACTTCCTGTAGCCACAGAGACATAAAAAAATCAGCCGGTAAAGTGATTAAGTTGTAAAAAGCTTCGTTTTTATTGGCCGTTGTGAAGCAGTCTGGCATTGGGAGGCACACGCTCAGCTGAACAGCCTGGCACTAATGAACAACGGCACTAGCAAGAGGCCGCTCTGTCAAGAAAGCGAGCTGGCAAATACACAGCCCCGGTGGGGAGGACGTCCTCACTACTGCCACATTCACCAGACACAGGAAATAAGTTTATCGTCCCTTCTATCCTCCCCCCGACCAAGACCGTGACCCCTGACCTGCCTAGGCTGGATTGGGGCAGGCAGGTTATTTGTGTACCCCAAACACAACTCCACACACACGAACTGGAAGATCTGCACACAAGTCAACTCTTCCGTCTCAGTCGGTCCCCTGACACGCGGTTCACACGCGGTTCACACGCGGTTCACACGCGGTTCACACGCGGTTCACACGCGGTTCTTTTCTAGGCCTGCCCTGGAAGCACTCGATGTCGGCTCCAGCAAACACGGGACTCCACGGCCGGTTAAGTCGACCCGTGAACTTCTGACAAGCAGCTACACCGAAGAGGGAGTCTAGTAGCGTAGCTACGTGGCTTTCAGCGGCTCTGTAATCAGAGTCACACTCATCTGGCCAGGAGCGGTGAGAATATGCCCGTTCTGTTCCAACACAAAAACATGTTCGCTCGGCTGTCCAGGTCAGAGGTTAACTGGGTCCTGATTGCTGCTCTGTTGGGAGTTCTGAGCAGCAACATACAGGCAGGGGGAAATGTGACCTTTTAAAATGGCTGCCACGTACAACGCCTGAGAGTAAATTTTAAATGTGGGCAGTAAGTATTCGAATAACAAGAAACTCGAGGGGAGTTTGGTGAATTTACATGCAAGCTTAGCAAATGCGGCTAGACAGAAAATTACATCCAGACAAAACTACGAGGAATTCAAGAGCCAAAACTGAACAAACATATCTTGCGAGCTCCCAGCAACATAACATAACCACCCATCACGTGTTTAACATGAAAACTGGTAGCAAACTCTCTGAGAAAATGGAGTTCAATATTCCTAATGTCAGACGTGCTGTTCTGCACTGGTTTCCTGAAGAAACCTTCTCACGAGTCAGCCAGCCTCGTGGGGTCACCAGTGATGGTTGGACTGGGGTTTGAGCCAGAACTCCACAAGGCCAAGGAGAGAGTGGGATGTTATCTCCAACCCAATCCAACCAATCACGGGCCAGCGTGGCGTTCCTACGCTTTGCCCTCGTCGTCCACCAAATAAAGAACACTTTCTGCTTGACCTTGCCAGGACTACTCTGAGATTGATTCTCTCTGTGTGTGTGTGTGTGTGTGCTTGAGTACTGGTGAAGATCCATGCGTGAGTTCTTGTGCGTGTGCCCTGCTGCTGTCAGAGAGCTGGGCTGGTTCAGTGGTAATTAGTGCTGGCTTGGCTGTAAGGTGCAGTGCTGGTTGCCACTGGAGGAGCTGCCTCACCCAGTGGCCTGAGGGCCTGAGGGCCCTGCTCACACGCTCACACACACATACACACACTCACACACACTCCACACGCGCTCACACACTCCACACGCGCTCACACACTCCACAAGCGCTCACACACTCCACAAGCGCTCACACACTCCACGCTCTCTCACGCACCCACACTCCACGCACTCCACACTCCACGCACTCCAAACTCCACGCACTCCAAACTCCACGCTCTCTCACGCACACACACTCACGCACTCCACACTCCACGCACTCCACACTCCACGCACTCCACACTCCACGCACTCCACACTCCACGCACTCCAAACTCCACGCACTCCAAACTCCACGCACTCTATGCACTCACAAACTCCACGCACTCACACTCACAAACTCCACACACACACACTCACAAACTCACACACTCACAAACTCCCGCACCAAAGCGCTTGCTTATTTACTGGGAAGGGGCGTGAAGTTTCCCTCAGCAGCTCAGAGAGGACGGCAGGGTGGACAGCATGCTAAACACTGATGACACATTCAGGAAAAAAGAAAACAACACAAAACCTAGATTACATTCCAGATGGTGCTAGTCAGTTAGCGTGTTTGTCCTCTGAAAAGTTCCTACTGGGGTTGTGTTTACTGTAAAGTGGGTCACGTCCAGCCCAGGGTGGCTGTGGGAGGAGTGGCGTTCAGCCTGAGGGGTGAAGAGGGCAGCCCTCTGAGAGTGTCAGGGCGGGCGCCTGTGCCAGCATATCCGCTTCACACTACCACTGCACATGCTCACTAATCCTCCCCGTAGGCACTGCAAGCAGAGGCCAAAGCCAAAAGGAGGTGGATCTGGAACTGCTTCAGTCCCGCCCCCTTTGCCTAACCCCGCCCCTAATGCTCTCAAGACCCCACCCCCTGATGCACTGGCTGGGGCTGGAAGAGGCTGTGGCCCCTGACCTACCGGCTGCTGCTGCTCTTTCTCCCCTCTGAGTCCCCCCCCCCCCCCCTTCCACCCCCACAGGAGGCCCCCCATGTAACTCAAGTGGCGTTCCGATAGGACAAATTGCTCCGGAGTTCCAGGATAACTTGGTACACCCTCCCCCACCACTCAGGACAGCCAGCGTGAGTTCGACCCAGGGCATGCACTCCATGCCTGTCTTGACAGCAGGACCCCCGACCTGCCCCCTCCCCCTCACTCTGCAAGCCTGTCTGCCCCCCCCCCCCACCCCCCTCCTGGCCTGGAACAACCACAATGGGGCTGAATGACTCAATTGTCTCTGATGAAGAGAAAGACAAGGGAGTCCTCTAAATCCTCCCAGAGGGATGAACTCTATCACCAGCAGAGCTCAGAGAGAGAGAGAGAGAGAGAGAGAGAGAGAGAGAGAGGGAATATTAGTGACAGAATAGTTGGTTTTGTCATATCTCAAAATTTTCCAAATGGGTAGTTAGGATATGAATAATTCACTAATGTTATTTTTGACACAATTGCTGTTTTCCTTTTCCAAAAATGAAGTTATCTGTTCACTTTTAGCACATTTGCCCACATTTAGCATGTCATGAACCAGTGTGGGCTGCACTGAAGCTAAAAAAAGCCACGGAGAGCTTTCTGGAAACATAAGGAGAACAGGACTGCTGCTGCTAAGCTGTTTCTCAAAGAAATGTCTGTACCTGACACTTAACCTGACGCTGGAGAGGCTTTCTGAGGGATCACACAGCCGTTGTGAGGAGAACTACCTTCCACGACCCCCTATTACCTCAGGAACTGCACATTATCAAGTCTTATTGGTCGTCCAAATTGGGGGATGGGCAAATAAATAAATAAGCAAACACATTTCAATCAACAACTTTCAATCAACTTTGAAATGATATCTAAGGTTACAGAGTTCCTCAGGCTGCTGGTGTGAGGTGGCCAACCCTGTTGTATCACAGGAGCACCAGACAGAGGAACTACAGCAACACATGCACATCTGATGTGATTAGTACAGAAGAGGTGATCTGCACTCGGCCATTTTGTTTGGATTAAGAGCAGAGACGTTCTCTGTAATCAGACAAATCAGACGCCTAATGTGCCAGAGAAGCTCGGTCTGTGGGGCTATTCCCAACGCTCTAACGGGGGATAAGCCGACCCATCAGAAAGCATTCCAGCCATGTAAACAATGCAAACAGCTAGGACTGGGGAGTCAGAGATAGAGAGAGAGAGGAAGAGAGGAGAGACAGAGAGGGGGGGAGAGAGAGAGAGAGAGGGAGAGAGAGAGGGTGGGAGAGAGGAGAGAGAGGAAAAGAGAGAGACAGGGAGAGAGAGAGGGGGAGAGAGAGGAGGAGAGGGAGAGAGAGAGAGAGAGAGAGAGAGAGAGAGGGAGAGCTTTGCATGGCTGCAGTCAGCACACAGCCTGCCAGTGTCCCACCAGAGACATTCAGCAAGGCCCAGCACATCCTTGCCCATCTGTGCCCAAGGGTCAGGAGAACACACACACACACACACACACACACACACCCTCAAACATGCGCATGCCCACACACTGTGGGGAGAGGACACCGGGGTAGAGCCGACAACTCGCAGATTACACTGATAAAAGAGCAAAATAAAGCGCTTCATTTGGGACGAGAGAAATCCTGCCCTGCACTGCGGACCCAAGAGTGGGAGCTGTGGGGAAGCCCAGGTGCAAAGCCCAGGGGAGGCGGCAGCGCACACACGGAGGCCTGGAGGAGCTCGGAGCAGACCGGCGGCACACGCGGCACACGATCACGCCAGACCCGGCCCCGCCACGCTCGGCCCCAGACTCTCCTCCGCAGAGGAAGCAGATTTCCAGGAATGCAGAGAGGATGAAACGGAGCAGCAGCCGGACCCTTTGAAAGTCTCCGAGCGCAGGGAGAACCTTCCTGAAGGGCCCGAGCCCCCATGTCTGTCCCCTCCTCTCCCTCTGCGCAGAGATGGAGGTTGTGCGCATTCAAATGCCCTTCATTTCAGACGAGCACACGAGAGGGAGGGCGGGAGGGAGGGATTCAAAGGCGAGTCACCCCAACGCCAGATGAAACTGAAAGTTAGTCTACACGAGGGTTCTTTGCACTCACCTCATTCTCTTAATACACATTTTATGAGTAAATAACGGAAGGGGGGGGGGAGGGAGAGAAAGAGAGAAAGAGAAAAGAACACCCCACCAGCTCAGACTGCCTGAGGCGGTTTGCAACCAGGAAAAGAAAGCTGGGCTGTGGGCAGACGTGGGGTTTGTGTGCCCCGGGGCAGGAGAGGGTCCGCGGGGCCCGCACTTACTCCAAAGCCAGAACGGCTGGGGGCTCCTCACCCCTCTGACAGCATGGGGCCCGAGACCCCAGCCCGCTCTCCTCCGTGCGCTCGCCTGGCGCCCCCTACCCGCACCTGCCCCCCCTCCCCCCCCATCCGGATCACTCCAACTCCCCCGGACACCACGCTGTCTCTGCCTCTCTCCACACACACCACTCCTCTCTTACACTGAAGAAAAAAAAATCCCCAAAACCATTGGAGAAGCACCTGCTGCATGAAACTCGCTGTGGCGGTTTGAAGTCTTCTCAAGGATGTGTGTGTGTGTGTGTGTGTGTGTGTGTGTGTGTGGGGGGGGTGTAGACAGACATACAGACAGGGAGTGGGGTAAACACAGGAAAAAAGATAAAACTACATTAGGCCTATATCACAAGTCTCTCTGCTCTGTTCCTACATTCTTATGGTGTGTGTGTGTGTGTGTGTGTGTTGTCACGCTGCATTCTCAACCCCGTGAGCATGAGTGTGTGTGGCCTCGCTCACACTCTGTTTGTCTAGCAGGTGTGGGCGTCTGCGCAATTCAAACAGCAGCTGAGTCACCTGAAACCTTGGGAGAGGATTGGGCAACACCTTCCACATCTCAGTGGAGGGGGTATCACTAGCTAATGAAGCCGTAAAACACACAAACATGCTGCGTCGCTCCTGGAGACGGGCGTGGAGGGGCAGGGCACTGGTAAAGTCCACAGCACTGCGCACACTGGCGCTGCCGGACCACAAACACCTGTAATTAGGGGTCCTCGTCCTACACATAGTCCCACTCCCAAAGACTCCCTGAACCTCCACTACAAGCGCACTCACTCACTCAGTCACTCAGTCACTCAGTCACTCAGTGAATATTGACTCCTCAGAACACTCTATAAATAGACCTGTGAGTTAGGGGCACACAGGCATCTGAAGCCTACAGTATCAACACACACACACACACACTCCTACTTAACAGCCCTGTGTGCCTGGGTTTGACCACACAGCTCAGCCCTGGTCTAAGACAAGCTAGAAAGGTGGCAACATGGGGCTCTGGACTATGGAGTGCTTGTGTGCACATGCACACACACACACACACACACACACAACAGTGCAATACTGTAGAGAGGGGGTCACCCCTAGCCACCATGAGGGGGTAATTACCACACTCCTGAGTTCAAAATGAAAACTGTTCTTACCTCCTGCAGCAACAACAGGCTTCAAACAAGCATCAAATAAGCACACACACACACACACACACACACACACACACACACACCGACTGACACACCCAGACACACACACACCGACATACGCACACCTTGAAGCACTTCAAACTCCATATTCATAAGCCTGGCCCCAGAGTGCAGCAGAAGCCTATTATCAGGAATCTCAGTCAAAATACGAAATGGTTTCAGGACAAGAGTGTGGACGTGTCTGCACAGGACACCCTACAGACAGCACCCTACAAAAGGAATCTGAACCACACTCAGGGCCTGAGATCAAACGCCAGCCGCACACGGCATATACATACGCCGTCTCATCACAGCTGAACTCTCCGGACTACACACTATAGGCCCCTGGACACTGTGTGGGGCGGCTGGCCGGTCGAGGGCCGTAGGGGCTGTGGGCGATATACGCCCGGGCTGACCATCGTGCCGTAATCACCTCACAAAACTAAAAAAAAATACAAGTCCCAGCCTGCCACAGGGAGACCGTCACGCTGCCTCTGTGAGACAAATAAATAAATAAGTAATAAGACGGGCGGCTAATGGACCTCATTAGCATGGTGCTAGCGTGGCGCTAGCGTGGCGGCGCGGGCGTAGCAGGGAAGGTCGGGTGGGGGCTGATGTGGGCCTGCTGACCTGGCCCCTCTCCCAGGGTGCCCCCCACGAACACCACCCCTCACCTCCCAATCAACGGCAGTGTGACCTGCCCTGGTGCCCCCCCGCCCCCCACGTGCCCCCCCCCCCACCCCCCTCGCCTGCAGCCTCCACGCTAGCGCAGCTCAGCTCTCCTCCCACTCTCTGTTAATTACCGCCGACGTCCGTCCACAAACAGCGGTGACAGACACCATCACACGGGCCAATTACTGCTGAATCTTTAATGCCTTCTTCCCCAACTCCACTCTCTCTCACACACACACACACACACACACACACACACAACCACAGGGCAATCTCCCACAGCCCTAGAGAAAAACATACCGCCTAAGAAACATCCATAGTGGAAAGTGGGGGGAAAAAAAAGGATATATATTTTTGTCCATGTATTGTGGGCTTGGCAACAGCGCTGGCAAAGCCAGGCAGACTCTGACATTACCCTCTTAGCCCAGCTTTATTCAACAGGCCCTGCTATGTTCACGTTCCAGCCAAATACTCCAGCTAATAAAAAGGACATTTGCAGAAGGATGTGCCAACGATGATGCTCTCCATATTGCTCATTTCTGTGTGTGTGTGTGTGTGCTTGTGTGTGTGTGTGTGTGTGCATGAGCAATTGTCTGTCTGTTAACCAGAGCAACCTCTTTTTAACCTAAAACTCAAGGAGCTCAGTGTTTTTATTATGCCACGACACCTCCAGAAAGCCCCTCCCCTTGCTGTGCATCGCTCACGTTTAACATGAATCACACGTGAGCGATGAGCCTTTATTGCTGCGGAGAAGCACACGCAGGTGAGGGAGCTCAGCCTTTATAGTTCGCTGCAGCCTGTTTGAGCGACGCTCTCGGAGACGTGAGCCGGACGGGGAGTCTGTCAGCTCGGCGCCGGATCGGAAGCGGAGGCGGCTGAGCGCGTCCGGACGCTGCCGCGCGGGGCGTCTCACGCTCCGCCTTTCCCAGGGCCGCCGTGGCAGCATTGATGCAACACACCGCAACACGGGAGCGGCGCACGCCATCCTCCGCGTTATTAGCGAGCAAAGCTCCAGCTCATTCGGATGCTGGGATCACGCCAGAGGGGCGGGGCTTCCATAAAGGTTAATATGTTTTGTTTTGGCGGGGTTTTTTTTTTTTTTTTTAAATATCTTGGCTACAAACTGTGTGTTTTTGTCAGCTGAGGGAAGCAGTACTGCAGTGAGGGGGGGGGGGGTATAAAAAAAAAAATAAAAAAAAGAGAAAAAGCCCTCAGCCAAGCCATCAAGTTGAACATTGAACTTCACAGTAGTAGCTGCCTTTCTATGCCTCTCCTTTTGATGTTACCTCCAAAGCAAAGGATCAAAGGCTTGGAGTGTGGCGTGGGGAAGTCCCAAGCTCTTAGCCTGCCAGTCCGTGATATATGCAAAAGTCTACGCCAAAAGAGAGAGAGAGACAGGGAGAGAGAGAGGGAGAGAGAGAGGGAGAGAGCGAGGGCGGAGAGAGAGAGAGTGAGAGTGAGAGAGAGGAAGAAAGCTTGCATGGAATGTGGCTAAATTGTTTGCTTTACCCTAATGAAGCCCAACGGTGATGACATCACCCTCCTCAGCCCGTTCCAGGGGAGCAGCTGAACACTGGGAGCCAAACCCCAGGAGTGAAGTGCTAGCGTGGGGCATGATGGGAGCCTCACAGCCCAGCCAGTGGCACCACTACCTACCCTAACCACCCCCTACTCACCCCACATCAAGGGGCACTGAGGCAGCTCGTAGCCACATAAATACACAGTGTCCTGTTAAAGTGAGCAGCGCTAGTAAACACAGAGAGTGCGTGAAACAGCGTCTCTGGCTCACAGCACACACACACACACACACACACACATACTGACTCGCATAGAAATGAGAAGATGCAAGCACATGGATGCAAGCACATGTAAACACATACACAGACAGGCATATGAATGCATGCACACACACACACACACACACACACTCATTCACACATATATACAGTATATATAATGGACACAATGGTCTCAGCTGCACAAATATGTGAGGGGTGTTCAAACTAACAAACCGTTGCTAGGCACTCACACACTGTATATAAGCCTACATATACAGACACACATGTTTACACACACACACACACACACACACACACACACTTTCCCCCAGGGCCATAGGATTAAGAGGTCCAGCTGCCTGACAGCAAGCCATTCCTTCCCACGTAGCAGGCCGACGCCCCTCCCCCTCCAGCCCGTGAGGAGGACACACCTGAACTTGACATCGATCTGCCCCAGCTCCCCCTACACCCCCACCCCCCCCCTACCCCCCCCCACACACACACACACACACACACACGCACGGAGCACATCACACGCGACGGTGTTCGTTTCTGTGATGGGTGGAGAAAGTGTAGCCCTGTGAAAAAGGAGTGTGCTGAGAGGGCAGCGGGTGGGCGGTGCCGCTCAGCGTGCAGACGGAAGGACCCGCCTCCCCTGCTCCGCCCCCCAGCACGCGCCTCCGGCCCCGCCCCCAAAACACACCGAGCGTGGGGCTGTCTGGGCCGTCTGCTGTGTCCACAAACACACACTGCACTAGGATCTTGTCCCCTCCTACAACCCCCCCCCCCAGCTGTGGCAGGAGCCTGCAGGATTCCTGGGAAGACGGAGGGGGCGGCGGCCTGCAGAACGGCACCAGACTGGTTACTGACGCCCAGCACGCACCAGACTGGTTACTGACGCCCAGCACGCACCAGACTGGTTACTGACGCCCAGCACGCACCAGACTGGTTACTGACAGACTGGTTACTGACGCCCAGCACGCACCAGACTGGTTACTGACGCCCAGCACGCACCAGACTGGTTACTGACGCTCAACACGCACCAGACTGGTTACTATTCGGAGACGATCTAAGTGGGAGTTAAGCATCTGTTTTCCAATTCCGTCAACTGACCATTAGGGCAGGAATACAAGAGGGAGTACGAGTAGATCTGGTCCGAATTCGGGGGGGCAGTAGTGCCAGTGGGGTGTGCTGCTAAATCTGGGCTTCTATTTGAGCTGCAGTGATGGACGGATAATGAGAAAGAAAAATCCATCCGCTACAACAGCAAAATACCACTGACACTGCTGATCGCCAACTCCCCACACAGCCAAGATGAGACAGAGCAGAGAGGGAGAGGGAGAGAGAGAGGGAGAGAGGGAGAGAGAGAGGAGGGAGAGAGAGAGGGAGGGATTGAGAGTGGGAGAAAGAAAAAAAATCACAATGATGACATGTAAGTGCAAAGAGCGATTAAGGATTTACTTTCAAAAGGGTCCACATTGATCTTTTTTGATAGACCTGCAATAAATCAAACCAGATTGACTCACATGAGAACGAAGCCTAATCCTTTAGTCAGATCCGGGAGAACTCAAACCAAACCAGCTGTTAATTTAGGCTTTACAAGATGAAGCAGGAGAAATCCAAGCTGATGTACCCTAGGGCAGGGGCTTACATCATCTCTGTAAAGCAATCAACTTATTGCCAGCCAGTTTGGAGAGATAATCAGGGAGCTGTGAGAGAGAAACAAAGAGGCAGGGAGAGTGGGAGCAGTGAGACAGGTTCTTAAAGGGGCAAGCGCAGGGAGAGTGGGAGCAGTGAGACAGGTTCTTAAAGGGGCAAGCGCAGAGGCAGCATGGGAAACTGGAGCGGGGGGTCAGAGCAGGGAGGGGGGATATCGAGAACACTGGCAACGTGGGTTCACGAATGGCAAAAGCTACAGGGATGGCGGCGGTGGGCGGGGCCTGGGGGCAGTGGGCAGGGACTGTGGCCTGCGCTTCTTGCCTTGAGGGTCTGTAGTTCAGCCGCAGACTGGCAGCGTGCCCACAGTGCCACCTCACACCCCCCCCCCGCCCCCCCACACGCCCGCGCCTCCACACAGCGGCCCAGCCACAGGCTGCCATGATAATTAAGACAGTTATTTTTGTGTTTTTTTTTGTGTTTTTAACTTTGCTTTCCCCTCTGGGTGGAAGTGTCGGTTAACGCCGCCATGCAGTCCTTACTGGTTACATTTCTAATGTCTTTTTCAGATCCACATCCTGTTTGTGTGTAAAAGAAAGAAAGAGAAAGATGGAGGGGGGGACTAGAGAGACAGAGATATTGGGAGGGGGTGTGTAACGACCACAGAGCAGGAGACACACACACACACACACTCAGGCAAACTCATTAGGTCCCAGTGTTCTTGTCTTTAATGTTCTATTTACTACAGGCAACAAGATCAGATCTGAAATCCAATTCCAAGCCTGACCAGGGCCCTTCAGTCTGGTTCTGAAGGAGTGCTGAAAAAAAACAGGCTCGTAGTCTCTGGAAAGTGTCCAAGGGCGAGTGGAGGCTCACGGGTCGAAGCGAGAACGCACGTGAAATCAGAGAGAAAGCAGGAGCACCCCCACCACACCCCCACCCCCACCCCTGCACCACCCGCGCCCCCCACCTCCCCTCCTCTCTGCAGCCACACGGATACGCCTGCTGCACCCAGGGATCACTCGGACTTTGGGTGTCTGCTCCGCCCAACTAAACTCAAGTTAAATAAGCCAGGCTGGCAGGTTTTCTTACACACACACACACACACTCACTCACTCACTCACTCACAAGCACACGCAGAGACATACACAAACACATGCACGCAAACACACACACACGCACACACCCATGCACTTGTGCTGCACTGTGTTACACATGCTATCTTTAGTTCTGCACTGAAGCACTTCCTCTCACCCGGTCCCCCCCCCCCCACTCGCCCCACGCAGGGAGGAGGGAGCCCAGCGTCCGGCCCTGCGCCGCCCCCCCGCCCAACCCCCCACGGCCCAACACCGCCTCACACTTTTAATTACGCAGAAGCGCTAATCCTGCCGCGCAGGTGTCTAACAGGCCGCATCTCAGCCACTACACGGTCCCATCCAATCATTACTGATGCTATTTGCCAAATGACAGCAAACACAAGCACGGCGCGGAGCACGGCACGCTCGATCGGCTCGCCCGAGCAGGTGTGTCCTCCCGTTCGGCCTGTGTGACAGAGCTCAAGAAGGCGTGAAGAAGCAGGAGGGCGTGACAGGCTCCGGTCCAGATGAATCATGTTATAATCAGCGCAGGCAAATATAGATCCCTTTTGTCCTTCAAAACAAACAAACAAACAAAAAAATCCCCACAAAAAAAGAAAAGAAATAACAGCGAAGAGACGCTGGGCCGCGTTGGGCCCGTTTCGAAACGTCCCAGCATGGTGAACCACATAACAGGCGCGATTGAGAAGTGAGGAAAGTGTTCTTTTCTTAAAAGACGGAACGGATTTGGTTTATGGGCCTTGCTGGGCCCCATGGTTTGTCTTTGGGGAGCATCCCAGGAATCCACTCTTTCCTGAACTCCCAGCGGCGAGTCCCAGTACGCCGCCTCACCGCCATGGGCCGCAGTCATCCGCCTCCGCTCGCCGGCTGCTGGCTTCTGTCAACAATTAGCGGTCGTCCCTTCCAGTGCCTGCGACCACAGCTCTCCGAGCGTCGACCTACGCAACCTCCCTATCGAGCCCTCTGCGTAAATCTCGCGCGGCGACATTGTCTTGGGGGGGGGGAGAACCGCGGGTGCCAGCGTCGCTAGGCCTGCCTCCGCCCGCCGCTCTTTAAACGCAGGCCTGCGCCTCAACCGTAATAACCCCAATAAAAATATTTGGGGCCCCGTCTCCTCCGGCATGCGGCCGGTCACCTGTCGTGTTGCTTGGCGTTAATGGATCTCCGATTGGTGCGCGTTCCTGGCCCGGGGCCCCTGGGTGTCATGTTCCTGGCCGGGCGGAAGGCCTTGGTGGTGCAGAGCAGAGAAGCTCCCCCAACCCAGCAGAGAAGCCATAAATCTGCCCTAACCATCGGAGGACATGCCGCCATGCAGAGCTGCACTAACATTTTCCCTTTCACGAAACACCGGGAGGCAGGGGACGGAGCTCGCGGCGCTGTGCCGGACGCGAGGCTAAGGCAGCGCTATCCCAGCGGACGGAAGCCACAGGGCCGTGGGGACTGTACCTCTGCCCTTTCTCCCCACAAGTCAAATTATTTTAAGCCTGTCTCACATTTGAATCCATATAGAATGGCTGCTTAAAACATTTGTTCCCCCCTTTTGGGCCTAATAAGACTGCCAGCCGGCCCTCAAACGGGAACACTTGCGTCAGGAGGCCCGTCCATCACTGTAAAACGATCTGAGCAGCGTGTAGAGGAGACCCAGCTCTGTTTTTGACCTGTCTGTGTGTTGGGTGAGGAATTCCGCCGCCCTCCCGACTACGTTCCGCAGTTGTTCTTGTCACGGGACGGAGTCGGAAGGAGGGGACGCTGCTCCAACCGTGAGCCAGAAGGGGCTGGGCGTCAAAGACGGGGTCGAGATGCAGATCTGGAAAATGAGGATGATGGGCTTAGGGAGAGCCTTCCTGGTGTGTGCACTCGGGATTACAGACGACTTCCTGTGGAATGTACGGGGTGGGGGGGAGCTGTGTGGG
This sequence comes from Brachyhypopomus occidentalis, assembly GCA_020368025.1. NCBI lineage: Eukaryota > Metazoa > Chordata > Actinopteri > Gymnotiformes > Hypopomidae > Brachyhypopomus > Brachyhypopomus occidentalis. The sequence goes on from JAGXOD010001377.1 coordinate 1,647,204, forward strand.
GGGGGGGGGGGTACCGGAAATTGCCCACGTCTATTAGACTTCCGAAATGAGAGCGTTCCGAAAACAGGGTGCGACGCTGGGGACGCTGTGGGAGCTGTGGGAGCTGTGCTCGCGTCCCTCTGGGGAAACTCGGCCTTGTCCACAAAAGCGGCGCGGGAAAGTGCGTCTGAAGCGGCGTTGCTCCAAACACCTCCCTCCTAGGGCCAGTCACACCGCGGGACGCACACACCACAGGACAGGGGGCTGCGGGACAGAGCGCGTCTGGCCTCCCTGACCTGGGAGGGCGGGACATAGTCAGGTGACGGGGGTTAAACCCCACTTCTCCTCCAGCTGGGACCACGCCACAGGTGCTGATGGGGAGGGCAGAACATCACTCTCCCCTGTCCCAACTCCACACTCCTGGTGTAGGGACGGCTATCCGACACAGTCCAGGCCCTCTTGCTCTTAATACCCCCCCCCCCTCCCCCACCATGTGTCCACTGCGTCTGCATACCGCTCACCTCATGTAACTGTCAAAGTGCTTTCACCCTCGAGACAGTACACGGTCAAAAACAGACATTTCAGTCATGCTAAACCAACCAATAAAAACAGTGCAGGATCCAGGAGACTTACAGGCCTTGGAAAAACCGGAACATTCCATTGTGTGCATAGAAGAAGAAAAAAAAAAGAACCATGACAACGATGATGCCTTTGTCATCTGCTGCAAAGCAAAAGCTTCTCCTGCTGAAAAGCACCTTCAGGGAGAGGCAGGCCGGGGCGCTGAGCCAGGAAGCCCAGCTGGGCCTCGGCGAGGGGGCCAGGCGAGTGGAGGCGAGGGGCCGCTCTTCCTCAGGACGCCACACACTCCGGCCTAATCCCACATGCCCGCGCCACACAGCTGAACTCACGCAGAAACCTGATCACGAATCGCAGGTCGGTCACGGAGGGTCACGTGCAGTTCGGATCTGAACCGGTCCTGCTACAGTCCCAAAAACTGTGTGTGTGTGTGTGTGTGTCCGAGTGCCAGTCAGAGTATGTATGAGTGCATGTGTGGGTGTGTGCACATTCTTGTGTGTGTGTGTGTGTGTGTGTTTGGGCAGCAGACAGCTGCTGATTGAAGACTCTGGGGCAGTGGATGGGTCACGGGCGGTCCGGGCGGGCTGGGCGGTCCAGCGAGCATGTTCTCCCGGACAAGCTCTGCCCTCCCCGCCTCATTTGCGTGGCCATGACGCTCTCCTGCACTCACTGGATCTTTTTGTCATTTCTGAGCTCTGGGTCCATTTGTATCATCCACTGCAATGGCAGTTGGAGGATAATGGTGGAATAAGGTGGTGGGCGGGTCTATAGGAGACAGCGTTATCTCCAACAACACAACACATCCCTCCCGTTCTGGACACACACACACACACACACACACACACACACACACACACACTCACGTGCTCCCCTTGACTAATGTGCCCCGACACTCGTACATCACCCGCAAATTGGCCAAATGAATTAACCACGGCCCCTGCTTAGCGTTACGCGCTTTAAATGGATTTCCCCTCTCCAGGTCTGCCCAGTAATTGCGTTTATCCATCTTGTTGAAGCGTGCTTTACACACTTGCTAACATCATGCCAATCCGGCCTGCATTTTCCGCTCCAGTGGCAGGAGTGGGGGAGATTTGTCATCAGATCACAACAGGTCATTCAAACAACAATTAGTTGATTCCCCCGTATGTCAATGTCTAGCTCCCCTGCCGACGTGGACGCAGTGGTGCAAAAGGGGGGCTCGGGGCTCGCGCGTGTGCGTGTGCTCGCGCCGTCTCGCTCGCGCGTTCTCATACCTTCTCTCCATCGGCCTGCCCGCTCAGATGAATTGGGCTTAGCTGTGCTTCAGTATCAATCACCCAAACCACTAGGGCTCCAGCAGACATCGGTCCACAGAGGAAATGGAGCCTGCAGCTATGGATCCTGACTTCACAACTTTCAGCACAAATATATGAGCGCGAAAACAAATGCACGCAAGGTGCACAAAGCAGCCGGCCGAGCTCGCGGACCAGCCTGGGGGTCAGGGGTCAGGTCTCCACTCTGGAGGGACTGGACGCTAGTGCGTCAGGCCATGCAGAGCATGCAGTAAAACTCCAACCGGTCGGGCGTGCACTGGGACGGCCTGCTGATGGGACAAGTTCCGATTTACACCAGACGCCACCAGACGTTTGCTGCTTGTGGCGCTGGGATGGCCAATCAGTGGAGACGTGCGCTGTTTGCGCGGCTGGGATGGCCAATCGGTGGAGACGTGCGCTGTTTGAGCCACTGGGACGGCCAATCGGTGGAGACGTGTGCTGTTTGTGGCTCTGGGACGGCCAATCAGCAGAGATGCAGGCTGGGTTCCCACGACAGCAATACACACTCAGTGTTCAGCCGCCGCTCTCTTCATCAACATCATCATCATCACATGAAGGATATAAAAAAAGAGCTCCTGGAATGTGCCTGCTAGCACAGAGCCCAAACGGCTGAACCTGGCTTCACCTCTGACCCCTGACCCCATCATTAAGACGCCATCTGTTTATGACAGAGCAGGCAACTTATCTTTATGGATATTTTAAAAATGCAAAGCGCGAGGGGCCATAAAGATAGAGGGGCACTAACAGCCAGAGATACGACGTTCGAAAGGGCAGCCTGGCGGACGCGTCACCACTGCGGTCACATGACCGCGGTCACATGACCGTGCGCTGCTCAACCCCACTCAAGCTGTCCGCCATCCAGCACAGCCACCAGCCTGGGGTCAGGATTAGGCTCTCTCCCCGTATAAATCACTGCTGAACCAACACTTACTCATTTGCCGCCGCAGGAGATACATGGAAGACAGATAAACACTCGCTATCAGGGACGGACCACTCAGCAAAGGGGGGGGACGACAACACACAACTGTGGGGACAATCCCCCACGCCACCGTGCTGGACCGTGGGGGACATCAGGACCGTGCTGGGCTTCAGCCCTCCACACAAGAGCACGTCATCACAGACACAACGTCACCAGACGCTGCCTCGTGCTGATGTGGTCCTGCACGCCTAAGCCGGACGGACACAGATACACAGATACTCTCACATTCACGTTTGCTCCGCCTCAGAGTGCAACTGACAATTGGCTCGCCGTGCGAAGTCAATTCCCCGTGTTTTTGGAATCGACTAAGCTGAGTTCTCACACCACTCTCTAATGAAATGTAGTGAGTGACAGCTGATCCAGGCTTATCCTTAGCAGAGAATCAACCACACGTTGTACTTACACACACACACACACACACACACACACACACACACACACACACACACCAATGCCATGCACTCTTTCACCACTGAAATGGCCAAGTGTCTGAACAACTGTATACCGGCCTACGCTGATCACAGCCTGCGGTTTCCCCTTTAAGCCCCATGCTAACATACAACACACCAGAAAAGAGGCCCTGGTCACGTGACGAGAAGTGCTAGTCACATGAAGTGTTATCTGTATTGTTTGACTGTCATTCTGCCTGAACTGGAATGGGGTGAGATTAGCGAGTGCACTGAGACTATCTCCAAGACGGCAGGTAAACCCTCATTTCATGCCTCTGACTCAGGACAGATTACCTGTGTGTGTAAGGGGGGGTATGACAGCAGGGGAGGCGCAGAGAAAACGTTCAACTGTGTGCGAAACAGAGGTCTGTTTTTTATATCTATAAATCTCTGCAACATTTCCCACTGAGCTATAACATAATTATTTTGACTGGCTGACTGTTTTTTTCTACCCCTAAAGTCACCTAGGACTGCATTTCAGTGACTAGTTTCAGCTACACAGTCAGCTCATAAACGCATTCATCTACACAGACATATATTTGCTCTATACACACACAAGCACACTGTCTGTCTCTCTGTATGTCTGTGTTTCTCTCTCTCTTTCTCTCTCTCTCTCTCACCCTCTCTCTCTCTCTCTTTCTCCCTCTCTGGGCTTATCCTGCAGCAATTAAAAGTTTAATTAGAAGAATAAAATCACATGGGTAAAGTTTTATCACCTATTACATTCTCAATTATGTGTTTTACCGATACAAAACGTTCCCAGAGTATCTATAGGAACTGTAGAGAATTTCTAGGTAAACAGGCTTTCACCTTCCTGTGTAGGCAGCTCTACAATCTCAGTTTGCCATCAGTGTCAGAACACAGACTGGTGTCCTAGTGATCCCAAATTACCAAAGAGAAACATTTCACACTAAAGATGGGAAGCCAACATAATCAACCAAAACAGCAGAGGCTGGTCGTACGTCCTGCCTTCCAGCTTCAGTGTGGAACGAGAGACCCTAATATATGCCACTTTCTCCTTCTTTCATGTCAAAAATAAACCCTGCTGGGTTTTTATTTGTTGCTGGTTGACGAAGGAAATTTTTTCATACTGAAAACAGCAAAACTTATATTTGGTTTCCTCGCTGTAAATGTGACAGTGCCTTGTCATGTTCCAGCTATTTATAAGAGTGAAATACTGTAGTTCAGTTTACATACTGACACGCATACATGTCTGACATTATCTTTACCATTTGATAATAAAAGCACTATGAAACACACACACACACACACACACACACACACACAGTACAAACTTAGGCACTTCTATCACTTGTCATAAAAACGTTAGCAGGGCGACTCCGTCCCCAGCAGCAAGCTTGTCGGTGTGTGTGCGTGAACTTTGGCCCGAGTCTCGCACGTTCCAATCCAAACAAAAGCTCCGGTGCGGCCGAATTCCTGCGTGACTCCACCCTCTCCGCCGCAGCGCCCGTCAAACACGCACCAATCAGGAGCGGCCGGCCGAGCGAGCCGGGTTGCCGAGCGGCGCGGCAGAGCCACACACAGGACCTGTCCATCACGCGGGGCTGTAAACGCGTCACCTCCCGCTTGTCTTTTCTTGGTCCTGCTGTGTTTTTTTCTCTTTTTCGTACGGGCGGATCAATGCAAGACCTCTGGGCTCCATTGTGTGGACATCTAACCAGGAACTGCGGCCACTCTCATTGCCCCTGCATTAGGGGCAATTATGCACCCTATTCAGGGGGCTTTTGTGCATGCCCACCCCCTCACTCTCAACCACCCCCCCCAATCCGCCCTCCCTCCATCCAAACCACCCCCACGGTCAACACTACTACCACTTCCAGCGATGGCCACTGCCTTTTTCCACCCCCCCACCACACCACCACCACCACCACCAGCCCAGCGAAGCCCACACACACCACCCGCAAACGCTTAAAAATAAACCATTATTGTGTAGTAACATTATTATTATTATTATTTAAAAAGCAAACACATACCATTAATTATTCATTCCTATCTCACTCCTTTGTCAAAGTTGCTCTGGATATGGAAGATATTTGAAAAATAATTATTATTAGTAACTGCAAATGACTAAAACAAAACTGGTAAAAGCAACAGAGCCCCTAATTGTACACCATTCAACAATACACAATATAACAGTTAATTTAACAAAATCATATGCAGTTTACTGTAGGTGTCGGTAGCTCTGCTAATGAGGCAGCTTGGTTCAACCACGATTTGCATTCACTGTTCTTAAAATCAATGATTACACTGACTTTCTGAGACCTTATGCAACATTAATTCCCCAGTCATTTATAAATACAAAAACAAATGCACAAGAAATACTACTACACAAACATCTTATTGGAAACCAATCCAACCAATCCACGCTGCTCGTCCAGATCTCGGCGTAAACACCGAGGTGCTCCTTCCCCAACGCAGGAGCAATGCGGTGCACGCTGGGAATTACGAGAAGTACTGGACGTACCACCCCCACCCCAGAAAAACGTGTTACACGCAAATGCACGCACGGCCATCACGCTGGTAAATCAACACGCGTGTGAAAGACGCGAAGCATGCGAACGCGCTCTTCGTGGCACGGGAGGGCCACGCTAATCTGATTTCCATGTTTTTGGGAGCCTCGTGCGGTGTGGGCCAGCAGCAAGACTATATTTAACAGATGACAAAAGTTGCATTCCAGATGTACAGTGCAATCTTTGTGCAGAACTTTATGGAAATGAATAGCAGGGGGTGGGGGGTCACCAGCACACAGGCCAAGCCAGAGCTGCTCCAGGAGACCGAGAATTTACAACTGCCTGGGCTTCCCGTTCATCAGCCCGGGGACAGGACCAAGGCTGCAGTCTTACAAACACTTTGGAAACAGAAAGGAGGATATTATTTATGACTACGGCATGTTTAATATTGTGGAAAATTCAGGGTGAATTTTAAATATTTTTATCGGGGGGGGGGGGGCAGTAATTAAATGACGATTCATTCCTGTGTTGTGTGGAGCTCCCTCTCTATCTCCCTCTCTATCTCTCTCTCTCTCTGCTTGGAGTGAATCAGGTCAGTGGGCTTTTAGTTAGAATGGTAGAGAAAAAAAAAACAGTAATGTAATTCTGAAGGATGCCAGCATCATCATCATCATCATCATCATCATATACCTGAACCCAGCACCTCAAAACAACAAAAACTCTCAATAAATATTTACTGCACTAATCTTTGCCATTCTTCCATTCATACACCAGGCGCTAAACAAACCTTACTGTACACACACTCACTCACTCAATCACACGCTCTCTCTCTCCCTCTCTTCTCTCCCTCTCCCCCTACATCTGCGATTCATTGACTTTACAATTTACCACATGTCGAGATGGGAGAGGTCGAGACTCCATCTGAATCACGGCACAAATATGCGAGTGATTTATTGTTTTTAAAACCATGGGCCGATTAAGTGCAACTCCACTTTTCCTGAGCATTACTCCTATTGGCAGAGCGTGAACAATTACAGTTCGCACTAATTAAGCCCTGAGAACGCGCTGTGAGCCGCTAATGTCCCACAGGCCCCAGTTTCAGTTTAATGGTGCCAAACTTTGCTCCCCAACTTAACTCCCTCAAATCCAAAACAGATTGCCCTTTTTATGGCTGTTTATCAAGCCCAAGCAAAACAGAGACCATCTCTCTCTCTCTCTCTCTCTCTCTCTCTCTGTCGTATGCAAGAAGGATGAGAGAGACCGGGAGGAGGAGAAGGAAAGAAAAGACTCGAGGGGGGAGACGAGAAGGGAGAGATTCGCTTCCGCCATTCTTTGTAAACAAAAGTGATTTGCAAAACAAAAGGATGGCAACCTTCTAAATAAACTGGGAGTGTATTTTGCGGGGAGTAGCACAAACCTGGGGTGTGTGCCTCAGCAAACCCCCTGCGGATAGCAATTAGGAGCCATTAACATGTAAAGCCAATTTGATAAGGTAAGAGTCTATCCCCCTAAATCCACATTAACCTATCTCTCTCACCTCACACGACTAGCTATTCACAGTGTGGCCACAGAACACACATAATCCATATGATATGCCATTGTTGTCTAGACATTAGTAAAATGGGGGGAAGAAAAGGATACAACTGCAGTCTATTAAATCTCGCTCACCCAAACCAGCACAAAGGAGAGGCACATACATTTTTTTTACCACAATGAATAAATAAAATCAAAATGGCTCACAATTCGCAATGAAACATAGTTTAAAAAATCTATATGGGAGCAGGAAGCAGAAGGAATAAAAGATGGTGCTGAAGCCACCGGCAGCTCCTGCGTGCCAGGGCTGTAGTGGAGGAGCCACGCAGGGAACGTCCTTCACTCCAGTCACACCACATCAGCTTCTTGCAGGTTTTCTTTGTCTCTTTTTTTTTTTTTTTTTTTTATTCTGGTCTTTTTTTTTTTTTTTTTTTTTTTTTAACTACGCATAATTACATGTCGAAACTCGAAACCCCTGCCAAGCGTCTGCAGGCCCAGGGAAATACAGGGGCCAGGGGTGGCGTCAAAGACCTCAGCGTTCAGAAGTGGAGAGGTAGTAAATAAAGGCAGAGGATTTAGGGGCCTGGAGCCCCCTACCTGCGCGCTGCCTGGCCCTGCTGACCTGCTGAGGCGTGATGCCGTCCTGTGGCAGGTCGCTCGACTGACCAGCAGGTCGCCTTGGACACGCTCCAGCCACGGGGCCTCGGTGTGTGCGGCGGTGGGGAGGAGGGGTGGATGTGTAGGTGGGAATGGGGAGGCTGGTTGGCACCGGCTCCGCAGCTTGGGGTCAAATCGCTACATGCCCCTCCCTGCCGTCCCCCCCCCCACACACACACACCTTATCCGCCCCTGTCCCCCCCACACACACACACACACCTTACCCGCCCCTGTCCCCCCCACACACACACACCTTACCCGCCCCTGTCCCCCCGGACATCACGACTTTGTCTAGGCCGAGTCGGCGCTCGGAGGCGACGGACACGGCACCTCCTCCTCCTCCTCCTCCTCCCCAGTGGTGCGCTCTGGGGTGCCCGTGCAGGCACCACGTTTCATCACTATTGCACGAGCGCACTCACGAAAGAATCAGCTGACACCAGACTTACGGAAAAATTCAAAAGGGTTTTTTTTTTCCTTTTTTTCCTTGGTCACATTTCAGGACCTCCACACCACAGCCTGCCACGCCATTTGCTCTCGTTAATACCTTACATCACCCATCTGATGTGTAAATCTCCCTCGCCTTATAATAGAGGCTCGATAAGGAGGCCAATTTGTCGGATGGCGAGCACAACACCACAGCATCCTGTTCCAGCTGACTGTAATTTGGTAAAGGCGTGGGGAGGGGGGCTGGGTGATGCGTGCTCAGCGACACGGAGGGAATCGCTGGGTAACGCGGGTGGGAATGCAGCAGCGCCTCCTGAACACACTCATTCCTGCACTTTCCTTAAAAAGGCAGACAGCTAATCGATGCCCAGGTGAATTATTGATATCAGACTTAAGTAATGCGTTTATGAATACAACGGCTTTCGACTTCAAAGCTGCGTAGGTCGGACGCCCAGGCAACACACAGGTAGCAGAGCTCACGGAGAGGGAGAGAGCGCTAGGGGGGGGGGGGAACACCGGGCCTAACTACAGTTCCTGGACCACAAGATCAACTGTTACATCATTACATCACAAACAATAAAGCAATTCACCCAGCAGTGTACCAATACAAATATTTAGGTGGGAGGGCATTTTAACGTAAAACATCCGTCAGGGCACGGAGGCCGATGTGTAATAACTTTACACAGCAATCTGCAGGGAATGAAAAAAAAAAAAAAAAAAGAAGAATCGATTTCCTGAAGGCACACAAGTGTCCGACAGCCCAACACCTACAGCCAGGAGAACAGCAGCAAACAGCAGACTCGGAGGAACCTTTAGATCACAGCGCTCTGGACATCAGCCGTGTCCTCCATGCTCTGAAAACATCCACAGCGGAGGGTAAAAACAGCACACGTGTGCACCGGCTCCACCGTCTCCAACCCGCAACACCGCCTGGTAAAGCAGCCGCAACGTGTGTGTGTGTGTGTGTGTGTGTGTGCGCGTCCATACAAGCAGGGGCATACCCGAATGTAATCTGGTTTGCCTTTATACTCCAGAGGAGTTCTGGGTGTAAGAGAAATCGAGGAGCGGTGGCCGGAGAAAGCCATCAAGTGAGAACCATATTCGATAAAGAAGTCTTTCTACAAAAGCACGCTGTCAGAGGCCGCAATGACAGACACACTCACACAGCACTAGATCAACACGACTAGGGTTCGCTAATGCAACACAATACATGCAGCAGCACATTTATTAAAATCTGTTTTTTAAAGACGTGCACATTGACAATGAAACTGTGATTTTAATTAAAGCAACAAATACATTTTTGTTTTGTTCAGCAGCAATACGACATGTCAGTTTTATGTCTGCAATTTGTCTGAACCTCGTAACATGAAATGGGTCGGTCTTAAAAGTAAGGCTTTGCAATTAGAAATAATATAAATAACAACTGTGGATTTTTAAAAAAATGCCCTGTTACTAAGCAAATACTAATGTCCTTTGGGGCAACAAAGTGTCCTGGGAACATTTTCAGAACTGCATAATTATATCAACACTGAGCTTCAACGGGAAGACTAGCCTACATGGAACAGACATATTTAACTGCAAACCCCACATTACCTCCTGTTTATTTACCTTTTTGTCTTTTGTCATGAAAGGTCAATCATGTCTTACAAATTGTCTCAGTTCAAAGATAAATGTTTTATGTGGTGTGCATATTTTATGCAAATATTTAGTCACTTAAAATCTGTAAACGTTTTCTCAAACTGCTACTGAATATTTCACTTGGTTCATGTTTAAGGACTATAATGTTATGCATACATTCTGACAGCCTCAAATTCATTGAGTTGACGACTGCTAATTACCATTTTACAGTGCTCAACAATGTTCTTATGATAACCTGTCGGTATCAGCCATAATGTTTCCATTCAGAAGGGAACGACTAATTTAATTTTATTTGTTAGTCAATTAATTAATTTGTTTTTTCCAAACGCACGATTCGACATTATGTTAGGTTACATAAGTTAACATATTCGTTAAGATTTGTTAATTACGGGACGTCTGAACTGCACAAATTTTATGAACTACACAATTCTACAGAACACCAATAATAAAAATAATAATAATAATAATAATAAAACAACAATAATAATAATAATAACATAATAATAATATTAATAATAAACGCTGAACATATTTAGAAATATTACATGCTAAATCATGCCTAAAGCAAGATCCAACCTCATTCTACACGTGAGCCGAATAAAGTCTACAATTCGAAATTAAAAGCCACCGAACACAGACTGTATAAACTGCAGGTTTTTATGGTTTTATTTCGAACAGTGCTATTGTATTTCCTGACTGCTCTACTGGACACCAGCACCAGCGGCGAGTGTCCCTTCTGCCTCCCCGCACACACCACAGCGCATTGGCTACGCAGGCGGCCACTGTACAGTAGCCTCGCCGGGCTGCGAAGTTGCGAAACTTTGCTTCTATATTTATTAGTTAACTTACCTAACAGCACGACCTTCTGCAAACCCTAAATTCTACCTCAAGTGTGCCCGCTTATGTGTACAGAAACGTTGAAATAAACACACTTACTGTGCGTGCAGTTGGAGAAAGTGATCCGTTCGGAAGGTACGGGCTTGTAAGGTCGGGGATCATTATAAATGGATAGCCCGGGTACGGTGGGCTCTTGAACAGCCCTCCATCTTGCCTTTTCGCAGCTAACATGGCGGGGGAAAAGAAGAAAACTTTTTAGGTGCCTTCAGAAAACTTTTATGTGCATTTTAAGAAGCGAGGGGCTATATGGTCGGTACGCTTATGTCGTCCTCTCATGTAAAAGTCCAAAAGACAAGATATTTTACAGAAAACAGCAACTCACCCTCCTCTAAACTTTCTCTTGTTTTGTCTCTGAAACTTTCCGATCTAGGCGGAGGCCGTCTTTCCGCCTTGAAATGCAACGAAACATGGATTGCAGTTAAGAAACACAGTGGGATCGCTGGCTGTTGATTAACGTGCTGCCGCCGAACATTCGGCGCTTTTGAGAAAGTGTAAACTGGGCTAATGGACAATTGATTCGCAATATTTGTCACTTACCTCGGAATCCGAAGAGCTGTTTTGATTCGTTTCTGATTCGTTTACAAGAGAAGATTTGACATCTGCTAAATCCCTTTCTGCAGAGGAGTTCTCCGAAATCTTTTCTTCCTGCTCCCCTTCGTCTTTGAAGGAAATCATTTCATCGTTCGCACCCAAATCGTCCCCTCCACCGCCGTTCAGCTGCGGCATTTTCCCGAGCAATTTTGGGGGGCAAAACACAAAGTTTTAAACCCTTGATCTTTGTGATCCCGAATCCGAGTTTAAGTTTAGGGTCTGCACTGGCGTTTTCCAAGGACTGGCGGTTAGTACAAACTAAAAAGAAGGGAATCTTGGCAGAAAAAGAAGCCGGAGATGGAGCTGAGCCGCTCGGATTGAGTGAGTTGAAGTTGGTCGGAGTGGTTTTCAGTTCAAAGGCGGCGCTGATTGACAGATAGAGAGGGATGGAAATAGAGAGAGTCTGGATTCGGGATTATTGACAGGGAGAAACACACAAGAAACTAATGAGATTCAAACAGGGAGGGACTTGAAGTGACGTTTTCATAAATAGAGAGGGGCAGGAAAGTATTGGGGAAAAAAAGGCTTGAGGAAACCGGCAGACGAGAGAGCAGTTTGAAAAGCAAGGAAGGAAAAGACAGCTTTGGTGAAGAGCAGGACAGTTAAGCGAGTCGCCCCTGTTTGCTTTTGTGCTGGAATGGCAAAAATAGGGGGGAGATAGCCTCTGAGCTACTTGTAAAATCGGTAATATACATGGGCGGGCTCCCGACGCAAGTGAATTAAATTCGCTTCCTCGTTTTCTGTAGTTTCAGTGGTAAAAGTGAAATTACCACACTCGGTGGTTTCGATTATATTGCCAAAAATCAGGCTGTTCTAGTTTAGTATAATGTTTTTGATAACCTAGTTGTACAAATATGTTTATGAGATTTTAGAAAGATATACACATATTTATAATAATAATAATAACAACAATAATATATATATTTTTAAAAAAGCCTACAAATAAACGAGACAATAAAATAATAAAATACCACGCACTATATAATTAACCAACACATACGCGTCAAATACACATGCGCGAACACACAGTGTGTGTGTGTATATATATATATATATATATATATATATATATATATATATATATATATATATATATATGTGTGTGTGTGTGTATTTATATATATATATATATATATATATATATATATATATATATATATATATATATATATATATATATATATATATATATATATATATATATATGTATGTGTGTGTGTGTGTGTGTGTGTGTAGGATAAACAGCAGCTTCAGGCTGAAACCAATTTATCTGCAGGCATTTAGTCTGATCTCTCAAAGAACCACAACTCGGCACAGACCGCGTGTGTGTGTGCCTGGTCCTACTGTGGGCTGTAGACCCTAGTGTGTGATGAGAAGGGCAGGCTATGCACAGCTGGGCTAATGAGGCCGGCAACACTGAGAACAACCTGTATTTATGCGTACTGGAAATGTAAAAATAAACATTCCAACATGTTTGTGTGCACATGCCATGGGTTGATTTGTTGTAAACATAGATTTTTTAATTTGTCACCAGTGTTTATATTGTGAGAATTACAGAGTTTATAAACATCAATGGAATTGTAAGCAACTTAACAATTTAAGATCCTTTAATAATGATTTCAGCTTCATGGCCATGACAAACCCCACCCTTTCCCTAAGGCTCCCTGATCACTGTTGTCTTCTGTGATCATGAGGGATCCTGCCAACGCAGCACTCATCCCTTTCAGCAGCCTCGGCTAACTCGTACTCAAAGCACCTTTGCCCAATTTGCTCCCAAGCAAATATTCAACAGAGCCACATGGAACAATCCAGGTCATGTGGGCATCAGAGGATGTGAAGCCTTGATCAGCTCCCGCGGGCTGAGGGGCTGCCGGGTCCTCCCAGCACTGCTCTCTGTACAGCGGCGGCATCACAGTCTGCCCGAGTGTGAAGCACTTAACTGGGTAATAACTGGGATATTTTACAGTAAGCTGTTGCATCACGATCTGTGTTCCACGTTGTCATTCTCGTTTACATTATTTGTGCCATGCTGAGATTTCTGACAACTATCGGAAATACCTTTAATTGCAACAAATGAAATTAAAAAGAGTTAAAAGAGTATTTTAAATTAAAAAGATTTTAAATTAAAAAGATTAAAAGAGTATTTTAAATTAATTTGGAATTTAGATATTAAGGCATTGCATTGTTGTATATGTAGATAAGCGTTTTAAATGTGTGTAAGATACCACATATGAAACTGTGTGTTTATACTGTATTTGTCATGCTTTTTCACTAAAAGAACAAATTAAGGGTACATTATAATGCATCTTCGAATAATAATATAGTTAAGACCTTAGTCTTCAACATGTGTAGTCAGCAGCAGATGCAAGATGCTCTATTGCTTTCTGTCCTAGAAACCTGGAGTCTGCAGATACCAGACCAAAGTAGCTGAGCACCTAGCCAGCCTCTACCTGGATTGCCTCAACAGGTTACAGAGAGTTCACGTAGATTGGGTGCGTTGTTCCAGCCATGCAAAGTCAAACCTTATGCTTTTAGTTCTGCTAGATCTAAGCCTAATTTAAACCCATCTCACTGGTTAAAAGCACAGTTAAACTAAGATGCCTTCCTGAATTGAATACGTTATCAAATCGGTCCAGGGAAAGCCACAAATGAAAACCTTTTTAAAAATGTTTTACCTCAGGGAATGTCACTTCAACTTTTATTTCAGCTCATGCATGTTTGAATGCAAACAGTCCTGTGATGAGTTGGTCAGAACCTGCTGAGATTCAGGTTGCTAGTCTATTGCAAGAGGGAAGCATAAATCAAGCCTGTGTTCAAACAGTTAATTACCCATCATGCCTGATGTTCCCATATTGCCTCAAATGGCTCTGTTCTGAATTAGCATATTATGGGTTCTGTTAATGGTCTTCCTGCTTGTTTTCATAGTAACAATATGTGCCTTTTAGGGGGCTGTTTAACACTAACAACAGCATGATTTATGCCAGATACCCTTTAAGCTAGAGGAATACAACAATATAAAGTTTTCTGGTTTTTAAAAGTGGAACTTGGCATTTAACCTTTTCACATGTAGTCAGCTGCAAATTTTCCTATTGTACGCAAGGCTCTGCTAACCATTTTAGCATTTTTCCCCCCAAGAAGAGTTCCGATAAATTTTAGTTTGTGAATAATGATTTGGATAATCACAATGAATGTGGTTCTAATAGCTGTTTACATTGTGTGTATAGGGTAATAATTGTGGAAATATTTATAGCTTCATAAAGTTATGCAAAATTCTTTTTATGATGTGTTTTAAAAGCAAATGCAAAAAAGAAGAAAACAATTTAATTAAATTCATCGTTCATTTACTGTATTTTACAAAACTAGACACAATGGGACAACGTTTATTTTGATGGTTTGGTTCACATAACGTGATACAGGAACAACGTTGTTCAGATGAGCAACACACTGTTCCTACGATGCGATGCATCCAGGGTTTCCACGCTGACCGTCTGATAAATAACCTCAGTTGAATATTCAGAAATCTCAAGCTTTTTTTAATCTAAACATTTAAAATCAGAACAGTTAAACGGCAACATAATAAACACCGTGTCAAAGTTCACATTATTGCAGCTGAAAGAGGATTTCAGGAGTGAGAACGCAGGTCTTTAGCTGACACATCATTGCATCATGTTTAAATTTCGACATGGCGGTAACGTTGGGGGCATAGCACCTCTGCAGACATGAGGTCCAGACAAGCCTGTGTGTGTCAGCCATGCTGTGTGCGCAGCGCTGCATGCTGGGAAATAGATGAGAGAGGTGAGGAGCTGCCTCAGCTGTCCAAGACAAACAGCACTTTCTCAGACAGGGATGTGATGGTCATTAATCAAAGTGAGTTTAGCCATGAGCAGGATAAACATGTAGCCACCTCAGCTACTGCATCTTAACTCATGTGTGTGTGTGTGTGTGTGTATTCCTGGCCCTTCTGGCCCATATGGAATACTGCAGCCAAGTCACACATACAGAAAAGTCTACATTAAACAAAGTATGACCCTGTAACCTCGGGGCTATCTCATGGACACAGGCGCATCACGTTTCCATTACATGTACCGAAATACCTTTTCTTCATACATGTCTTATATTATCTTCATACAATCTAATCTGTGTACACAATAACATACAATTCAGGCAAAATTTTAGACATTGGCTTGAATACGAGCTGAATTTTCCAAAATATATCTGACAGGCTGGACAGACATGCCAGTCATCATTGTTTGATATTTTTTTTAGTTTGCCGTTATGAATTTGAGCGTTTGGAGAGTTGCGGGTTCAGTAGTTGATTATGTAGTTTGTGGATGGATGTTTAAGTGAAGCACTCAGTGAGATGGAGAGCTGTTTTTGTGTCTTCTTTTCAACCTGTCATGTTTGTCTGCCTGAATAGGAAACAATGCCACGTCAGAAGCCTTGGACTGGAAGCATGTGGTAAAGGCAATGCTGCGCTGACCACGCTTTGTGTTGGTCACTAAAAGAGGACCTTGTTAAATGACAGCCCTGCGTTTTTTGGGCGAGGCCCTCCACTGTCGCGGGGCCCACCGCCGATTGTCCCCAGAGAGGCTGAGCACCTCAGCTGGGGAGCTTCTTCCTGGGCCAGACACAAGAACAGCAGGCCTGTTTTTTTTGCAGGGAGAAAGAGCAGGAAAAACATTTCAACAACAGACATAAGAATGTGACAATCCGCGCAGAGCAGAGAGCATTGTGGGTTGTGTGAGAATCAGAGAGCAAGTGTGTATGAGGGTGAGGGAGAGAAAAAGAGTGGTAGAGGCAGAAGGGAAGAGAACGAGTGAGAGCCACAGAGAGAGAGAGAGAGAGAGAGAGAGAGATACAGACAAAAAGCAAGAGATAGAGAGAAATGGAGGGAGAGTTAGGAGAGGGAGAGAGAGAAGGGAGACGGAGGGAGGGAGGAGAGGGAGAGGGAGGAAGGGAGGGAGAGAGAAGATAGAGAGAGAGAAGGGGATGGATGGAGGGAGGGAGGGAGGAGAGAGAGGGAGGGAGGGACTTGCTTTTTTGTTACATTTTGTCCCTCCTCTATTTGTAAATAAATATTTCTGGTCAGCTTGTCTTAGTCCGATTGTTCTTTATAAAGCATATTTTTACTGATTTCTCTCATGTAATCATATGCCAGTCAGCTTTGGGTAAATTAAATCCTTAAATGCATTTATTTATTCATTAGTTATGTGTAGCTTACTGTCTTACAGTCTATGCTGATCTAACATTTATACTTACATATACATCCAAATTTAGATCCTTATTTAGAACAATGAACTAATGAACATGGACATGAAACATATTTTAAACAAAGCCTTTAAAGGCAATGTTATTTATACTGCTAGTAAATCAATGTTACTGAAATTAAACATGATTCAAGTATATTTAGTTAAGTAGGATGTCCTGAAATAATCCTGGGTAAAATGAACAATACGAAAGCCGAAGAAAAGTGGTCCCAAACCTCACGTGTGGTCAGAGGCATCTCACAAGCCAGGCTCGGGTTTCATACCAGGGGCCTCGTTAAACTAATTAATGCAGGAAAATCAATCTGCTCTCCAGCAATGTTGTATGTGCAGGTTTCTGAAGGGGGGGCATTTGTTGGGGTGGTAGAAAAAGCATCACTCAGTTCAATTTCAACCTGTTCTATTGCCAAACTTGACAAGACAGAGGAAGACAAAGAAAGATAGACGCCTCCCTACAATCTTTGACATTTTAGTCATTTTTCTTTGCTATACCAATGAAAATGTGGCTCTTTCTTCTAACTTAGTGAACTTGCAGTTATATGACGAGTGCTTATTTCCTCAGGTAATTTATTATGATTAAATTGTATGGTCTCCATGTTCTTGTTGAGCTCCAAAACCAAACCAAACCCCACCCCACCCTGCCCCGAACTAATGATGGGCAAAGGATGGAGCAGTTGTCCTCCACACTGTAACTAACGTAAGGGCACTTAACACTCATGACATCTACTCGAGAAATAAGCTTCAGCCGGGGAAGCTGGGTGGCCCCAGCCCACTTCAGAGGCACCGTGGAGGCAGAAGCTTTTGTTCATGTTAATGGACGGAGTGAAAACTTGTCCGAGCTGGGTCGTCCACACACTCCTCTCTCTGCGAGCTGAATCTCATGCCCTAGTTTTCTTCATTAACCACCTCCAAAACGCATCACACGCACAAGAGATCAGATCACAGTATATTTTATCAATATTAATAGGGAAAGGAAAACTCTGCTTGTAATTAAGAGAGTCCGTAGGCTTTGATTTAGACCATTACTAACGCCTCTGCATCTTTAGATTAAAAACCGACCTCTTTTATTTAATAATATTAAATCCCGACATGTATCTTCTAAAAAGCTTTAATAAGACAAAGATAAGATTTGCATCCCCATACAAGTGTCTTTTTCAATTGATTATGAAGCCGCCATTGATGTGTGAGAAATTGATGTTTTCCTCTGTTCTTAAGGGGCTCTAATAGAAGGGGCGGGATTCGAGGAGGAGACTTTGCCACTTTGATCTTCAATCAGTAAAAATTCCCACTTCTTTGTCAGACTATATTTGGTAAATAACAGTGACAATCCATGTGCTTTAAAAAGATGAAATGGAGAGAGACAAAGTGAGAGAGGGGAAGCAAATGTGTGTGAGTGTGCATGAGACAGAGAGTGAGAGAGTGACAAAGAGTGAGAGTGAGAGATATTGACTGGTTCATTGATTGGTAATTTACTAATATTTCAAGGTGTAAGAAAACACAGCTTCACAAACTATTTGTGCCTTCAGAAGTGTGAGCGACACACACACCCAGGTACGGGGCGAGGATGTCAAACACCGCAGTCACCCTGGACTCAGGGCAGCGTTTTCCGTATTTACGGTTCGGTTGGTTCCCAGTAAGCCAGGTGTCACGCCGCGGCCGCCACGTTCCCCTCCCAGCCAACCCGCTCCGCCGGGCCCACATCCGGAAGCCCCCCGCATGGCCGATCCCCACCAGGCACGGCTCTGCACCCTCGCTCCGCGGAGGCCGGCGGAGACGCCGCCACGGTGCGTTTGAGAGGTGAGGGGCGAGGCCACGCGGGCATCGGGCCGGGCAGACAAAGCGGGTCGGTGTGGCGGGATGCTCACGGGGATTTGACTCACAAATAAAGATGAGAGACGAGGAAAACAAAGCCAAGAGGAGGGGAAAAGTCTAATGGAACACTGCTTGACAAAATGGCCTCAATCGGCCATGACAATAGAGGCGGGCTTTACATGCAGATCAAAAGACGGATAAGATGTGAGCGAATGATATTATGGTAAACAAAGACTTACTTAGCGGGCTGGCAATATCCACTAGCCACACATAAGGGCATTCCTGATTTGAAAGTTTAAAAAATACAAAATAAAATAACATAAAAGCTGATTTATGGTCTAATAATAACACAATGGTAGCTATAAAACGCGATGCAGCTAACCCAGATGGATAGACGCATAGCGGAGTTTGATATGTTGTGAATGTAGTGCCTCCATTAATCGCGCCATTCCTGTTCACCACACTGTTTTCCCTTCAGTTCCCACAGCTATTGTGTCACTGCTGTTCTAAATACTACGGCAATGAGAACAGAGCAGGGCGCGAGGCCAACTGAAGACACGAGCAGAAAGATTTGGCCAAGCACAAACACTTCAAGACGGAGTCAGGAGACAAAGCAAAGCATAAGCCTCCGTGGTTGGAAAGACAGAAGGATGGACAGATCGCAGTGTGGGAAAAGTTAAATATAAAAAGAGAGAGAGAGCACAGATGGAAAACTAGCCGGAAAGAGGGTGGAGGAAAGATGGTGGCAAAAGATGGAGTGAGGGACGGAGCGAACGCTGTCCAGGTGGATGGAGAGCAGGAGGAGAGAGGGAGGGATGGAGGGATGGAGAGAGGGAGGAGGTATGGCAGGAGCTGCTGGGGCTATGGGCTGGCTCCAGGCAGCGAGAGGGCATGTGGGGATTTCCTTGCAGATCAACAACAGCACACTCAATAAAGCCCCACGGAGCGGGCAAACGGATCTGCCTCGACACACGTGAGCCCAAATTTACAAATGTTTACATCCTTTAAGGAAAAGCCGAGGAGCTGTCGATCCTGTTCGATATCCGCAGCCAACAACCAAACACAAACATGTGCATGCACGCACCCCCACCCGCCCTCTCCTCCGTCCACGCATACGCTCCATCTGTTAGCGCCTGTGCTGGGCTGTTACGTACAGGCAAAATATTCAAAATACACGTTTTGTATTAATTTGCAGGGGTTTTTTTTTTTTCAAAACGCGCTTTGTACTGTGCTATTCAGTTGTGTACGATATTTGTATAAATAAGCATATTCATCTATTTATACGTCTGGAATTGAAAATTTGGTAAATTATTCTGAATGTACATGTGCTTGGAGGTTATTATTGTTGTCACTGAGAGACGTATCAGAATAAAGGGATCTTCTAGCTCTTTCTTATACAGTAATCTGCAGTATACGGTTCCATATGCTGTCCCAAACACGACAGCAAAAAATAAATAAATAATAAAAAATAAAACCCGACAGAAAGAAGAGAGCAGTGAGAAGCAGGTGGAGACTCTGTGTCCTGTCCGCCCTGGCAGTGTCTGTCTAGAGGATGAGCAGGAGACAGACAGCTTTCACAAAGCTCTGGTGAGGCCTGCCTACTCGTGTACTGGTTGCCGGCTCAGTGAAGCCATAGTCCAGGCTCTAGCCCCCTCTGTCCGAACGAACTCAACCCAGAAGTGGACATGAGAGAGCCTGTCTCGGCACGCCGCCTCCTAACCACATCCTTAAACAAGCCCGGCTTCAGCGAGAGCGGCTACAGGCTCTCCTTACACCTCAGAAGTGGGCAGGTCACCCCAAGGCCCAGGCGGCCAGAAGCACCGGCACGGTCACCGCAGATGGTGGTTGTATTCTTCTTTAAAAAGAGCTCAGGTTAGGAGGGCAAGCCCAGCCCGTCACAAGTGGAGACTTATCATATTTCTCTCTCCCAAATAAACACACTTAACTGTATGTCCTCAGGTGAACAGTGGTCCACTGAAGAAGCATGTCCTATTATCGAAAGGGATCAGCTTACTATAAAAAGCCTGTTCTTTGACTCTCAGCTCAAGAAGTTTCTCAACAGAGAGAAACACTAACTGTAGGAAAGCCAGTAAGGGATGGGGGGGTTACCTGCAGTCATTATGCAGTTGGGAAGCTCAAGCAGACTTTGCAGTTATTACCAGTCCAGGGCAACCTGTGCCGACACATTTTGCAACCTGTGTCAAAAAGTCTGTTTTCCGGTTGGGACTCATTTGCATGTGTGAATAATACATGCTGCTCATAAGCATATTAAATAGAGGAGATCTGCACGGCATCTGAAGGAAGAGATCAGACCTTCCAAGTTAATTATAAAGATGTCAAATGTCAGCCCGTGAACTGCTGCCCCGAGGTCGCCCCCTTTAGTTTGGTGATTATATGCACAAACTACAGATAAAGTGTCATCATACGGGCTATTAGTACTCCTGGAGCTGAAGAAAGCCGGCTCTCTGCCTCTAGTTGCTACACAGAGGCACAGGAGCCGAAGAACAGAACACCTAACGGTCTCATATTCACACACGCTTTAATACACTAAGGATCATTCATCCCTGCGTTTATTCAATCATTCATCCGCTATCTTTCTCCCGATCTCACCCCCGCATTAATTTAGCGCAAGCGTGTTAGCTTTCCACCGTCTAAATATGGAGCCAGCCTGTGGCTTTAACAAGCAAGGTGTTAAAGTGGTGCTATTCAAAAGGAGGACGGATGTGTGGCCGGACCTGCCCAGTCTGGGCCATTACTGTACCATTAAGTCTGGGGGGGAGAAAGACGGGGTGTCAGGGGGTGGGAAGGCGAGGAAGGCAGTGGGCGTGAGAGGCGCCAGTCAAAGAGGTGAGCTGTCTGTGTGTTTCTGTCAGCCCTGTCTCTCTGAAGTTCATTTAAACTGAGGTGGGACGCCTCACTAGCTCTTAACAGGTAAAAGCGGCCATATTATCAGCCCTCAGAGGGAGCAGCACAACCTGATGTGTTCTTTCAACTGTACTAAACTGGGTGCAGCTCACAGAGCTGTGGCCTGAACCAGCCGGACTGAGAGAGCAAGGGGGGGATGGTGTGTGTGTGTGTGTGCGTGTGTGTGTGTGTGGGGGGGGTTGAGTGAGATGGAGGGGCCACTGGTGTGGTGGACGGCTGCTGTGGGAGGACTGGAGGGCAGCTGGGCCTTAGAGGCGCCTCTGTCCGCAGCCCCGAGCACGCTCAATATTTCATCCCCTCCTGCAGGTCAGAGCTGCTTAAGGCCAGGGCAGTGCAGCCCAAGAGCCCGGGTGCACACACTCATCCCAGCCCCACACTGCTGCTCCGCATGCACACACACACACACACACACACAGCTGCACATGTATGCATATACAGTCGTGCACACCCACAAGCGCAAACATTCCCAAACGCCTCACAGAGAGAGTCATTACCCCATTCACCCAGTCTTAAATACTTACGTCTGAAATTTGATAAATAAAGCTATTACACAACATACACACACACAGACATTTCCCCAAAAGTTGTTTGATGAAACTGCACTACTCTATACTACGAGGGTACTAGTTAATGTAGAAGTCAAGGACCTCTCTACCGTTACAACACATTGGGAAGTTACTGCTGGTTTTGAAATCTCCAGCAATTAGCGTGCTTGAATACAGCAAGGAAATGTCATGATTTCTCCCATCATCTGAGAGTACTTAATGGGCATGTGTTACTGCTTAACTGTTAAGAACAAGTCATGAATCTTTATATATTCCAGAGCCTCCCAGTGTTTGGAGATGACAGTAACTCATTTCTGATTCCTTGTGTCCTGCCATGACCTCATCAAAGATGACACTTTTTGAATCGGGCTTAAAAACGTCTTTACGTTTCCAGAGAGCCACATGACATGGCAGCGATCAGTTATGGCAAAATCTCGTCAATGCATTACAAACCGAATCCAGAGTCTGGCGCTCACACACATGCTTCTTGCCATTCTGTCTCACTTTGAACTCATTTCCCTCAAAGTTGGTGTCATCAGAGAGGAATCTATACGTGCATTTTCAGGCTTCCCCCCATGTTTGCTTTCTTGTGTGCGTGCTCGTATACATGTAAGTGTGGGCTGGCGAACGTGTGCCTCCTCGGTTTCTCTTCTCTAAAATCTCCCTTTGATGCGTGTGGTTATTTATTTATTTGTGTGGCGCGCAGGGCTTCTCGAGCGGGTACGGCTACAGGAGATGGGCTGTGTGTGGCTCCACGCGCCACTCATCCGCTAGTGCTCCTCTCTGACAGAGCAACCCCTGACCCCCCCTTTCCCAGAATCCTCCTGTTCAACTACAGGAGCGGTTTTAAAGAGTTGCAGCGAGGCAGGCAGATTTTATCAGCCTTTGTTTGCACATACCTACACAGGGAGCTTGGAGCAGGTTACCCTGATCGCTCTATTAAACAATGGTTGGAGTAATGAAGCCATGAAAGGGGATATCAAAATTTCAATCTCAGATTTAACTCCTGCATGAAAGGCTTGTAACCATACGCAGAATACTGCCATTTTCTTTGCACTGAAACAGAAGCATAATCACATAACCCAGTCTGTATTATGTTAGGGTACATACTCACCTGTGCCCGTGTACAAAGAACAACCATAGTGCAGGTTAAAATAGGCCTGGCTATGCGTACCTGTTTTCAAACACACCATTAGAACACACAGGCCCTTTGGAAAATGTTCGAGTGTTGAACACTGCTTTATTGAGCTAAAACGGTACAATGCACTGCTACATTGGATGATGCACCACCCAGTGATCTGCTATTCACAGAGAAGCAGCAGCCCAAAGAATGATGATGAGGGGAGAGAGAGTGAGACAGACAGAGAGAGTGAGACAGGCAGAGAGAGAGAGACACAGAGAAAAAAGGTCAGGGAGACTAGAAAAAGCTGTTACTCTGTCCTGAAGGCTTTTGGTGAATTGGTAGAATGACAATGACAGGGAGAGGACTAGACTAGACTAGACAGACAGACAGGCAGACAGACAGACAGATAAATAGTTAGACGGATAAAGATGAGTGATTGAGAGATAGATAGATCTATACAGACACGGGGAGAGAAATGGAGAGAGTTTTTCGAGGTAGGTGCACTTTCCTGAATTTTAAGGGTAAAAGGTCTGACTTACTTCAATGATATGACAAAATCTAATGTGTCCCAATTACTAGAGATGTAATCATTTTGTGTCCCAGGAGAAGGACACACTCAACCACTGCTGCAACATTTGATGCAATATATAAATAGGTTATCTTACATGTTCTGGTTTGTTCATGTTATCCTGGTTTCTCTGTTTTAGTGTGTACTGGTCTGTTCCTCCTACAGACATGCAGCACGTATGTAGGTTGCAGAATTATAATTACTAGTATTGTTGCTTGGCCAGTTCACCTGTGATTGCAGTCCACAGTACTGCATGTAAAGCAAAGGTGGCAAATTAAGCCCCGTAAAAAGGGAAGTGAATGAGGGCAGAGAGACCTACACTGGGGCCACGGTCCCCCACTTCACTGGGTCCACACTGGGGCCACGGTCCCCCACTTCTCCCCCACTTCACTGGGTCCACACTGGGGCCACAGTCCCCCACTTCACTGGGTCCACCTGGGGCCACAGTCCCCCACTTCACTGGGTCCACACTGGGGCCACAGTCCCCCACTTCACTGGGTCCACACTGGGGCCACAGTCCCCCACTTCACTGGGTCCACACTGGGGCCACAGTCCCCCCACTGGGTCCACACTGGGGGTCCCCCACACTGGGTCCCACTGGGGCCACAGTCCCCCCACTTCACTGGGTCCACACTGGGGCTACAGTCCCCCCCCACTGGGTCCACACTGGGGCTACAGTCCCCCACTTCACTGGGTCCACACTGGGGCCACGGTCCCCCACTTCACTGGGTCCACACTGGGGCCACGATCCCCCACTTCACTGGGTCCACACTGGGGCTACAGTCCCCCACTTCACTGTAGTTAATTGTGAGCTCAATTCTTCGAAAGGATTTTCCTTTTGCTCAACACAAAGCCCAAAGTAAACAAGAGAACTGTGGAAGAGGCATTTACCAACAGACACAAGACCGAAGGACTTAATACATGGGGGAGAGAGCAGCACAGGGTCAAATGTATCTGGAGACATCAGCCAGGCTACGTCTGGCCCTCAGGCCTTATACACATCTATGAACAATTTACAACAGAGAAGAAAGAGAATAGGTATAGAGGCAGACAGAGCGGCCCTCTGTTTGCGTACTCTATGTTAGCTGTATGCTAACCATGACTGCTTTCATAGTGCCACAGGTAAATGAACTTTATACCCTTTCCTGCAATACAGAGTGGTTTCCTCTCATTAAAAGACACACTTCACTAAGTTATTCTTCTGGTTCTGTCACTAAGCCAGGTTCCTCAAATGTAGATGTTTAGCTTTAACCTTTAACCCTTATGAATGACCGCAGGCAAAATGAATCCTGCTCCCCGGGACAGTCCTCTCCACACAGGTGGCACGCAAGTGGTGCGGAGGAGCCCACGCTGAGCAGAAGTGTTGGCGCTCTCCTCTAACCCACCCCCCTTCATTCCACGTGGCTGTGTAAAGTGTGAGTGTGTGGTAATTGGGGCTGGGGAGGAAGTCTTCACGTGTGCCTTGCCCTCCTCTGGGCTGCCGTGCGGGCCGCTGTTTCCTGCCCAGGCCTCCATCGGTGCAGTGTGGTCCGGGGCCCCAGGGGCTTCTTCATCCCAACAGGCCCCGCCCCCCCCTTTTTTAAACGAATCTCCTATGGAAATAAGCAGCAATAAATCATTCATGACTTTGCATACGCCATCATTAACATCATCCTAGAAATCTATCTGCCCCGACTGAAGCACGAGTACGAAGATTTGACATGGTGAGACAGTAGAAAACAATAAAACGGTCACCAAGCCAAATGTAATTGGATAACTGAATAAATAAATATATAATATATGTATAATGATGAGCGCTAATGGGATTTTATACCTGTGATTGTTGGCTTTGCACTTGGTGCAGCACCGGGGCTTGGAGGTGGTGTCAGTTCAGCGTGTGGTGTGGACTGAGGCGGCGATTAAGCATAAAAGTTGGTACATCCTGTGTTTGTGTACATTAGAGATCAGGCAAATCGTAGCGCAATGCAACTTATTCACTGTGTCTAGAATTTCAAAACTGAAACTGGTATATAATGGAATTCTGTGTGTTTTCCTTTGTCTTTAAACTTAATTAGGCTGCTTTAAGTTATTTCATTTATCATGTTTAAAAGGGATTTGTCTCTTTCAGCTGAAGCTAGTGTTTAGAAGATCAGTGATGGCGGAAAATTCAATGGCACTATCATTACCAAACCAATTAGTACTTTGGCCCATTAGAGGAGCCATCATCCTTCCTCCTATTATTTATCTTCCGTCTTCTTCCTTCAGAAACTTCAGCAACTCACAGAGCTTCTTCCCTGTCCTGCTCCTTCTGGCACCTCCTTCCCTAGCTCCCGCCTCACCACCTCCTTCCCTAGCTCCCGCCTCACCACCTCCTTCCCTAGCTCCCGCCTCACCACCTCCTTCCCTAGCTCCCGCCTCACCACCTCCTTCCCTTCCTTCCTGCCTCACCACCTCCTTCCCTAGCTCCCGCCTTCCCTAGCTCCCGCCTCAGCACTTCCTTCCCTAGCTCCTGCCTCACCACCTCCTTCCCTAGCTCCTGCCTCACCACCTCCTTCCCTAGCTCCTGTCTCAGCACCTCCTTCCCTAGCTCCTGCCTCAGCACCTCCTTCCCTCGCTCTCCTCATTAGAATTTCTGCCATGGCCTTTGGGACTCGCTGATTTGAACATATTTTATTTAAGTGCTTTTGTAGAAGCTAATATTCAGCAGCTGTGATCTATAGCAGAATTACAATTTTCAGGGTCAAGGAGGGTTTCTGATATGGACAGAAATGGGAACAACTGCTGTTAGGGAAAAAAGGAGGGGCGGGTAAAAGAGTAGGTACCGAAAAAGGGGGTGGGGAAGAACCCTCATGAGCTGTCTTTAAAAATAAATGAGAAAATCGGTAATCCCAGAGTCACTGCATGGGAAAAAGAAAATCAATACCCCCTCTCAATTCATCTGGGCCTTCAAAAATCCTTGAAATGAACAAAAGTTGTGAATTTTGTTGCCAATATCGTACATCTCTCTCACAGCAGCTCCCCACCACCATCTTTAAAATATAAACTCACTGGCCAGAGCTGTGGACGCTGTAGATGAGTAAGGCGGTTTGTGCGTGTGTGGAGGGATGATGCCTTTTACAGTAAAACAACACAACTAAAGGGCCTGTTAAGGCCAGACCGGGTTTATTACCGCAGAAGAAGCCTCGCGTCGCCCGCTCTCCGCTCAGAGATCTCCGGCCGCGCCGTCCCTTCAGAGGCAGACGCGCCCGAGTGGAAGAGGAGCAAAACATCATACGGATTTTGTAACCTTTGAACCATCCATTCAATTGACCCTGTATGCCAACCTGCAGGGACCCCCTCGCATGAATCCACCTCAATTTCCTGCCCTGGGAGAAAGAACGGCAGACCAGTGCTGCCATTGGACACACGCTCATAAATAGTTAATCTACTCCCTCATCTAAGGAGGAGGCATCGCGGAGGAGGTGGGGGTGTCGAGAGGGGTCCAACCCATGTGCCCTTTACCAGGCATCGCACGAGACAATAAAACACACACACACACACACAAGCCTGATGTTCAAGGCTTACAGAGCCTGTTTATCGAAGGGCCATGCATAAGCTATACACACAACCTACACCCCCCCCTCCACTGCCCCCACCCAGGCCCATCTCCATGTGGACGTGCTAAGCGAAGCTCCCCCCAGTTCATTAGCGCTCTCTTCAGTAGCCTGTCATTGAGGATGTGCTCCATCAAAGCTGACTGACTCTCGCTTTCCAGAGAGATGTCGCGGGTTATCACCGCCCGCTCAGATCTCCTGCTACTGGGAACATGAATGGCAGGCCGCCTTTTGAAGACAACAATTTTCCACTGATGCCTCCCAGTTGGAAATTTAGAA
The DNA here is from genome assembly GCA_020368025.1 of Brachyhypopomus occidentalis. NCBI lineage: Eukaryota > Metazoa > Chordata > Actinopteri > Gymnotiformes > Hypopomidae > Brachyhypopomus > Brachyhypopomus occidentalis. The sequence goes on from JAGXOD010001377.1 coordinate 1,674,819, forward strand.
TCTTGTCTGGTAAGACACCATATACAAAGTAAATTATGCCATATATCTCAACAGCCAGCCCAAGGTATTCATCACCTGAGCTGACCAGTTTACCTCTGCTTCACTTTTAAAGTAATCAATCTCTTTCAGTTTTGCTTGCTAGTGTCCAAACGGACAAAACATTCACTAATCCCACTGTGTAGGCACCAATGTTCCCAGTGCAGAGCCGTGAGAGGGGGAGCAGTTGGGGAAGAGCAGGTCAGGGGGCTGGGTGGATGATGAGATACGGGTCATACCTGCTTCTTGTGGTGTAGCAGTGGACAACAATGTGCGCGCACACACACACACACACATATGCCTGCCCCCTCCCCCAACCACACACACCCCCACCCACCCACCAGCTGCGTAGTGGAGTACGTGGGTGACGTGCGCACAGCTGGCGTGAGGCCTCGGTTGGAGCCGCAGGTTCAAAGGCATAAACGGTGTCGTTGCCGCCCCTCTCCTCCCGAGTGCTGTGGAATCGCCGACCTGCAGCACGAGTTCAAAAGGCCCAGCGCACCTGACATGACACGACGCAGCTAAATGCAGGGCTAATGAGAGGCGAGAAGACGGCGCGGTGTTGAGATGCAATGCTGATTTAATGACTGCGTTACAACTAGACGAGCACTCGGCACATCTACAGAGATCACAATCCATAAGAGTCACTGACAACCGAAGGCAAAGAAAGAATCAGAATCAGCAGTCACACTAATGCAGGGGACGATCTGATGGATCGGTGGGAAGCCTGTGGTCAGGTGCCAAAGTGCAAACACACACAAACTATATTACATTGGGCACGTGATCACAGCAAACACAATGTCTGATCCACGACTCTAACTGATGGACATTTACTAGAAGAGACACACCAGGAGTAAACATTATTGATGGATGTCACTTCAAGTCAAGTCCGTTCGGAATTCGGCAGACCATGAAGACATTGTCACATGCTTTTGTACACTTGCATTTATGCATAGCAGTTTGGATAGAGAAACGAAAGAAAAAGACAGAACAAAGACTCATCTACCTGGTCTTACTGTGCTTGACAAAGAAAAGACACAGGTCCACTGCTGCTTACTGCAGGTGTCGACACACACACACACACACACACACACACACACACACACACACACACACACACACACACACACGCCTGTGGGGTCTGGCTAAGCGGTAGCAGTGTGAGGGGTCTTGGGGACAGGGGTGTTTCGCATGCGAGGAGAAGGGCAAGAGGAAGGCGGTTGGGCAGATGAATCGTGGAACCCCACCATCCTTCCACCGCCGGAGTGTTCATCCGTTTACTCACACCGTCATAAGGTTGGAACCAGCACACACACACACACGCACACTCATCAAACACCGCAACAGACACGGTACAGGTCACAGTTCACAGGTCAGAGGATGCTTTAAAAAGTATACTGTTTTAAAAGGGGTATTTTTTTCCCCCATGTCATATGTGGCACGGTTCAAAGACAATAAAGCACTGTAATCTCTCGTTCTGTGCACATCCATGGATGCGCTCACACCATGGCCACATTCCTGCGGTGGTAATGAAAGCAGAAGCAGCCTTGAGAACAACTGTCATCCTGGACAGCCACAGACACATAGAGTGGGGGGTCCGTCCACGTCGTGGCCCCTGGCAGGCGGGCTGGGCCCGTCCCAATCAGGGTCTCTCTCGTGGCGGGCCGAGGGGCCCACTAGCTGAAGTCTACGCCGGCCGACGTCAAACTCAATGAAATATTAAAGTCTGCCTGTACCTGCTATTGTTGCCCCTTGGAATAAGATATAACCTATTTGTGACATGTTTTCACCGTTCTTCCACAGAAGACACCGCATGCAACCAAATGAGGCGCAGAGAGGAGGCTAATGAATAATCTATTTCATATTCTAAAGGCCCTGCTGCTTAAAAGGAGAGAGAGAGAGAGAGAGAAAGAGTGATAGAGTGAGGGAGGAGAACAAGAGTAAAAAGAGGGATAAAAGAGGAGGAGAAAAGAAAAAGGTGTGTATTGGGGGGGGTGTTGCAGCAGATGATACTGCCAGCCTGCCAAGGGATCACATGAGATGGCTAATGTTTAAATAATAAAAAAAGGGGGATATAAACAAATCATTAGCCCCCCCAACAGTTGTTTAATGCAATTTCTTAATGAACATAATAGCCAGAACTAATAATAAAAGAAAATAAGAACATCTAAACGGGACCCAACTTGTCGCCAGTGCTCAATTATTTCCTTGTCAAGTTGTTATGATTTAATGAGCCCCTGTGGGACTGACGGCTGTCAGTCAGCCCTGACTTTTTGACACCATTACAACTTCAAATAGAGCCGCAGCTACGCTGCCTTCCACCAGCTACACACTACTGAGATCTGACAGGCTGGGGGAGAGAGAGAGAGAGAGAGAGAGGAGGGAGAGGGGGGAGAGGGGGAGAGGAGGGAGATGGAGAGGGGGAGAGAGAGAGAGAGAGGAGGGAGATGGAGAGGGAGAGAGAGAGAGAGAGAGAGAGAGAGGGGAGGGAGATGGAGAGGGGGAGAGAGAGAGAGAGAGAGAGAGAGGAGGGAGATAGAGAGGGGGAGGGAGATGGAGAGGGGGAGAGAGAGAGAGGAGGGAGAGGGGGAGAGAGAGAGAGAGAGGAGGGAGAGAGAGAGAGGAGGGAGATGGAGAGAGGGGAGAGAGAGAGAGAGAGAGGAGGGAGATGGAGAGGGGGAGAGAGAGCACAAGGAGGGAGAGGGAGGGAGGGAGAGAGGGAACAAGACAGAGGGAGAGACCATGAGAGAAAGAGGGAGAATGTGCAAGTGACAGAGTGCATGAGAAAGACAGGGAGAAAGAGTGAGAGAGAGAGAGAAAGAGGAACAAGAGGAGAGAGAGAATGAGTGAGTGAGAAAGAAAGCACAAAAAGACAGCCAGTCAGCGAAATGCATGCATGCACACACACACACTCACACACACACACTCTCACACACACATGCACACACACACACATGCACACACACACATACATGCATGCATGCAAACATACACACACACAGGGAAGCACACACACACAAACAGGTACACATGCACGCAGGCAAACACGCACACACACGTACACACGCACATCAAGCAAAACACCTTGACGGCAGCCGCACTCACACACAGGTATGGAAAGTAAGCCTGTGCAAACACAGGACCAACCATAAGGAAGCGTGGACAGGAGAAGACAGAGGACTCATCACAACCACAACATGCGGACGCGCATGCCGCTCCCAGGACACTTGATGGGAAACTCGATCAGCGAGGTCATTATCTGATGAGGTTTGTCAAACTGGCAGGACTCCAGACCCCCCCCCCCCCCCCCCCCCCTCTTCTCTTCATTTATTCCTCAACTTAATGATAACTCTCGACGGGTTGGCCCCACATGGGACGGACAGAGACGCACTATTTTGTTGGCCATTAATTTGGCGCTTTGAAGCCAGAGCTGTGAAGCGGAGGCAGAGAAAAGCCCCCCCACCACGCTGCTTCCAAAATAAGACAATCCACCCGGCCTGAAACAGAATAGCAAATGCCCTCTTGCCTGCCTGTCTGTCCATCAGACCCTCCGCCAGAGCACGCATGTGTGGCTGAGAGCGCACACACACACACACACACACACACACACACACACACACACGAGAGAGAGAGAGAGAGAGAGAGAGAGAGAATGTCATGTGTAGCAGGAATAATGAACACAGAATGTATAGGTGAGCACTGTGTGTGTGTGTGTGTGTGTGTGTGTGTGTGTGTGTGTGCGTGCGTGTGGGTGTTAAATGTTCACATGTGAACAGTATATGTGAGCCCAAAAAAGCACCTCTGATTTCTGTGCCTGCACCATGTCCTGACCGTACAGAAGACAGCGTTAAACACGAACACATGCACACATGAAAAAGACAAGACAATTCAAGCCGATAGAACTGCTATAATCTCAGCTAAGTAGACGGATAAACACAGCACATACCAAAGCACAAGCACATTTTGCAAGTGTCAGTCTAAACATTATCGATGTTTTTCATTATTACTCTCTTAAGAGTTGGACCAAAAATCATTAAACAAACAAACGGGCCTGCCAGCGATGCATCGTCACGGCCTTTTATGAAAGACGAAACAAACAAAAAAACAATTTTATATTCACCGAAGGAGGGAAAATAAATCAACACAATGATCATTTACATGAAATAAATACAGATAAAGTACAGATTAGTACTTTGTGAGTGTGCTAAAGGAGTTGTGCCATACATTATGAGAGAAGCTACGATGGGCCACAGGTTGAAACGTGGCTGCGCTGTGGTGCCTGAACACACACCGGGCCTTTATTGACCTTAGACGAACAGCGTGAGAAGCTACTAATCCTGTATGAGGCGCTCCTGAGAGGTGTGTGTGTGTGTGTGTGTGTGTGTGTGTGTGTGTGTGTGTGTGTGTGTGTGTGTGTGTGTGTGCTGCTAAAGGAGCTGACCTTTGGGCTGGATGTACTGTGTGATTCTGCACTGTGTGCTAAGTGCTACTGCACTGTGGGCCTGGACAATGCCTCACTGCTCACGTCACGCACGCTCACACACGTGCACGCTCACACACGTGCACGCTCACACATGTGCACACGCGTACAGGAGATAGGGGAGTCCACACGAGATATGCATGTACATTGCGTGCACAGGACACGCGTGCATGCATACGGACCCAACCATTCAAACACACACACACACACACACACACACACACAATGAGAATTACGCCGTGAAGTACTAACAGTACAAAAGAAATCTAACAGCAGGAGGTAATAATGAAACTCTTTCTTTCTCCTTCCGTGCTCGCGCTGTTGATCCTACGTCTCGGTGCCGCGTGTCCGTCCGTGGGGAGGTCGCTCAGATGGAGGGTCCCGTGCAGAAGGCTTGGAGAGGAAAGTCCTGACCGGAGGGGCTGTACGGGGGCAGAGAGCAGCTCCGCTAGCACTCAGCTCCGCAGGACAGAGCGGAGACAGGACCGCCTGTCAGTGCCACCAGGAATGATTCATGTGAACAATTTGTCCTAATTACTCCAGGCCGCTTTTGTCGCTATTAATCTCACACACACAAACACACACATGCACGCACACACACACACACGCACGCGCGCGCGCACACACACACAGAGCAGCCAGCCAGGAGATCAGCGACTTCGCAGATTGAAATAGATGGCCAGGATGATGGTGAGGAATATGATGAAGCCCAGGATGAAGACCAGGATGCGATTCTGAATGACCCTGTGTACCGACAAAGAGACAGAGAGAAAAAAGTAATGAGACCTACTGTTTAATTACACATCCACACGCAATGTGACTCGCACAATTCATTTTACTATCATGCGTCGCATATTTCAAGTTTGAAGCCATTCGTCTTGGTCATACTGGAATAAATTTCATTTCATTAAGTGTCTCTACTGAAATACACACAAATGCTCTTTAGCAATCCCATGCGATCTACATCTACATCTACTGTACTCTCGGGTTGAAATGACAGTTTGGCAATCCCAGGTGTAATCTCAACCGTAGCCCTGAACTGATCCGAGCCCCGAGTCTCAACCTGAACTTTAGCAATACTCAGTTAAATAGAACCTACACATTCAAATGTTGTTGGTGAAGAAAAACTATAACCTTTGTAGGGACCTTTAATAGCACAAGGGGACACACAGCCACACACAAAACCTTCTCTCTTGACATTCCCATAAAAGGGTTTATTTTAGAATAAAATTTCCAGTTTCCTAAGTCAGCTTTCCAAAGCGTGGATAGGGCAAGGAGACGTGGCCCACCCCAGAGAGGGCGGGGCTAGGGAGTGGGCGCGCTCCGTGTGCAGCAAAGGGAGATGGGAAGACGAGCCGGCCAGACGCCGGGCCTGGGTCTCCGCAGCCAGACCTGCCCCCGTCAATCCTGACAAATGACAGAATTACCCTCTGTGCTGACAAGCGCAGGGAACTCGGACAGTGTCCACCGCCCCTAACAGGAGATGAATAGTCCCCGCCCTCACCATTCATCACTGCGGTGACCGCACGGCAGGCCCTCCCTGTCCCCCACACGCCAGCGAGCACTCGGCCGCCACGACGCACTGCTGCGCCCAGGGGCAGCACCCACAATGCTTTGCTCCGAAGAAAACGAACAAGCCCCGGTGCACACAGGCGGTCCGGGTGTGTGCACGAGGCAGCTGAGACTGGGTCAGCGCTGGTGCCGGCCGGGCAGGAGCCGACCCGTTTCCCCCGCCAACACTCGATCAGTCAAATCGCACTCAATTACATACGTGTAATGGATCTGAGGACGGCTCTCAATCAAGGCTAATGTCTAGGCAGCTGGACCAGCTGCTGTGGGTGGGACTACAGGTGTGGGTGGGACTACAGGTGTGGGTGGGACTACAGGTGTGGCTGGGACTAGAGGTGTGGGTGGGACTAGAGGTGAGGGTGGGACTACAGGTGTGGGTGGGACTAGAGGTGTGGGTGGGACTACTGGTGTGGGTGGGAGTCTACAGGTGTGGGTGGGAGTCTACAGGTGTGGGTGGGATTCTACAGGTGTGGGTGGGACTAGAGGTGGGACTAGAGGTGAGGGTGGGACTCTATAGGTGTGGGTGGGGCTACAGGTGTGGGTGGGGCTAGAGGTGAGGGTGGGACTCTATAGGTGAGGGTGGGACTCTACAGGTGTGGGTGGGACTTCAGGTGTGGGTGGGACTTCAGGTGTGGGTGGGACTCTACAGGTGTGGGTGGGACTCTTCAGGTGTGGGTGGGACTCTTCAGGTGTGGGTGGGACTACAGGTGAGGGTGGGACTCTATAGGTGTGGGTGAGACTACAGGTGTGGGTGGGACTACAGGTGTGGGTGGGACTACAGGTGTGGGTGGGACTCTACAGGTGTGGGTGGGACTACAGGTGTGTGCATGCGTAGGGTGGGTGAGGTGTAGGTGAACGTGAGTGCAGCGCGGAGCACAGGGCAGGCGTGTGCTTCATGATCCAGGCCCCCATACCGTGTCTCTTTAACCAACATTCATTATGTACGCTCATTATTTACACCAACAGGCACATGCCCACACGGACACGCAGGTGATGTGCCCCCCCGGCGGTGGAGCTGCCCACGGTGGGGCTCCTCCCACAGGCCGGACTCCCCTCCGCTGATCCCAGCCATCATGGCGCCTCCAGCAGCCGCTGTGTAGGGAGCGAGGGGAGCAGAGGAGATCTGTGGTCCTGCACCCAGCCGCCCTGCGCATGATAACCCTGTTATCACGGGGGCTGCCGCTGCTCCACAGGGGTGAGATACCGCGGGCGCGGGGGGCCCCGGCATGGGGGCCGCCAGGGAGGCTCCGGCCCCTACAGCGCCATGGCCAGAGAGAGGAGAGCAGGAGCCATCAGAGCGCATCCATCCTCCACGCCTGACACATGACACAGGCAGGGCTGGGAGAGAGCTCACAGTCACAGCTCACGGCACACACACACACACACACACACACACACAAACACACACAGGCACGCACGCTTCCTCTGAGCTTGAGGTACGCTGCTACATGTGCTACATGGAGCCAGGCACAGTGAACCGCAATGGCAGACAAGTGTGTCAGTTCCAGCCTCGCCAAAATAACTCCTTCCAAAAGCAGCAGCCAAAATTATACTGAGTCAATGGGTTAAGAACATCGCCCTAACCTCAAAAGCAGAGAGTTAGCAGGCTAGAGAAGGGAGGGAGGGGGGGAGAAAGAAGGAGAGGGAGAGGGAGGGAGAGAGAGAGAGAGAGAGAGAGAGACACACACAACAGAGAGACAGAAAAAGACAGAAAGGGAGAGAAGAAGGAAAAAGTCCATTTATCAGGGGAGGAGGTGGAGGAGGTGGAGGAGAGGTTCCTCGGAGACAGATGAAAATAATGAGGACTTTTCTGTCAGGAAAGATTTACAAAATCGTACCTGTGTTATTAAAATTTAAAATCTTTTTTCCCTCCTTCTCTCGCAGTGTTTTTTTCCACTCTCTCTCGCTCTCTCAGTTCTCCTTATTAGCAGATTTAATGAGGACAGTGATACACTTCTACACTTGGGGGAAGGGGGTGCAGCACCATTCAACAATAACAGCCCTGCCCCCAGCCTACAGGGCACACACACACACACACACACACACACACACACACATCTATACCCATACACCATACATCTACTACTCTAAAAAGGGCCATGAACACCAAGAAGTTTTTTTTTTTTTCTTGACTAGGCCAATAAAACAAAAATCAATCGGAGTCTGACCTGCTCTGTATTTTCCACAGCACAAGAGCAGAGGGGAGAAGAGGGAGGTAGGGAGGGAGAGGGAGAGAGAGAGAGAGAGGGAGATTAAGAGAGGAGAGAGAGAGAGACAGCAAGAGAGAGATTAAGAGAAGAGAGAGAGAGAGGGGGAGGGAGAGAGAGAGATTAAGAGAGGAGAGAGAGAGAGAGCAAGAGAGAGAGAGAGATTAAGAGAAGAGAGAGAGATAGAAAGAGAGGGAGAGGGAGAGAGAGAGAGGGGGAGAGGGAAAGAGAGAGAGAAGGGCATGCCGGCACGATCAATGTGTTCACTAATGGTTTGACTGACGGACATCATGCTCTGTGCTGTGCTGTAAAAGTTGGGGCCGGAACTGAGTGTGTGATCACAAACTAACAAAGATAAATGTTTTATCAGGCCTCTCCAACCCTCTCTATGCAGCGCCGATGTCAAAGGAGCCTTTACAGGGCCGCGCAGCCCGGCGCCCGAGCTCGCCAGCCCAGCATGCACAGTACAAAGCGCGAAGCAAGACTCCACTCTCCACCTCTTACACCATCACACGCTCAGAGAGAGCGTTAGCGCTGGACCATTACCCTGATGGATGCACAGGCGGAGCTCCAGGGTGAGATGAAGGTGCGTTCGGCAAGCTAACATGCTAACAGGTAATCAGATTAGAGAACTTGGAAAGGTTGAGGGAGTCTACAACCTGTACACCTCTCCCAAGACAAATAGTAGCCACACACAGACACACACACACACACACACACAGTTGGGGTAACGATAAAAAGAGTGGCCTTTGATTGCATGTTGTTTAGTTAAAAGCACTTGACACCATGTAATTCCCCAAAGAGAAACGGTGCTTCTGGCCCTCAGAGCCACTTTAACTAACACCCTCTCTCTAGCTGTGCCATAGCTGTGTGTAAAATGGCTGCAGGATATAAGAGGCCAGTTAAACTGCACACACACACACACACACATACACACACACGCACGCAAATGCACACACACGCACGCACATGCACACACACACACACACACACACACACACACACACGCACACACACACACACACACACACACACGCACGCACACGCACGCACACGCACGCGCACGCACACACACACACTGGTATTACTCTCTGTGAAGTATTTATAAATGTATAATGGCTTGTATATGTGTGTCAGTAAATAATGCTACGCGTACACTCCTTTACCCTAATCTTAAACTCAGTAACCCCCCAAAATAAAATATTTTTGCTTTCACCTTTTCAAACGAGGCCTTTTTCAGGGTGTTAAAAAAGAACGGGGGGAAAAAAAAAAGAAACATTTTCCGGGACCTGCCAAATAGCCCCACAATGTCAGAATGCTTATGACTCCCTGTCATCATGGAGACACCGGTGCCCACAAAGTGCTAAATATATACCCACTCTACCACACAGTGGAGATTATCAAATAAAGCATACTGTGGAAAAATATAAAGATCATATCTGAGGAGAAAGAGCCCTCCTCCCACACACACTCACACATCCCAGCACTGGCAAATCAGTGTCTGGTGTGCTTGTATTAAAGGAAGAGGTGCAGGGGAAGGCAAGGCAAATGATGTGGTGCACCCGGCCAGCAGCCTGCATGTCAGAGAGCTCCTTCACACACACACACACACACACACACACACACACACACGTAGGACCAAGATCACTGCTCTACACACTCATGCATTTTTTATTAGTGGGGGGGGGGGGGGGGGGGGTGTGTGTGTGTGTGTGTGTGTGTGTGTGTGTGAAAGAGGGGCTGTTGAGAAAGGAGGCAAGTGAGAAAACAGAGGGAGAAACACCTTGTTTGCAACACTTTCTGGAATGTTCAAGAACTTTTGCCTGCAGCGCATTCTGGCAGCTGTAGTGTGTTGTCCTGGAGTGATGTCCGGGTGGCATTTCTGATTTTCCCTTATTTTTCTATATCCACAGATCACTCCCCTGGCTGGCTGCCTGCCAACACACTAGCACTTGCTCCCTCTTTATACTTTTGCCAGTCTACCTCACTTGCTCTCTCCTTCTTTCTGTCCATGCCAGTCTCTTGATTTTTCTTTCGCTCGTTTTCTATTCCCCCTCCCTCGCTCGGCTCATGCCCTCTTCTATCCTACTTTCCTCCCACTACTCTGTCTCTTCTCTCCCTCTCTCTCTTCTCTCCCTCTCTTTCTTGTCTCCTTCTCTCTCTCTCTCTCTCTCTCTCTCTCTCTCCTCTCTTTCTACTCTCCCTCTCTTTCTGGGAGGGAGAGTGATGATGTTAAAAGAGGGAGAGGTACTATGTGCATCTGAACAGCTCTCTCTCTCTCTCTCTCTCTCTCTCTCTCTCTCTCTCAGAGTGGGAAGGCCTCTGTTACTCTGCAGCCAATAAGAGGCCAGTAAATATTATGTCTGGGTCCGTGTTATGGCTGAATGCAGTGAGGCAGCAGTCACCATAGGTGTGCTCAGCCTGCACCGCACCTAATGCTGGAAACTTCAGAACAAACAAGCCCCTACGTCCAGGCCTGCTCGTCTTTCACACAGCCGCCGTGGAGGTGCACTCTGGGAAATAACACGAAGATTTGAGGCAGAAATGAGAGCTTTGCACAGACAGCATGGTACAATTTCTTCTTTCTTCGCCGAACTTGTCAGCGAAGCCTGTGGGGGAGAGGTTTCACGCTGCCAACCCATACGCAAGCACAACTTCAACGGGCCACACACTTTCCCTTTATTGGGAGAGATAGCCCCCCCCACCCCCCCTCCCGAACACCCCCGCGTGGCCTGATGCCTTAAATTCTTCAGGACCACACGGTGCATGACTAACACATACATCCCGGGCCATTCTGTGCTGCTGAATATGTCTGTCTGATGATTCGACGACGTGACCAAATGTGTTTGGATGCCTGCGCAGGACCTGAGCTTGGCTAGGGGGGCTCCGCGGACCAGCAGGGAGGGGCTGCGCTCGGCGCTCCTGCTTGATTGAGAATACAACACCGTTTATACAAGGGAGGGAAGTGACTTTCTCACAATTTGGGGCGCGCTGCTAAGATTTCTGACAGAAAAAAACGCGGCTGCATACCATGGGAGGAGCAGCTGGGGTTTGTATTACGGCGCTTGTTGAAAGGGTGTAACATTAGCCACAGAAGCGTCAGCCTCAAAAACGATGATACGCATAAATTTTTATTGTTTGTTCAGTATTGAAATCTCATTAGGCCACATAAATCAGCTGTGTGCGCTGGTTGCTGCTTTTGCAAAAGGGGAGAGATTGCAGTGCTGGGCTAGGAGGCTTTGTGATGGTCAGGCCAGACCTGGGGCGCTGGTTTATGATGTCTCAGTGTTGTGTTTCGGTCATAGTATCTTATGGGGGGGGAGAGACTAGTGAGAGAGGGAAATGGGAGATTTGGAGACTTCATATTTCTTATTTTCAAATGGAAGCATTTTGAAAGAATACATGCTTAAATACAGAACAAACGCATGCTTACATTCATAAACATAAGGGTTATGAGGTGGAAAAAGTGAATTCTGTAATGAAACATTTATATATTTCAATTGGTCTTTTATGCATTTAATGGAAATCCAAAAAGAGAGGAAAAGCCTTCACTAGCCTCCAGAGCTCAGTAGTAGCATCCAGACACATGCATGAAAACTTTTCAGCCCTTTCCCAGGCTAAGAGGACGCCAGGCACACGATGTCTGCCGGCTGCTGGGATAGTTCAGCTCCGGGACCAGGACAGGGGTCCACTGAGGCTCAGACAGTGCTGGCAGCGGAGAGACTATAGAGCCCCCACACACACCACACAAGCTGCCCCCCCCCACACACACACACACACACACCACCATGCGGGTTGCCATTCCTTCTCCACATCTCGCAGGACGCTGGCAGCTGTTAGCTTTGAGGAAGTACAGCGGTGCTGTGTGCGTATGAGGTGAAAGGCCTTTGAGCAGCATCTCCTGAAGCAACGAGCCCTCAAATGAGAATAAAAAAAAGCCCTTAATGGGCATAATGTCCTGGCTGTCCTTGGCCCGGTGAGGTATGGAAGTCAGGAAGAGGAGTGTCTGTGTGAGAGCGGCAGACTCTCACCCACTGCATGTCCTACACAGCCTGTACACAGGGAACAGCCACCTGAGCAACACCCAAAGCCTGGTTAATGAGCTGGCTGTGTGTGTGTGTGTGTGGGAGGGAGAGAGAGAGAGAGAGAGAGAGAGAGAAGAGAAGAAGAGATAAAGAGGAAGAGAGAGAGAGAGAGAGAAGAGAAGAAGAGAGAAAGAGGAAGAGAGACAGAGAGAGAGAGAGACAGAGAGAGATTGAGAGAGATAGAGAGTGAGAGAGAGAGAGATAGGAGAGAAAGCTCTCCCTGGGCGATTCCAGTGGTTTGAATAGAGGACGCCGTAATGGACACAGAGAGAAAAGACATACTTATCGAAGAAAATGGAGACCTTGACTTATGGTATCCTGCTGAGAGGATGACAGTCTCTCCGTCTCTCTCCCCCTCTCTCCCTCTCTATTTCACTCTCATTCTCTCGGCTTGTTTACCTGTTACAGAGTCATAATTACCCAGCGATACGTTCAGAGGACACTTAGGAGCCGTCACTCATCTGGGGTGCATGATCTTGGTGGCAGAATGAGGAGCAAAAAGCCCCAAGCCAGCATCTGTTTATGGGAAATCTCAAAGTGATGGCAGAAGAATGCAAAGCCCTGTGGTCGTAGCGTCTCATCTCCGTCTCCGCCTCTCCGCTCCGCCGAGCCAGTTCTCCCTGTCCACTACTTGTACTTTTAACGGCGCTTTCCAGCCGCAAATCCTACAGAAAGTTTGCTGCGTACACTCCCTCTGTGGAGCTAAAGGAGGGATAATGTCATTCCACATCCCTCGACTTGACACTACAAGGGAGGTTTTAGTCATTCTAAATAATCCATGCCATTGCATTAAAATTGCAGGCCCTCCAAGCCTGCACTTCACACCAATCCCACAGCCCAACCCTGTACTACAGAATCATGTCTCCGGCTTGATTATGTTAAGAGAGGGAGCAAGACAGAGAGAGAGAGAGAGAGAGAGAGAGAGGGAGGGAGGGAGAAAGAGGGAGGGAGAGAAAGAGACACAGGAGAATTGGGAGAGAGGAAGAAGAGGAGGAAAGAGAGGCTAGACGTAGAAATGACTGCTGGGTTGTAGGGATTGACTGAGAGATGGAGAGATGGTTGGATGTGTGGAGGAGCACAGCAGCTGAACAGGTGTGAGGCCCCTGAGTGACACTAATTCACTCATGATTACTGGCTGCACTCAGCTATGGTAATGGTAGAGACTCAGGCCACCGGTTTGCTGTAATAACTGCATTATTGACTTGTTGCTCCAGCTCCATTTGGTTATTGCCCTGGAGGCTGGAATCAATAGACTCAGCACTGAATCTGACTAATCAGGCCCTGAAGCCTCTCAGGGTCAAGCTGAAGAAAACTCCAGAAAATCTATTCCACCAAAGAGACTGAGATAGAGAGGGAGAGAGGGAGAGAGGGAGAGAGGGAGAGAGGGAGGAAGGGGATAGAGAACATTACACTGACTGGTGTGTGAAATAATTGACAAAAATTGTTCTGCTGATGTCTAAACCCATGAGCAAAGAAACACAGATAGACTGACAAATGTAAACCTATAGATACGGACAGATAGATAAAGAGATAGTGGGGAGGGAGGGAGTATGTATGTATTTAAATGTAGAGGGCAGGGTGAGAGAAAGAAAGTGAGAGAGCGAGAGAGGTGAGATGGAGAGAGGTGAGATAGAGGTGAGATGGAAAGAGGTGAGATGGAGACGTGAGATGGAGAGAGGTGAGATGGAGAGAGGTGAGATAGAGAGAGGTGAGATGGAGAGAGCTGAGATGAAGAGGTGAGATGGAGAGAGGTGAGATAGAGAGAGCTGAGATGGAGAGGTGAGATGGAGAGAGCTGAGATAGAGAGAGCTGAGATGGAGAGAGGTGAGATAGAAAGAGGTGAGATGGAGAGAGCTGAGATAGAGAGAGCTGAGATAGAGAGAGGTGAGATAGAGAGAGGTGAGATGGAGAGAGCTGAGATGGAGAGGTGAGATGGAGAGAGGTGAGATAGAGAGAGCTGAGATGGAGAGAGGTGAGATAGAAAGAGGTGAGATGGAGAGAGCTGAGATAGAGAGAGCTGAGATAGAGAGAGGTGAGATGGAGAGAGCTGAGATGAGATGGAGAGGTGAGATGGAGAGAGGTGAGATAGAGAGAGCTGAGATGGAGAGGTGAGATAGAAAGAGGTGAGATGGAGAGAGCTGAGATAGAGAGAGCTGAGATAGAGAGAGGTGAGATGGAAAGAGCTGAGATGGAAAGAGCTGAGATGGAGAGAGGTAAGATAGAGAGAAGTGAGATGGAGAGAGCTGAGATGGAGAGGTGAGATGGAGAGAGGTGAGATAGAGAGAGCTGAGATGGAGAGAGGTAAGATAGAGAGAAGTGAGATGGAGAGAGGTGAGATGGAGAGGTGAGATGGAGAGAGGTGAGATGGAGAGAGGTGAGTCCTTCTCATTCCCCATGACTCCAGGGTTCGGAGTTCAGAGGGTCCAGTGTTCCAATGTGTTCAGCCACATTGCAAACTGGTGACAAGGAGGATGTTTGTCAAGAAGTCAATCCATATTTGTATGGAAAAAATGACATGAAGTGGAATACTGCACAACTGAATTTTCTGTAGGAAGAACAAAGTACGTCATGTATAAGAGGCATATTCAAGTGCACTGATTCTAAACCAGGCTAACAAGACGCGAGTCCACAGTCAGTGTTTGTGGTTTCGTATTCCTTGAATTTAAGCAAGTTCTCTCTCTGATAGAAGCTCTCTCTCCACCACCATACATGCACAATATCATACACAGACAGAGGGACACTATGGAAAATTCATAAGGGAAAGAAAATCAATAATTTATACCAAAGTCAAGCAGTAGGGGTTTCTTCCCCTCCACTTACTGCTTCTGCAGCAAGAGTGTGTGTGTGTGTGTGTGTGTGTGTGTGTGTGTGTGTGTGCGTGTGTATGCAGACAGTGAAGGAAAAGAAGGGTAAGGGTGGCAGAAACTCAATGCATTTTATGTGTTCTCTCGAAGAGATGGAGGGATGGAGGGATGGAGGGGGAGAGCTGGGACACAGAGCCCCTCTCCCCACCGCCGGCTCCCTGCACACAAACACTAACTTCAGCCTCGTTTGTGTGGCTGTTGTTGCTACGGTCTGGTTGCTTTTTTTCTGCCGTTTTTCCTCTGCGCTGCTGTCCAGCGCGCTTGAGCTTACACGGGCACTTTCCCCACACGAGAGATGTTATTGACCGCCACGTACAGCGGCAGTTTTAAACACCGACAGCACGTCCGTGACGTAGGCTCCGCGCTGATGACTCAGAGGACACAGGTCCTTAGTGGAGGCAGAAATAACCACCTTGCAATAGAATCATTCCCTCACGGCCACGAGGCCTGGGGGCCCATTCTGTTCAATGGTGCCGGCCCTACACGGCTGTGGAAGAACTGCTGGGATACATTAGAACTGCTGCTCAGAGATCAAACCAGCCTGCAGCTCCCGGGTCACACAGGGGCCAACTAGCACAGGCCAGCAATGCAGCATTTAAACACCACCTGTATGCAAAGTGCCTTTTACACAGGGGAGAGAGGGAGGGAGGGAGGGAGGGAGAGAGAGAGAATGAGGGGAAGTCTCTCCTACAGTACTGCTGGACAGCTCTTTAGCAGGCGTGGATAGGCTATGAGCTGTGATAAGCTGTAGTGTTGTACAGTAGATCAGCTGTTTCGCCCCACAGAGAGAACGAGCACTTTAACACTGCCCAGGATTAGCTCCAACAAAGAGCTACATGATACCATCAGCACCGCCACACACACAGCCATCCGCATTCAAGCGCCATGATACCATCAGCACCGCCACACACACAGCCATCCCCATTCACACACACCAGCTTCTTTTTCTCATCTATCTTGGAATTATGTACATACACTCCACCATTCAACACAAACAACAATAGGACACACACAGGCACAGTCATGTGGACATGCACGCGCACACACACACGCACGCACACACACACACGAGCACACAAATAAACACTCCTACGCACAAGCATGCGCACACATACACACACTCACATGCACATTCTCACACACACACACACACACACACACACACACACACACACACACACACACGAAGCAGATCACACATGCTGTGGCTTCTAACACCTGGCCAATAAAAATGCTCTGACCACAGTCTACTGCGGAGCACCCCAGGACTCCCCAGACGCGTGGGAACCCACACGCCGCCCCACGCCACCCCACACCGCCCCACACCACCCCACACCGCCCCACGCCACCCCACTCCACACCGCCCCACGCCACCCCACTCCACGCCGCCCCACGCCACCCCACACCGCCCCCCCCCCCCCCCCCACACCGCCCCACACCGCCCCACTCCACGCCGCCCCACCCCACCCCACACCGCCCCACCCCACACCACACCGCCCCACCCCACACCAGCCGCCAAGGCACAGAAACGACAGCAGATACCACGCCAGGCGTTTCTGTTCTCCGCTACACAGAACCACGGCCGCGTCGGTGAGGAGGCTCTTGCGAGCGCAGAAGGACCCCAAGACGAACGCGGGTGCTGAGAGGCGGGGTTTCTCTCCCCCTCCACTGCTTGGTTAACCAACTGACCCACAGTCAAAGCACACACACACACACACACACGCACACACACACAAGCACACACACATACAAACACACACACATACACACGCATACACACACATAAACAAGCACACAAACATACAAACACGCACACACACACAAACATGCACACACACACACACACACACATGTACACGCGCGCCCACACAGTTCTTAATCAACCAGAAAACAATGAAAGCAAGGCTTCTACAGACAGTAATGACTTCACAGTTGCATTTGGCTGTCAGAGCAGGTTGTGGGAGGAGCTGGGAGGATCACTTCCTGGTGGCACTGAACACAGATTGAAACCCAATATAATGGCAACATTTTCCCTCCAAACCTGACAAACCTGTTGGGGGTGATGGGAAGAGTGGGGGGTGAGGTTCAGGGTGTAAGGTTACGGGTGTGGTGTACAAATAAATAAAAAAAGATACTCTGGCATGTTTTCAGCCCAATGGTATCAGTTTCTCCAATGTTAACCTGGGGACTGCCTATCTTTTACTTGCCACTCTCTCACACGCACACGCACACACACGCACACACACACACCTTGTATTTTTACATTAATGCAGACAGTTAATTTTAGACAACCAAACGAATGTTGTCATAAACATGAGGGTGGAGACGCAGCCCGTGTCTGACCTGACATGACCTCTGAGCCTCCATGTTACCTGTTACCAGCTCTACCAGCACTGCCATGCTGAGAGTTCAGCTGTAAATCTTACTGATCTCTCTCTCTCACACACACACACACACACACACACACACGCGCGCGCAGGCATTGCACACACGGCACATCGAAAAACATATCACTTATATTGCCTGCTAAAGCATGATGTTAATTATTGCCGTCATCTTCTTTTATGACTTTGTCTACACAACAAAGCCTGGCTGTAACCAGATGAACGCCAGTCTAGACAATCTGAGGTCACCTTAACGGCTGACAGTCCTCAGTGGTGCAAGCACTGGTGCACCAGTGAGACTTACACAAGCGTAATCAGAATGATAGGAACGTAGGGCGTCTGCAAATCTCCACTGGGTTTTTTTGTGAGATCCTCCCTGTGATAGTGGAAAGTTCAGCCTGGCTTTAGACCTGGAGCCAAATCAAAGCTCTGAGAACTCAAGAGAGTGGAGACACACACACTGTCTGCTAGAATCACACTCATCCTTCTCTACTCCTTTACTTGGGTTAAGTGCCTCAGCTCATCACTGCCCACACACACACACACACACACAAACAGGCAACAAGGAGAGCAAGAATGAAAGTTTGATAGAAGGCTGCCTTTTCATCAAAAACAAGCTGAGAGAAATTCACATATAAACGTGTTTGAGAGAGAGATAGATAGGGAGAGGTTAGAGAGAGGAGAACTCCAAGGAGGTGAAAGAACACTGTGAGAGTAGAGAGGAGAACACAGTGTGTGTAGAGAGGAGAACATCGTGAAGGTAGAGAGGAGAACATCATGAGGGTATAGAGGAGAACACAGTGAAGGTAGAGAGGAGAACACAGAGGAGGTAGAGAGGAGAACACAGTGGAGGTAGAGAGGAGAACACAGTGAAGGTAGAGAGGAGAACACAGAGGAGGTAGAGAGGAGAACACAGAGGAGGTAGAGAGGAGAACACAGAGGAGGTAGAGAGGAGAACACAGTGAAGGTAGAGAGGAGAACACAGTGAAGGTAGAGAGGAGAACACAGTGGAGGTAGAGAGGAGAACACAGTGGAGGTAGAGAGGAGAACACAGAGGAGGTAGAGAGGAGAACACAGTGGAGGTAGAGAGGAGAACACAGAGAAGGTAGAGAGGAGAACACAGAGGAGGTAGAGAGGAGAACACAGTGGAGGTAGAGAGGAGAACACAGTGGAGGTAGAGAGGAGAACACAGAGGAGGTAGAGAGGAGAACACAGAGGAGGTAGAGAGGAGAACACAGTGGAGGTAGAGAGGAGAACACAGTGGAGGTAGAGAGGAGAACACAGTGGAGGTAGAGAGGAGAACACAGTGGAGGTAGAGAGGAGAACACAGTGGAGGTAGAGAGGAGAACACAGTGGAGGTAGAGAGGAGAACACAGTGGAGATAGAGAGGAGAACACAGTGGAGGTAGAGAGGAGAACACAGAGGAGGTAGAGAGGAGAACATAGTGGAGGGTAGAGAGGAGAACACAGTGGAGATAGAGAGGAGAACACAGTGGAGGTAGAGAGGAGAACACAGTGGAGATAGAGAGGAGAACACAGTGGAGGTAGAGAGGAGAACACAGTGGAGGTAGAGAGGAGAACACAGTGGAGGTAGAAAGGAGAACACAGTGGAGGTAGAGAGCCTCATGGAGATTCCCGGGCCACAGATCTGGGCCTGAACACTGGCCAGCTGCTCATTTAGCTAAAGACTGTAGTTAAGATGGCTGCCGAGGGCAGCGTGGCTGAGAGGGGAGGCAGCTCAGCACCGGCCACTGCTGGGCTTAATGAGAGGGAAACTTGTGTTTGGGAAAATCTAATTTAAGGCCCTTGTTTGTTTTTCTGGCCTTATTTTGAAAAGGCAGCAGGCAACCAAAGATCTTTTTTCCTCCCCCCCCAAACCCCCCCCTCCCTCTTCTTCCTCCTCCTCTCTCATGCTCTCGAGACACGAGCCTCCAGCAGTGAGGATGCGCGGGACCCGGAGAACGGCGCCGAGAATCACACACCTTCAATGGAGCCGCTCTTTCTGTGCCGTGCGTAATTAATTGCGAGGTTACATTCCATGTCAGCCAAGCATATGCACGCATATGCACATGTACACATTCTCAACGCAAATATTAGCTAACAGCCGTCCTCTTCCTAATTGAGACTTATTCCCTGCGGGGTGGGGGTGGGGGGAGGGGTAGGGGGGGGTTTGGTGATGGCGGGCGTTAATTAATCCTGGTTTTTTAAAAAAAAGTAAATGACATTCATTAGCAGAGACTGCAGCCAAGCAAGATTATTTACATGGCAATAATCTGGCTGCTTCTGCCAGTGTGTTCTTTTAAAGCTACGGAAATAACTCACAGAGAGGACGGGTCCAATCAGCCGGCTCCTCCTGCATTCACTTCCACAACAATTAAAACAGAGGAACAGATGGAGCCGTGGCTGTGTGAGCACACACACACACACACTCTTCATCTCCTCATTCCACTTACACACACTCACACACACACAAACTCACAAGCACACACACATTCATTCCAGTAATAAGGCACACAAAGCCATACCTTACATCCAACAGAATGTAAACACACTTCAGTAAACTGCTACCATACACGTTACACAATAACGGTCTAATAACGATCAGACATCAAAACGATGACCTCCATCCCAGACGCTACAGTTGCTGTAAACGACGGGTATACGGAGGCGCACAGAGGCACGGCGAGTGCCATGTCCATGTTCAGCCTGGATGATGGGTACATGTTTGCACACATGGGCCTCTGCTGGCATTACAAGAAGCAGCTAGTGTGTGTCCTGTCTCAGCAGTAGGGAAGCTCAGTAAGGTGTCCGCCATTGAGGGTGAGCACTTAGGCACTTAGGTAGTTACTCCAGCCGTTAACAACAGAGCAGCCATTCACAGCCTCACACGCCTCTTCATGTAACACGACGGGAAGACAGTTTCGTCCCTATGGCACTTGATTGTGTTTTCAGTTTCTCCATGCTTCCTTCTCT
This sequence comes from Brachyhypopomus occidentalis, assembly GCA_020368025.1. Lineage (NCBI taxonomy): Eukaryota > Metazoa > Chordata > Actinopteri > Gymnotiformes > Hypopomidae > Brachyhypopomus > Brachyhypopomus occidentalis. Next base: position 1,695,416 of record JAGXOD010001377.1, read on the forward strand.
GTCTCTCTCACACACACACACACACACACACACACACACACACACACACACACACTCACACACACTCACACACACACTAAACTGTTCTAGCTTTCCTAAGAACCACTCAAAAGATGTATTGTGAAATGGATATCAATTATACAGGACGCGTCACAGAACTGAACTACAGAAAAGGTTGTCGATAAAATAAGAACTGAAGAGCATGTTTTGTCTGGTGGAGGGAGAGACTGGGGGTCCAGGTGAGTGCTGACGCGTCCCCTCAAGTCCACTGAGGAAGGACTCGCGCCGTCCTTCACTTAGACTCAGTCTCAAGCATCACGGAACTTGCAGCTTTGTAGACCTCACTGCTGAGGTGCAGACTCCACAACACAGCAGAGTGCAGTAGAGAGGGGGAAAAATGCTTTTAAAATTTCATACTGATAAATAATGCCCTTTAAGAGGAGGAAGGCTGATGTATCTTTCCTGAATAGCATGTGTGGATATATGCTTAGCGGGCTAGATTAATCTCAGCTACTATTGACAGCTTGTTTCCAGGCTATGATCAAACAGTCCTCTGACATGCTCTTCAGCACGCTTCTCTCTCTCCCTCTCTCTCTCTCTCACTCTCTCTGTCAGCCGCGAGTCAGCTCTGACAGTCTCAGAGGCCGTTTCAAAGACAGGGCCGACTCGTGTCAAGCCGCCATAAAGGGAGATGAAACAGGAGGCGGCGTGCGGTCCATTTAGCCGCCATCATTATGCTTTTATGTAGAACCCCTCTGCTGGAGATGGAGGATGCTGAACGCGCCCTGCACCTCACAAGGCTCCCTGTGCCCAGGAAGAGCAGGACGGGCTTAAGCAGAGTGAGCGCACGGCCCCCGCGAGACAAAGCCGAGCCCTGCGAGACAAAGCCGAGCCCCGCGAGACAAAGCCAAGCCCCGCGTGATTCGGATCTGGGGGCCGTGCGTGGCGGATGGCGGCCAGGGAAGCCGAGAGCGTGGCCATTGTGCCACCTGTGACCCATCTTTGTCACACTAAGTACAATGCTTAAGGTATCGGCCCTGTGGGAATGTCACACGGGGGGGGGGCGGGGGGGCGGGGCGGGGCGGGGTGCATGCGCCAGGGCCCGGCGAGACCGTGGAGTTGGGCGGCCGGCGAGGGGATGGGGACGGAGGGGGGGAGGATCCGGTGACCGCGACGCCGACGGCCAAGCAGGGCCTACTCCAGAGCGAGAACCCGGCCCTCTCCTCCCACAGATCCCCTTACACGGGCGAGACAATGGAGGCACACAAAACCCTTGCCGCGCTCAGGTCAAAGAATACGCTGCCGGGTCATTGAGTTACCCACACCCGATACACTCTGCCCAGGCACGGTGTGCCGTTACGCAATTCCAGGTCACTACTCGTATGGTGACGGACAGGGCTCAACAATAGCATTAAGTGACCAGCCTGAAACCCTCACCACGAGCTGCAATTGGTGCGTCACTGGTAGCCCTTCAGAAAGGGGCCAGCGACACCGGCGAAGTTCTTGCAGGTCCCGCCCGAGCGTGGTGATGGGAACGGACGGAAGCGGAGAGGGACCTTTTGCCCGGCATCCGCCCAGTCAAAGCTCCTCCTGAAATCCAATAAGAAGCAGGGCGTGCTCTCTCCATCTAGTCTCTCCGACCTCTCTGCGTTCAGATCGATCTGCTTATCTGCCAGATCAAAGCTGCTCGCCGCCCATGTACATTTAACCTTACCCAGGTCCACCCACATCAGGCCTAAATATTAATGATAATAAAGTCTCACACCCATCTTGTGTTAGCCAATTATGCCGCGTATTGATCTGCGCCTCTCCCGGCCAATTAAAACGCAGCCGTTATAATGCATTCAGGCACATCAAAGGGAGGCTCCATTGATCCAGTCCTGGATGTTAGCGTTTACCGTTAGGAAGGGAGGCAGGACGGAGAGGAAACGCTCAGACCGGCGCTCAGGCGCTCGCGGAGCTCCGGCTCGATACTGCCCTCTCAGTGGGGTGGCTAAAAGGACAGCCAGCACCGCCCGAGCCGTCCACACCAACCGGGACGGGGCTTCAGCCGGACAGCCGAGGCCATGGACACTGCTGACGCTACACACACACAACTGCTATTTGCTCATCTCCACATGCGCAACCTGCTACTGAATTAACGAATGTTTTCTTAAAGATGTATTCAAGCACATTGGTGGCGATGTGGTGGTGCTTGATGTTGGGAAGGCATCACTAGCCTTTGTAGGACCAAAGACGTCCTCTCCACCAGCCTGAGTCAATAACAGCTGACTGATCCAGCGCCTTTAGTGCTGGGGAAGCGTCTGGAAAGCGTCTGGTTTAAGAGCGCGGCGGCGGGACTGGGGTCGTTTCTCACAGCCTTCAATGCTGGGTTAAGGTCCTTCCAAACGGCTCCACTGGCCTTCACCTGGAACAGCGGGACGCTCACTCGTTAGCAGTGGAAACGGTAACGAAGCCTCTCGTTGCCGCAGAAGCCCCGCCCCCACGGACCCCCGTCCTTAGTCGTGCGGGGACGCGGGGCGTGTAGGCCCGGAGGAGGGCCTCGCGCTTTTGGGATTGGTGCAGGAGAAGACGGCGGTGGGTCATGGGGCCGCGTGGGAAGAGTTACGCCCCTCGCGCGTTAGGTCGTCCGTCAGACGGCGAGCCAAGAAGCACCAATGGTATCAGGAGCCAGCAGGAATAAAGGTGCACTAGTGAGGAGATTGCGGGAAAAAACGAATCCTTCTACCGGAAAAAAAAAAACCAAAACAAAACAAAAAAAAAAAACAAAAAAAACAAGACAACGCTTGTAAACCAGAAGCACTCGTTAGCGAGCACAGAGGAAAACAAAAACAAAGGCACGCGTCTTTGGACATTATATGGTGGCCGGGGGGGGTCTCTCCCCGTGATGGGGCTCACACAGGCCTGGCCCTCACTGCCCCCTTTGTGCGGGGCTAGGGGTGAGGGACTGCACAAAGGGCCCGTTGAAGCCCCCAGAACACAGCCCGGCTCAGAGGCCCAGGCCAGGCGGTGCCAGACGAAGCCTATTCAGGCCAGGAGAGACGGCGGCCCTGGCAGGAGGATCTCCACAAGGAGCCCTATCGAAGCAAAACAAACAAAGCTCAAAGCAAGAAAACAACTCCGGAAAGAGGGAGATGCGGGCGGCTTGAACGGGGGAACCTTGAAGCACGGCGGCGGTAGGGCGCTGGGGAACAGAGGGGGCCGCGATCTAGCGGTGCCCATTAACGCCAGCCCTTAACTGGGCGAGAGATACAGCCGTTTATCCTCATAAGTGGAGTCAGCCTCCTCTGGACGAGGCGTGCGGGCGGCGTCTCCGAGGAGCGCCGTCGTGGTGAATGGCGCAACGCGGCTCTCCACCCCGCCCGTGTTTTTGCGGGACAACGCAAGCACAGTCGCTGAACAATGGCCAGGGTCACGACCCTTCCCGTGGAAACAGCGCTGCCCCCACTCAGAGAGGGGACGCACTCCACGGAACAAAAAGCACACGCATATCCCTCCGCCGCGCCGACCGAGTTGTCCAGGGGGTCTCGGCGGCCCCGCGGTTGTGCGCCTTGGGAGTCCAGAGCGAAGTTAATACTACAAGATACTACACGAGTGCTCTCCCTACGCTGTGTTTATCTTTGTTTAAACAGGACTCTATACATGCCACTTCAGATCTACAGAGGGGAGGGCCAACATTTCTCAGCTTTGGGATATTGACATTATACTGTTTGTCCTTGGGGTGCCTTGCATTTACTCTGCGCCTCATGCCCTACCAAACGCTATAATTAAAGACTTGTGAAAGGAAAGCAGTGTTTAAGATGGTTTATGCCAAGCCTGTCCTGAAATGCTTGACCACAGGGTAGTTTTTAGACAAGACGCTAGGCATCCGTGTCTTATTAAATAAAGCCCGCGCTAGGCAGGGAGCTCCGACGCGGAGTCACAGAGCCCGTCTGTGTGCGCTCGTCCAGCGGGGGAGACGCGTTGCTACAGGGGGGGCGGCGTGGGAGTCTCACACGAGGGTGGCGCACAGGTGCGTTCTGGGGTCAGCTGAGGTGTGGCACCTGAACCCAGTCAGTAAACAGGCTGGGAAAGTGGCGAGTGTCTGCCATGCCAGCGCGCTAACGTCCTCACAACCTGGTCCTAACGTCGTGACAATGTTAGCCCTGGCGCCATCGCTGCTGGCTCTGCCCGAGACCTGGCCAACAGACAGGAAGCACCGCTGTAACCAAACAAAGAAAGAAACACACACAGACACACACTGACCCAGTCACCACACACTGCAGCATCTGAACTCTAGGAGTGGGCTTAGCGCACTTCAGACTGTGGTACACTCATGAACATACAAGCTTTCTACACACACACACACACACACACACACACACACACACACACACACCAGTGATATATGTATCAATGGTAAATCCAGCAAGGGGCTAAGCCAAAGCATTCAACCCAATAGCCAGTCTTAACATTAACTTCAATAAGTAAAAGGAAATCTTTCAGTTACTTGAATTCAAACCAACAAAAAACACACACACACACACACACACACACACACACACACACACACACACATGCCTAAGGTCATTCATACACTTTTGAGATATGAGAGAGCTGTGGTGGCATCTGAATGTCTGAAGATATTTAATTACAGGCTTATTGTGAATGAAGCCTGTCGCTTTGAGAATGTGTCAGATTAAGATGTGTGTGTGTGTGTGTGTGTGTGTGTGTGTACGTGCGTGCGCGAGTGTGTGTCGGGAGCCAAGTCCAGGTAATTATTCTAAGTTTAGGAGGTAAGAGAGGATGGTGCAGACTGCCTCTATGACCTCAGCTCCCAGACTCAATAAAAACATGCCACATGAGTGCCAACGCAGGCCCTTCACAGGCCATTGTGAGGGCTGGCTCAGCTCAGCTCCAACAGGTCAGCTCCATCAGCTCATCTCCATCAGCTCATCTCCACCTCTGCAGCCAGGGCCTGTACGCACTCTCACACTGCCTGTGCTTGTAAGACAGATGAACCATAATGCTACAGGAGAAAGAGGAGAGGTTCAGCGTTGGTCTGCACTGGCTGCTTTACTGGAGTTCTTTAACAAGGGAGAAGAAGGAACTGTAATTACAACTGTACTTCTGTCAGTAAATCAAACTTTGAACCCAAACATCATGGCACTTTAAAACAAACACGAGAAGAGGGCGCTCTGCCCTCCAGCAGCAGGAGGGGTGGTTCTGCTGTTGCAGGCAGACAGGTAGCGACAGGGCGCTGTTGACCCTGGAGGTGCTAACAAACGCAGGCCTCGCCGGAGGAGGCGGATGACTGGGGGACTCGTGGGTGGGGGTGGGGGGTGGTGGTGGTGGGGTGAAGATCGGGCTCCAGCTGGCAGGCTTCCCGCCGTAGCACCCAGACCAGCCGCCCTCGCCAGCCCAGGCAGGTGGCCGAGGGCCAGCAAGGCAGTGCCAGCTGGGCAGACGCCCCGCTGTGGAGTGCTGCACTCCAAACAAACAAAAGCCAAACAGGCCACAGACCTGTTATTAGCCTGCGCCAGCGCACCGGGCCTCTAATTACCGCTGACTCAGGATCAGCGCATACCACCGCGCATTCCACATGGAGACCTGCTCTGGGCTGGACAGCGCTCGGCCAGCGGAGCCCCGAGCTAGCGGCGCAGGAGCTCTGCGCGTCTCCGAGGGCGGCAGGCCCGTGAGTCACGCGGCTCTGTACGCACCAGCGCCACTCCGCAAGTCCCTGACAGCGAAAATTAATACCACATGCAACTAGTAGAGAGAGAGAGAGAGAGAGAGAGAGAGAGAGAGAGAGAGAATCTGAGGAGTTGTTGGGGAGAGAAAAAAAGAAGAAGAAGAATGCTGCACAAGTTTTATATTCCAGAGAGGCTGAAAACAAACAAATCCAAAATGATGTTGCCCTCTGCCTGACTAAATGGCCAGAGGATAAAGGGTTAGTGTTTGAGTGGACTGCCTCCACATAATCCAATAGTGTTTCCTTGAATGAAGGTCATTTTTTCCCCTCAATGGTCATGCTATGGCAATTTACAGAACAACAAAACATCTAATGAGAAAGGCATCTGGAAGCCACCTCAGCACAGAAAGAGAAGCTGGCAGAGCCTTGACCCCAGCTCTTACGGTGTCACAACGCGGCCCTCTCCCCACGCCTAGGAGCTCACAGCTTTCGCCTTTCCACAAGGAGAAAGCAGAAATGCGTTAACGCCGTCTTTGTTCACACCAGGACACACACAAGTTTCAAACAGGGGAGCGTAACCGATTCACAGAGTTACAGATTCCTCTTCGACCTCACATACTCACATACAAGAATATCATCTCCAGCCCTCCTTCAGCTGGGTGGTAGAATGCAGGAGGTCAGTGTTTATCATGGCCTTTGGGTACTTGAGAATACTGGAATTGTAGTATGTTGTTCATGAAATACCAAACCCTGACCTGTAAAGGGTGCAAGCTTGCCGGAGTTCACGACAGCTCTGGGCTGGGGGAACAGAGGCTGGAGCCTGTCCGCTGGAGAGCTTAAGGACACACTCCATAAAGCTCCTTTAAGTTGTGCTCTCACTTAGAGAGACAGCACAACCTTGCTTTTGTTTCTGACAAAGACAAAATAAAAAGACAAAGATACCTTGCAAGAGTCCTCCACTGTCAGTCAAAGACAGAGAGCCCTTTCTTCTGCTTGCCATTGGTTAATTCTGGAACAAAGACACAACTGCAGCCTTAATGAGCAGATGAGGTGAGTTATAAAGTCTTCGGTTGCCTCAGGGCCTTCAGCGCATTGCTGGTGTGTGTACACACACACACACACACACACACACACATCAAGAGAGCCCATCACCTGGTGACATTGAGCATTCAATCAAGTTACTTGTTAATTTAAAGACAAAAAAACATTAATTGGACAAATGAAGAAAAAGGGGGAGGAGGAAGTGGCATGAAAGAGAGTGAGACAAAAAGAAATGAAAGGGAGGAAGAGAGGGAGAGAGAGAGGGAGAGAGATAGCAAGGGAGAGGGAGAGAGAAAGGGAGGGAGGGAGGGAGGGAGAGAGAGATGGAGAGGGAAAGGGACAGGGAGGGGGAGAGGGGGGAGAGGGGGAGAGGGAGGGAGAGAAAGAAGGAGAAAGGGAGGGAGAGAGATGGAGAGAGAGGGGCGGAAGGAGGAAGGGAGGGAGAGAGAGAGTCACCAAGTGAGTGTGAAAGATGTCTGGAATGAAAAGGTGTGTGTGCTTCTGCTTAAAATAATCAACAGATCTGCACACACACTATGGGCTCCACCTCATGTTCTCCCTCCAGCAGGTGGCCGCAGTACAGAGAGAGTCTAGACAGGCTATGTGAGAGAGACCCGTCTATCTACCAGAGAGACCCGTCTATCTATCAGAGAGACCTGTCTATCTATCAGAGAGCCCCTCTCTAAAGAGCATCAACCCATACTCCCAACTGCATGCACAAGTTTGGAAGAATCAAGGTGCAGCACACAGGTCCTCTATTGCTACATGTTTTTAAATCATCCAGGAAGCCATGGGGGATCCTGAAAGCCCCATTCAAATAACTTCAGCTGTTATCAATGTTCTCCACAAACCACTCCACTATAATCCTGTATCTCATCTGGGAGAGCAGAGCACTTGTAACACCACGGTCACGGGTTCAATTACGAACAAGTATGGGTTCAAGTGCGTAAGTCACTCTGGATGAGTGTTTACCAAATGCCGTAAATGTGAATCAGGAGGAGACCAGGCCAAAGCAGGTTGCACAGCACGGTAGCAAGGCAGACACCAAAACAAGAAGAACATGAACACTCATGTCCAAGGTGCATTCAGACGATCCCCAAGCTTTTTGGAGTTCTACGGCCAGATCAGTCAGAAGTGGAACTTTACCGCGAAATGGGTCCTATTATTTCATGTATACAGTAAACACAGTGATGTCGGTAGGAAGATCAAAGTAACAAACATGGAGATGAAGTAACAGTCAAACAGGGATTGTGTGGAGACCCGGACGACACGGCAAGGAAAAAAAACACCAGATCACTATAACTTTTTTTTGTCCATATCACTAAACTCAGGAGAATGTCCATCTATGCATTCCTGAGCGGAAGCGTCGCCTAGGCTACCTTTGTCTACTTAGGCTGTTCACTTAGGCTAGACTTTATTATGACATCACAATTTGTCTCAAAAGACCTGAAAAGATCACAACAAACACGTACCAGCAGAGAACTGCAGAACTGAACCAAACCTCGCACGTGTGCGCCCAGACCATAAACAGTGTCTTGCAACAAGCATGGCGGGGTGGAGGAGTGTGCCGCTGGGAGCTCCTCACTTCCCATCCATCATGCTGAGGAGGGCAGCTGACCGCGCTGTGCTGGGTCACAGGCGCCAGGCCGGCTGCGGTGATTTACGGCTCTGGGGGGCTGAGCCCGGCAGCAGAGGCCCACGGCGCGGACACACAGAGCTGGGGCAGAGCCCGTGTCCTGCCCCCACACGATCGAATGGCTCGGTCTTAAACCAGGGTTTGAAAGTAGGGTTTAGTCTTAAAACTGGGTTTAAATGCAGGTTTTAGTCTTAAACCGGGTTTGAACTTTGGGTTTAGTCTTAAACGGGGTTTGAACGTAGGTTTTAGTCTTAACAAGGAGGAGAACAAAGGAGTCACTATGTGCTTCCCCAGAAGATGATATATCGTACGCTAAACAATACCGTGGAAATTGAAAGGTTAGAATTGTATTAGATCATTCCACATCTGGAGGAATGAACCCTTACAGTGACCAGCATTTTAACTATACGCTCTGAGAATTCCTGTGGACATTTCCCAAGCGTTTCCGATCTCCCACTCAGACGTCTGATAAACTTGATTGTGTATTTTGTCGTTACAGAATTATCCTGACCATACAGAAATTAAGACGCAGCACTGCAAACGTAGTCTAAAATCCCAGTAAAGCACCTTCTCCTTAATCCAGATTAGCGGAGTCAGTTCACACCGACACTGTGTTGAAGGGCAGCTGTGAAGGCTGAGTGATGTGCACACCAGTACACCAGTACCAGTACACCCCGTGGCACGCTGCTCCTCTCCCCCGCACCCCACACTCACCCCACACCCCCCACCTCCTCACTCACCCCACACCCCCCACCTCCTCACTCACCCCACACACCCCCACACTCACCCCCCCCACCACACACACCCCACACACACACCCCACCTCCACACTCACCCACCCCACACACCCCACACTCACCCACCCCACACTCACCCACCCCACACCCCACCTCCACACTCACCCAGCCCACCCCCACACCCACCCCATGAGATCAATATGAGTAAATAGAGGCAGCCTAATGATCCACGACACTGGACTCGCGGCGGTCCAGTGTCCCTCGGCCTGTGTCCCCTCTGTCCTATCTTCAGGACACGTCCTTACTCCTGCTGGTCATTCGCTCTGCTGCCCTTCTCTGGCAGTACATAAGAGTGGCACCACTGACTTAAATATGTCCAGCGGTGTCCAGCATTATTGTAAAGATGAGCAGATAAGGCCATTAACCTCTTGGGCTATTCTCGAAAAACTTCTAATTTTGTCTTTACATACCAAATTAAATAAAGTTCAGTAGGCCAAAATCCAACCTGACTGTGCGTTTACGCTGAGACGTCTTGATCCAGTCATGCGGTTTGATCACTCAGCGTCATCAGGGACTCCACGGGGTTGCAATATAGCATAGCTATACACGAGCTTTATGCTACTTATTAAAAGATAAGCATATTTTTCTTGACTTATAACCAAAATAAATCAGACCTCAGACCAGGATGCTGGACGAGCTGTGAGAACATATTTAAAGAGACTCCATTCTCCAGTCTACAGGTTCTCAATAGGGATGGACAAAACGCTTAACGTATATACATTTTCTCCCTTTAAATAACTTTATCTGCATGAAAGGACAGTATTCTCTCATTCATTCAGCATAAGATCAGGCTGTTAAACAACAAAGGTCTTTATCGCGGCCTTTTCTGTTCATCTTTACCAAGGTTGCCAACGGTTTCTGGAGGACACTGTGCATTTCAACGGGCTCCAGCTAGACTCTGAACAACGGAGTGACTCACCGTGTCTGCAAAGCGCTTCCAGTCTCTGGGACAGAGGAGAATACAGGACGATGCAGAGACATCACAAAACACTACATCACAGTGGCGGGAAGGCGGGGGTGATGAGATGGCAGAGTGGCAAGCCTTGGTGGTATTAATAGGAGAAAGAATAGCCCTGGCCTGCCTCTGCTCTCCGTCTCTGCCTGTGTGCTTCCACAGGCTCTGGTGGGCACACGTTCCTCAGGCCATGGCACGGTGCCACGCGGCTCGGGCCGAGAGGAGACACAATGCCGCGTCCGGAATTACCGACGGCCCGGGCGAAGAAGGCTGCGATGGCTTCTAATTACTTCAAAATGCCCAGAAGAAGCTTTCCATTATCTGTTTCAATGGGCTGTTAATGGGGCCGGAGGAGAGGGAGAGAATGGGCGAGCGAGCGCGAGAGGGATAGGGAGCGCGAGAGGGGCCAGGCGCGAGGAGGAGCGCTCCACACCGCCGCCTCATTATTTCCCGTCTTGACGGATGCCCGGGCTCACCCCTAGCCTGAATGGGCCTGCTCTGAATGAGTTATCACGCTGCACACACACACACGCACACACACACGGGCGCCACACACACGCGCACCACACACACACACGCCGCACACGCACATCATTGGCATACTAGTTTAGTGATGAAGAAGAAAAAAAGAAAAAAGAAAAAGAGAACAGGAATTCACCTGATAATTGAACAAACAAATTCAGCGAAACAGAGAATTGTCCTGTCTGCTTACTTGGCCCCCTCTGCTCTGTACATTCTCGTTTGGGCTGGAAGGAATTATCCATTGCCCCCCCCACCACACACACACACACACAGATGCATAACTCACCGCTGACGTCACCCGGTTGGTTCTGTTATTTATTTATTTACTTACGTGTTTTTTTTAGCTTCACTAGACCACACAAAGGACGTGATCACTATATCTATTTCTGGCGGGGTGCTGCCGGTGTGCATGTGTGTTTTTGAAGCTCCACTCATATCCAGGAATTGATTTAGGTCATGCTTCTCCGCAGTCTCTACTCCGCTCGGTGCCTCATGAGCAGGAGACGCAACATAAGGCCACATCCGCACTCGCCGTGACGACATCTTGAGATCCTTCCCCGCTGTCAATCAAAAACTTACAGGGAAGTTGTTTCCCCCCCCCCCGAAGGCCCTGTGTTTCCCTTCCTCTCTTCCTCTCTGCTCCTGCCGGCGAATCAGGGGGCCCTGTGTGGCGACAGCTGCCCGACTCCAGATCAAACGCGCGTGCCCTCACAGTGACACAGCAGCTACTTCAAGAGGGAGGCAGCCAGTGATCTCAAAGCAGCCGCGCTAACGTCCTGTCGAGAGGCACCTTCGCCGGGACGGGTGGTGCTCAGACGACTACGCCGCACCTTGGTGTCACCCACAGGTTGACCTCCGCTGACTTAAAACACCGGGGAAAGTGGGAGAGACGGGATGAGACAAAGACCAAACAGGACACTACACGTCTCCTTCTCTGAAAAGTGCTACCCGCCTTAGCCAGGGAGGTCAACAAGCCGCAAATATAATGCAGGACTACTGCAGATGACTTGGGGGACGGACGGCCATTTTAACGGTATGACACCCTTAAAAACGCATTTCCCTAAGTGAAATGGAGGCAGAGTATAAATATTACTAAGCATAATGGAGCTAGGGAGAGATATGACAGTGTAGAGTTTTGCCTTCGCCTCAGACCAATGCATGCCTAATCTAAAAGCACAGCACTTTTCCCCTGTCAGAGCTGGCTTCCTCTGAACCGCAGGCTTGTTTGTGTGTGTGTGTGTGTGTGTGTGTGTGTATGTGCGCGCATGCATGTGTGTGAGCCTTCTCCAAAGCGGGCGCTCAGCACACACTAATAGGAGTGGGAAAGACACACAGAGTTTAGGTGTCACCATTATCTGTGTGGCTCTCAGCAGCAGGTAATGAGGCTGAGGCGTGTGTGCCACAGGGGCTCATCCAGAGGCCTGTCAACAGCGCAGCAGCCTGCCACACACACACACACACCTCAGAAACTCACGAAACTGTACAGATCTCACATATGCATATAGACACTCAAATATACACACACGCTATGGAGCCGTCCAGAGTTATTATCTAACGTATGACTGACTAGCACGACAAGGCGCACAAGAGGAGCTGCTGTGTCCTAGGAAACCGCCGCGGCCCAGTCGCCAGAACCACAGTAAATACGCGGGCCGTAACTCGAACTGCACTATCGTCGAACTATGAAGTGATGGTCTGAGCCACACAGACGACCCCCGTAAGGGGAACCGGGGTCATCTGGCAAAGGTCAGGAGTGAAGAGTGCTCCAAGGTGTCCGGAGGCGGCCGCGCGATGCTGCGTGTCAGTCCCAGACACTCCAGACACTCTGAGTGAAATGTTGTGACACACCAGATGTTCTACATTTCTGCTGTCTAAAATAAACCTGACGGGCCGCATTCCAAATAAGTGGCAAACAGCGCAGAGTGTAAAAAGCATGGCCAGACTCGGCGGGTATGAGAAACTGGAGACGCACCTGCTCACACGTCCAGACGGATACGCACACACACACACGCGCACACACACACACACACACACACACACACACACACACACAACTGACTACTTCACATTTGTCCACAAAGTAGGAAGAACGTGGAAGAGGAAGCCGGCGTGGTGCCTGCGTGGTGCTGTGGGTCTCTTGCCGGGTCGGTGGAGCGGAGCAGCCTGGCCTGGCCGCCAAACACAGGTCCGGCTGGGGGGGGGGGGGGGGGGGCGGAGCCATCGGAGGCGGCGTGGAATGCCGACCGCTCTGGGCACTCTGAGTGGCCAGCCAAGGCTGCGCTTAAGGGCTCATAAAACAACCACGAACAGCACAAGAACACTTGTCACGTGAGCCTCACAGGGAAATGAAGTCGAAAGGCTATCGGCCATGCTGGAGATTGGGGGGGGGTGGGGGGGCGGGGTCTCCACTGAAACAGGATCAGAGGAATGCCAGGAAAGGGATGTCCGGGGGGGGAGGCGCCCGATGCTCTGGAGACAGTCGCCAATGGAAACAAAGCCGAACTCCGCTTCTTACGCTCCTTTGACCCCTCATGCCAGTTCAGCGAGGCTGAAGAATACATCTCCCCAAAGTCGTGCCCGTTACATAAACAAACGGCAGGTCCAGAATCAGAGCTGACAAACTGATATAAGCTGGTCCGAGAGGGAAGGCACACTGTGGAGCTGTATTTATAGCACGGTCCCCCACTGTCTGCAGATACAGGGATGAAGCCTTCGCCCAGTCCTGCCTGCTTAGGCTGCGCTAGCTTTGTTAGCATTCACACCACAGATGCCCTCCATGTAAACAATATGATAAAAATACACAGGCTTGTCTCTATAGAAACAATCTATTAACATGGTTGCTGTACAACACAAATTCATATCTAAGCTCCATTAAGCGACGCACCAAATTTTCCACAATTATTAAAATGTTGTTTTTCGGGAAACTAGAAGACAATCCAGATTATGAGTATGATGAATGTAAAGTTATGCAGAGCGTGGAAGAGTGTTTGCAACCTAGCCATGTGGTGTATTTGATATTTTGATGTACAGAGCTCAGAGCATTTGTGATGGACAAACTAAGCACCCAAGCACCAAGGTTCTGTCAAATATTACAGAGCATAAGTTTATGAGTGTACGAAGTCTTAGCATGTGTGTGTGTGCACGTGCTGGTCCGTGTGTGTTAGTGTGCACGTGCTGGTCCGTGTGTGTTAGTGTGCACGTGCTGGTCCGTGTGTGTTAGTGTGCACGTGCTGGCGTGGGAGATGGCGAGCCCCGCCCCTGTCCCCGCCCCTGTCCCCGCCCCTGTCCCCGCCCCTGTCCCCGCTCTACCCATCCAGACTTCCCACTCCCGCGACTCCGCCGTGCTAACGAGCTGTTCCCCCTGGCTTCTCAGAAAGATGGAGAAACCAAATAAATAAAAGAAAAAAAAAACCCTCACAAGAGTGGAGAGAGAGGAAATGCGTGCTGAACTATAATTTGCTATATCTTTCAGCTCCAATTAAAAATCCATATCAAATCTTTTTGTTCGGCTTTACAACAAGACTTCAAGAGGGCCGCCAGCCTCCCCACGCCACACACCTCCGCTCCTGAATCCCATTAATGATATGACCTACATATCAGATGGTGATACTCCAGGCTGGGAGAGAGACTGCGAGCCAGTAGTGTGGAAGTCTAAATTTGGAGATCTTCAGGACATCACAGCTCCCCCAGATCCCACGCAGTTCTGGGGTTCACGCTTTCATCTCCTTCTTCCTGACATTGTTTGCAAATGTCTGTTTAATGGGACTGGCAAACACAAGACACAGCCACACTCAAACAGCCCCATTTCATCTCCCCCCCCTCCCATTCTGTTATCAGACCCCTGATAGGATGATTGTCACCACATGGTGAAGGTGAGTGGAAACCAGAGGGACAAACTGCGCTGTTCCCACACACACACACACACACACACACACACAGAATCACAACGCATTCATGTGATTACTCGCACGGTCAGAGTGCAGATGAACATCCATGACCAGATAAGACACGATGGGTCATATGAACATATTCCAAAAACACTGAGGAGGCCAAAGATACGTGAGTCCGCAGGAGGTTTATGAAAACACAATGACCAGGTAGCAGGGCAGAGCGCAACCGCCCACTCATCAGCACACACATCCCAACACACATGGGGCTGATCTCTTAATCAGTGTCCAGTTCGGCAGTGGCTTCCTCTGAAGGCCTCTCTGAGGGTCGTCTGCTGCTGGAGGCCTGAGCATGAATATGAAGCTCTTTTGCGATGCGGGGCTTGCTTATGTTTTCCGTCTGATATCTCTGCCCCATTCCCATTTCAAAGGGAGGTCCACCCAGGGGTTTGGCGTTTTGATCTGGCTGGCGACGGATTCGACCACCTGCATGCGCTATCAGGGCCTGGCCTAGCTGGAACCCCAAGCGCAGGGAGCGGAGGGCGGGAGCTGGGCACCGAGCTGGGCCCCTAGCCCCGCCCCTCCACCCCCACTGGGCCGCTAGCCCCGCCCCTCCACCCCCACCCCGAAAGACTGCCCACAACGCAGCTCCACGAGGAGGACCACTCCACAAGGAGCACCACTCCACGGCCATTTAGAATCTCCATGTGGTGACTAGAGAGAGTATTACTACTACTAGTACTATTACTACTATTACCACACACACACACACACACAGGTGCATTAAAACACTGATCTACATGTGGTGACTAGAGAGAGTATTACTACTACTAGTACTATTACTACTATTACCACACACACACACACACACACAGGTGCATTAAAACACTGATCTACATGTGGTGACTAGAGAGAGTATTACTACTACTAGTACTATTACTACTATTACCACACACACACACACACACAGGTCCATTAAAACACTGATCTACATGTGGTGACTAGAGAGAGTATTACTACTACTAGTACTATTACTACTATTACCACACACACACACACACAGGTGCATTAAAACACTGATCTACATGTGGTGGAGAGAGTATTACTACTACTAGTACTATTACTACTATTACCACACACACACACACACAGGTGCATTAAAACACTGATCTACATGTGGTGACTAGAGAGAGTATTACTACTACTAGTACTATTACTACTATTACCACACACACACACACACACACATTAAAACACTGCATTAAAACACTGATCTACATTGTGCATTGGTGACTACATGTGGTGAGAGAGTATTACTACTACTAGTACTATTACTACTATTACCACCACACACACACACACACAGGTGCATTAAAACACTGATCTACATGTGGTGACTGTGCATTAAAAACACTGATCTACATGTGGTGACTAGTATTACTACTACTAGTACTATTACTACTATTACACACACACACACACACACAGGTGCATTAAAACACTGATCTACATGTGGTGACTAGAGAGAGTATTACTACTACTAGTACTATTACTACTATTAGGTACATTACTATCTACATGTGGTGACTAGAGTATTACTACTACTAGTACTATTACTACTATTACCACACACACACACACACAGGTGCATTAAAACACTGATCTCCATGTGGTTACTAGTACTATTACTACTATTACACACACACACACACACACAGGTGCATTAAAACACTGATCTACATGTGGTGACTAGAGAGTATTACTACTACTAGTACAATTACTACTATTACTACTACTAGTACTATTACTACTATTACCACACACACACACACACACACACAGGTGCATTAAAACACTGATCTCCATGTGGTGACTAGAGAGAGTATTACTACTACTAGTACTATTACTACTATTACCACACACACACACACACACACACAGGTGCATTAAAACACTGATCTCCATGTGGTGACTAGAGAGAGTATTACTACTACTAGTACTATTACTACTATTACCACACACACACACACACACAGGTGCATTAAAACACTGATCTCCATGTGGTGACTAGAGAGAGTATTACTACTACTAGTACTATTACTACTATTACCACACACACACACACACACAGGTGCATTAAAACACTGATCTACATGTGCTTACAAATGTCCACTTATAATACGACTATAAATTGACAAACCTTTTCATACTCACAGGGCCAGTTTTCTGGAAGTAAAACTTTCAGGATAGAATCCTCAAGAGTAATTTAATCCCTAATCTGGGTTGAGTCTGGGTCCTCTGTGTAATTTAATCCCTAAATCTGGGCTGAGTCTGAGTCCTCTGTGTAATTTAATCCCCAATCTGTGTTGAGTCTGGGTCCTCTGTGTAATTTAATCCCTAATCTGAGCTGAGTCTGGGTCCTCAGGGTAGCTCTAGTCCTCATTCTCATCCGTGAAATTACGTCCTGTACAAAGCCACGTAACCCACACTGTGCCCTCTGTCCTCACGACTGCTTGGAGGCCTTGATTGAATCGAGCAACTGGGCATTAAACAATCAAACCATCAAGGCAAACGTTTTAATTAATATGATTATTCTTTAATGATATTATGATTTCTTTAAGCAGGCATTAGCATTAAAAGTTAATGAGATGACTATGACCATGACAATATAATTAAAACCCTCAGGAGTTCTGATGCTCAAATGAATAATTTACAGTGAGCAGGAGGGAGGCCCAGCTCGACCATGTGCTTGGGAGACCGAACGAGGAAGACGAAGGCGAGCGAGAGAGGAGAACTGCTTCCTCCCTGTTGGCCCCGCTGACTTTGATTGGGGGCTGAGCTATTAGCCGCGAGTATTTGGGTTGTGCCACTGCTAAACGCCGAGCCTTCTGGGATAGACGCTTGCTGTTTGATAGCGTGCTGTTGTAAACAGAGGTCTGGTCCTCACGGAGCAGGTGGAGGCAGCGGGCCTATGGGGCAGCCTGCGTGGTGTCACTGCCTCTCTACTACGTCACATTTCATCTCCATCTCCCTCTCTCTACGTTTGTCCTGGTGGAGGTGGTCCTGCGCGTGCCGCCTGTGCCGACGCTGCCCTGGCCGTGGGGTCAGTGTGTTGTGACGAAGCTTCTCAGGCCCAAGCGCTTCCTCACAGCACGAGACACGCCGCCCTCTCCGGCTCTGGATCACGATGGTGGTTATCACAGCACGTTAATGCTTCATGCTCACCACCTGGTGGTGCCTCTCTGAAGTCTACCATGATGAGCATAACGTGTGTGTGTGTGTGTGTGTGTGTGTGTGTGTGTGTGTTGGGAGAAAATGCTCTGGCAGCTAAGGATATATAGCAGTGGGGGACTTGGGCTCATTTCCTTCCTCATTTTTACATCAAACACCATAAAATTCATCTTCACATGCTTCTGCCAGTGGTATGAGTCACATCAGAGCTAGAGCTATGAGTTACACTGGAGTCACACCAGAGCTAGAGCTACGAGTTACACTGGAGTCACACAGAGCTAGAGCTACGAGTTACACTGGAGTCACACCAGAGCTAGAGCTACGAGTTACACTGGAGTCACACCAGAGCTAGAGCTCACACCAGGCTAGTTACACTGGAGTCACACCAGAGCTAGAGCTATGAGTTACACTGGAGTCACACCAGAGCTAGAGCCAGTTACACTGGAGTCACACCAGAGCTAGAGCTATGAGTTACACTGGAGTCACACCAGAGCTAGAGCTATGAGTTACACTGGAGTCACACCAGAGCTAGAGCTACGAGTTACACTGGAGTCACACCAGAGCTAGAGCTACGAGTTACACTGGAGTCACACTGGAGTCACACCAGAGCTAGAGCTACGAGTTACACTGGAGTCACACCAGAGCTAGAGCTATGAGTTACACTGGAGTCACACCAGAGCTAGAGCTACGAGTTACACTGGAGTCACACCAGAGCTAGAGCTATGAGTTACACTGGAGTCACACCAGAGCTAGAGCTACGAGTTACACTGGAGTCACACCAGAGCTAGAGCTATGAGTTACACTGGAGTCACACCAGAGCTAGGGCTATGAGTTACACTGGAGTCACACCAGAGCTAGAGCTATGAGTTACACTGGAGTCACACCAGAGCTAGAGCTATGAGTTACACTGGAGTCACAGCTAGAGCTATGAGTTACACTGGAGTCACACCAGAGCTAGAGCTATGAGTTACACTGGAGTCACACCAGAGCTAGAGCTATGAGTTACACTGGAGTCACACCAGAGCTAGAGCTATGAGTTACACTGGAGTCACACCAGAGCTGGAGTACGAGTTACACTGGAGTCACACCAGAGCTAGAGCTATGAGTTACACTGGAGTCACACCAGAGCACCAGAGTTACACTGGAGTCACACACCAGAGCTATGAGTTACACTGGAGTCACACCAGAGCTAGGGCTATGAGTTACACTGGAGTCACACCAGAGCTAGAGCTATGAGTTACACTGGAGTCACACCAGAGCTAGAGCTATGAGTTACACTGGAGTCACACCAGAGCTAGAGCTACGAGTTACACTGGAGTCACACCAGAGCTAGAGCAACGAGTTACACTGGAGTCACACCAGAGCTAGAGCAACGAGTTACACTGGAGTCACACCAGAGCTAGAGCTACGAGTTACACTGGAGTCACACCAGAGCTAGAGCTACGAGTTACACTGGAGTCACACCAGAGCTAGAGCTACGAGTTACACTGGAGTCACACCAGAGCTAGAGCTATGAGTTACACTGGAGTCACACCAGAGCTAGAGCTATGAGTTACACTGGAGTCACACCAGAGCTAGAGCTACGAGTTACACTGGAGTCACACCAGAGCTAGAGCTACGAGTTACACTGGAGTCACACCAGAGCTAGAGCTACGAGTTACACTGGAGTCACACAGAGCTAGAGCTATGAGTTACACTGGAGTCACACCAGAGCTAGAGCTACGAGTTACACTGGAGTCACACCAGAGCTAGAGCAACGAGTTACACTGGAGTCACACCAGAGCTAGGGCTATGAGTTACACTGGAGTCACACCAGAGCTAGTGCTATCATGTGGGGAGGGGAGC